>OY757913.1:35830938-35940938 GCA_963585895.1 Sepioteuthis lessoniana
GAAAGAATAGGCAGAAATAGGCGAGAAAGATGATCCTTCCGGAAGTGTGCGAGAAGTTGAAATTTGATCATTTTGCAAAATGATGTATAAACAGACCAGGATCTCTTTTAGAGAAAGAAATGTACAAAATTCTCTTGGATTTTGAGATACAAATAGATCACCTAATCCCGGCTACAAGACGAGACTTAGTGATAACAAAAAGTTGAGAAAATCTGCTACTTAGACCTTGCCAGAGAACAAAAAAACCCAACAAGATTGGAACATGAGGGTGACAGTAATACTAACAGTAGTTGATGAGCATAAAACGGTACCCAAAGGCTTGGAGAGATGACAAGAGAAACTGAAAATTAGATGAAAAATCGAGACCATCTAGACTAGAGTATTGTGAAGATCAACTAGTAATCTCAGAAGAGTCCTGGAAACACAAGGAAACTTATTGTTTCTCAACAGCTAACGATGGTTTGTTGCGCTTGGAACAATCCCCAAATGATTGGTTGATGGACTGGAAGACCTGAAAATGAAAGGACGAGTGGAGATCATCAACACTGCAGCATTAAGATAGACCAGAGTTTTGAAAAGAGTCCAAGAGAATTGAAGAGACTTAGAGTCACTCAAATTCTAGTGAAAGCCCATCAGCCAACTCTCATGGGAAAAAACTCTTAAAGGAGTAACAATCATAAATCAAAGCACAGTAAACAAATAAATTAAGTATAGAATAAATGAATCAACAAACCGCAAAATTAATGCAATATAGACAAATAAATAATCCCGTTGAATAAAGTAGAGCGCCCTTCCCAGAATTCCCCACAAACGTTAATACCCTTCCCATCATGCTCCACAAAAAAGTGTGTGTGTGTGTGTGTGTGTGTGTGTGTGTGTGTGTGTGTGTGTGTGTGTGTGTGTGTGTGTTGCAGCTCATAAGTATCCGGCAAAATCATGGAAGAAAGAGGACAATCCTGCAAATGTTGCACTCATATATAAATAATTAGAGTGATCCCCTCTCTCTCTCTCTCTCTCTCTCTCTCACACACACACACACATATATATATATGCGCAGCACATAAATATCCACTAAAACTATGCAAGAACAGTGTCTTTTGTTGTTTTTTTTTTACTGTAAATCTATCAGAAGCTGCTCTTAGATATGAGAAATTTTAGAGCTGGTTTTTATTACCGTTTTGGTAGAACTGTGCACACCTTTACTAGATGAAAAAATTTGCCACGAATAGGAGATGGATTTTGCAAGACTTCTCCAAAAAAGTCGAGTATCTTTTAAGCATTAGAACGTTAATGCATTAATCGTTTTCTTATTAAACATCAAACGAGATAGTTTTATGTGATCCTTTTCGTCATTAAGTAATGAAATACCTTAAGGAAGTTTTCATTAGTTCGTTATTGGATGCGGAGACATGATTAAATAATTAATCAGCTAAGGTAATTAACAAAGTAAAATTTAATTTTGTCTTACTTATCCTCCCTGAAGTCTGATAAAAGACAAAGTAATTAATTGAAACTATATATATATATATATATATATATACAAACACGCACGCACAGAGAAAGAGAGAAGACATAGGAAAGACAAAGAAAGAAAAAAAAAAGAAGTAAAACTACCTACTCAATATTCATTTGTGTAAAAGTACAAATAATTATTCATAGGGCATTTGCTTTTGTTGTTGTTGTTGTTGTTGTTGTAGCGGTAGTGGTGGTGGTGGTGGTTTTGATGGTGGTGGTGCTATTGTTTTTATCTCTTTCATCTACTAGTCAATTTGCCCGGTTGTTATCTTTCTGATAATTTGTTAACTTAATTGTTATTTATTTATTTTTTCGGAAAGACTAATCAGAGAGAAAAATTTTGAATAATACATCTGAATGTCTCAAGCCTTAACTTGTAGAGAACAATTTCTCTTATAAAGACGTAGAAATACTTTAACTGGAAAAGAAGTTAAATAATAATAAAATATCCCACCAGTAGTTCATTTGGCTTATTAAATTTTTTTCCCTTAATGCGGACTAGAGAATATTTTTAAAAGCTATGAAATAACACAAACACACACACACACACACACAAACACACACATACACACACACACACACACACACACACACATATATATATATATATATATATATATACTGTGTTACGAATAATTAATGAGGTGATTGTTTTCCACATTATCCTAAATTTTCTAGTTGGAATTTAACGTAATTTTCACAGAATGATGGCAACGGTTCCATGCACGTGTTGTAAAAAAAATGTGAGGTTCTGCAAAATTACACGGAAACTTTTACCAAATCTACTTAAATTATATCGGTTATAAATCATTTGCGAGGTGCAATTAAAACTAATGTAAACGAGAAAAAATGTTTTATTTGCTTCATATACATATTATTATGGATTTATACCGTAACTGACATGAAATAGAACTCAGAAAACAGTTTAAAAAATGACAGTTGACTTGGTTTATAAGGGATATGTGATTCTATTGATGAAATGTTTGGGATATGGTGCTGGTCTCCTCTGCTGTAATTCCACGAGATACGTTTACATTCACTATTGCCTGCCACAAGACCCCTTTCTTTCTAAACTGACGTTCATTCTCGTTAGTTTGTCGCTTCAAAATGCCCTGCAAATCTTTCATTTGGTTTAAGTTTAGAGAATTGGTCGGCCATTTCATTCTCCGAAGTCAATACGAACCTTATAGTTGTTGGTACTCCGTAGTTTTATGTGCTGCTTGCAAGGGAGCATTATTTTGCATAAATATGATGATTTCCTAAATTTTTGTATTTTTGCTTTCTTTACCTAGATAAAAGTTGCTCCCAGGAAGGCTATATAAGTATCTACAGCAATTTTCAAACCACCAGGCACTTTCTACGGGTCAATCATGATACTTGCAATAACACCTGCTCAAATAATAATATCAACTCCTTGTTGGCGTCTTAAGTGATTATGACGATCTCATTCTTTGCACCATCTGAGAGGGTGATCAGAATTATCCATAGGAAAAACCTTCCATACAATCTTCTGCTCATTTTAGACGTTTTTGTACGAATATTTTTTTGTTAATGGAGTCGTTGTCATTGGTTTCACTGATGTCCCGACATTTTTAGAAGATAACATCGTGCAGTTCTGGACATAGTTGCTTTTCCAATCCATCTGATAAGTTCTCTGATGAACATTATTTGACAGAGAACGTTGCTAATAACCCTCAAGTGATGAACACTGTTTGCAAGAGAACGTTGCGAATAACCCTCAAGTGATGAACACTGTTTGAAAGAGAACGTTGCTAATAACCCTGAAGTAATGGACACTGTTTGCAAGAGAACGTTGCTAATAACCCTCAAGTGATGAACACTGTTTGCAAGAGAACGTTGCTAATAACCCTCAAGTGATGAACACTGTTTGAAAGAGAACGTTGCTAATAACCCTCAAGTAATGAACACTGTTTGCAAGAGAACGTTGCTAATAACCCTCAAGTGATAAACACTGTTTGCAAGAGAACGTTGCAAATAACCCTCAAGTAATGAACACTGTTTGCAAGAGAACGTTGCTAATAACCCCCAAGTGATGAACACTGTTTGGAAGAGAACGTTGCTAATAACCCTCAAGTAATGAACACTGTTTCGAAGAGAACGTTGCTAATAACCCTCAAGTGATGAACACTGTTTGCAAGAGAACGTTGCTAATAACCCTCAAGTGATGAACACTGTTTGCAAGAGAACATTGCGAATAACCCTCAAGGAATGAACACTGTATGCAAGAGAACGTTGCGAATAACCCTCAAGGAATGAACACTGTATGCAAGAGAACGTTGCGAATAACCCTAAAGGAATGAACACTGTTTGCAAGAGAACGTTGCGAATAACCCTCAAGGAATGAACACTGTTTGCAAGAGAACGTTGCGAATAACCCTCAAGGAATGAACACTGTATGCAAGAGAACGTTGCGAATAAACCTCAAGGAATGAACACTGTTTGCAAGAGAACGTTCCTAATAACCCTTAAGGAATGAACACTGTATGCAAGAGAACGTTGCTAATAACCCTCAAGGAATGAACACTGTTTGCAAGAGAACGTTGCGAATAACCCTCAAGGAATGAACACTGTATGCAAGAGAACGTTGCGAATAACCCTCAAGGAATGAACACTGTTTGCAAGAGAACGTTGCGAATAACCCTCAAGGAATGAACACTGTATGCAAGAAAACGTTGCGAATAACCCTCAAGGAATGAACACTGTTTGCAAGAGAACGTTGGGAATAACCCTCAAGGAATGAACACTGTATGCAAGAGAACGTTGCGAATAACCCTCAAGGAATGAACACTGTTTGCAAGAGAACGTTGCGAATAACCCTCAAGGAATGAACACTGTTTGCAAGAGAACGTTGCGAATAACCCTCAAGTAATGAACACTGTTTGCAAGAAAACGTTGCGAATAACCCTCAAGGAATGAACACTGTATGCAAGAGAACGTTGCGAATAACCCGCAAGGAATGAACACTGTTTGCAAGAGAACGTTGCGAATAACCCTCAAAGGATCATTATCGGCTCTTTTACGTTACTACGTTGGAACTGCAACATTTTTTGACAATTTGGTGACATGTTCCGTTTTTTTTTTCTAATGTTGAATTAACTTTGAATTTTTTCTAATGTTGAATTAACAGGTTCAGTTGTTATAAAATAATTCTCAGGAGCAATCAAATCACGTTTGTGCCCTAAATTTCACAATTATGAAGTCACCTATTAATAAGCTGGGTCACTGAAGTATCATGTTAGTCATACAAATGACTGCAGTTTATTTATGATTGTATAGCGCCTTACAGTTTTAACTCAGTACGGACCGATTACTTCTGCTATCATTTGGGGATCATTTTGTTAAATTCAAATTTGTAGTTTTTTTTAACAAAATGGAAATTGTTACCTCGTTAATAATTGGTTTGTCATAATATATCTTGACTGGTAGGGTTTTATAATTCTATGCCAAATCATATTTATACATATGTATATAGAAAACATATTTTATTGGTAAACGAATTATTTGTAGGTTACATTTTTAACAAACCAGTACTCATTTGTTTGCATTCAGTTAAATGTTTTTGAGTATTCATATTAATATCAGTCTTTTGTTTGTATGCAGTTAAAGGGTTAAATATTTCAATTTGACCCATAGATAGAAATCTAACGGGTATTACTTGGAAGCAATGGCAGTAGCAGAGTACTCCACTATTCCCTAACGCTCCAGGACTATAGTCTCATCATCATATTTATATTAACCGGGGAGAAAATCCAAGGTGTAGGAGTATCCAATTTGAGTGCTCAATAGCAACGGCTATAGAAGTATAATTAATTTGGGATTAAGAATACATAAAAAATCAACGTGTAGAGCCAAGAAAATATTTTGATAGCATAGACACAGTCAATAGTGCATAGTGATCATTGGACAAAGTGGTACTCACGCGATATCCCTTTATATATTGTTGTATGGAATTGGAGTGATCCAGTTAGTATGTTATTCTGAGACGAGCAGTCTAGTTTATACTACGGGTTTATTTCCATCTATATATAATATTAGTTTTGTAATTTTTTTATAAATTTACTCTATTCTCTTTATTTTATTATTTGATAGAATTCTTATTTATGTATTTACTTAAAATTATAATTATAATTACTATTATAATAATGATTATAATAATCCTTTAAGAATTTTTCATACCAGCTTTAGCTGATGGTCTTCTGCTGGAGTTTGAGTGACAGCAAGTCTCCTTAACTTGCCAGGACTCTTCTTAATATTCTGGCCGATTTTAATACTGCAGTAGTTTGAAAGTTACACACTCATCCTCTTATTTTCGAGTCTTCTAGTCCTTTTTTCAAGCCTTTAGTGACTGTACAGAGCGCACCAATTACAATTGCTATCACTGTCATTTTCATGTCTCATAGTTGTTTCAAATCTCTCTCAGAAGGTCTAGGTATTTATCTCTCTTTTGGCTTTCTTTCAGTTTTACCCTCTGATCAGCTGGAACGGCAAAGTCCACGAATCCTCAGATTTTCTTTGTTTTTGTTGACTATATCTCAGTCTGGTCGTCTGGCCGAGATTAGGTAGTCCATTTGTATTTCAAAATCTTAAAGAATGTATGCGTCTCATTCTCCAGGACGGATTCTGCGTTGTTCATATATCATTTGTTTGTATGGTTAGATTTAAATTTTTTGCATAACTCTTAGTTGATCCCCTGGTCAACCCAATCGTGTCTAATCTTATATTCTTTTTGCACTAATTTACTGTATTCGCTTATTTTGTGAGTGATCTTTTCATCTCTGTTTCCAAATAACCTTCATTTGTTAGTAAGCTGCCTTTTATCACTTCTTGATTTAATATAGCTGGTTCTAATGGTGTTGTTTTGTATTGCTATCGGAAAAAAGATTCAGGTTCTATCTAAAGGTTTCCCTTTCTTTGTCCTGTCCTAGTTTTGTCTGAGATTTCGTTTGTTCATCGCTTGAAATGTCCACTGAGTTGTTTTCTTTCCAATTTTTGTTCTCTAATTATTTCTGCTCTGTTGAGGATTGTGCTGTCGGTATTTTTTTCCGATGGCTGTAACCAGTCTTCCTTCGCGCTTGTGTATGTAGTCTTCGAGTCGTTGAAGCAGCAACGCTTTCTTGAATACTGGCAAGTTCTTTTCCTCCTTTTCTTAACATAGAAAGTCTGCCTGTGTTGCATCTGGATGCGTCACTAGTTTTCTTGCTCTATGGTATATTTGCTTAAGTTCTTCCCTCGTTCACATCAAAAATGGTCCTGAGTACCTAACATGGGGGACAGCCCAGGCGTTAAACCTTTTGATGAGATTCCGGCAATATTGCTTGGTTTTGAGTAGCTGTCTCGTTCTCCTAAGATACTCATTTGTATTTTTTTCTTTCATCTTCGCTTGTTTGATGTTGTCTGCTTCCAGTATTCTCAAGTATTTGTAAGTTTCGTTTTCTGTCCAAGCATTTTGATTTTTCGTTGATTCGGTAGTTCTATTTCCTTATTATTACTATCATTTTGTGTTAATTTTTTTATCAATGATTTATTTATTACTTACTTATTCTTAAAAAATATTTTTCTTATTCAAATTTCTATTTCTCTTATCTTTACACAAATATATGTATACGAGGTGCATACGCTAAGTTTACTGATTTTTTTCGTACGGGCATTTAAAATTGCCGTAGACTCTGGCAAATTCAGTATGTTAATGCTATACATGTTATGAGATGACTAAGTAATTGTTATGATTTCAGGTTTAAATGAACAGCTACATCAGCAATTGGAATACACCCGACTAAAGCCTGATTGTCACTGCTGGTGAATTTCAAAAATGCAATCTGACACTTAAGAAGAACGATATGCAATAAATGTGTTTTAAACTTGGAAAAATTGCCACAGAAACGTATGGAATGCTCCAGACTGCTCTTCGACCATCTTGCATGAATCAAGCATCAGTTTAGGAGTGGTATAAGAGATTCAAGGAAGGCAGGGAGTCTGTGAGAGTTGATGAGAGGTGTGGGAGGAGTAAGCAAGTCAATACATCAGAGTTGATGGGTCACAGGCTTAGGGTTAGGGTTACTATGTTGAGGTTTTAAGGGAGTTCAGGAAGAGATTCCGTCGGAATATACCAGCCCTCTTCAAATCGAGTCAGTGGCATTTCCACCAGGACAATCCACCAGTCCACAACTACATACTTGTCTCAGACTATTTGACCAAGATGTGCATCTAGACAGTTCTTCAGCCTCCCTACAGAGGCTGTGACGAAGGTCATTGACACGCTCACATAAGAGGACTTCCATGGGGGCCTTCAAGAAGTTGTTGGAACGGTACAACAAGTGCATTGCAGCCGGAGGATATTTCTTCGAAGGGGACTTGAGTTTCATGTATGTACTATTAATAAAAGTGCCCATACAAAAAAAGTCTGGAAACTTATCGTATGCACCTCGTATATAGCCTTTGTTGTCCTTAGTTTTCTGTTGGCTAAGTATGGTTGGATATGAGTTCTGATTTCCAGTCGTTTATTTCAGATTTAGTTTTCTCCGCGGAAGGTGATAATGGATATTATCCTTCAAGGCAAAAGTTTACAGTGTTTTAATGTGTTGTTTTAAGCTGCAGATACTTTTCTTAATTTCCAGGGTATTTTTGCTTTGTTTTGTTTTGTTTTGTTTTGAGGTCGTAAAAGTATCTAAAAAGTATTTTGCTGTGTTCGTATTATTTTATTGTTAAACGATGTTTTTTTAATGTGCCTCCTTTGTATCCAGAGGTCTTCTATAACTCCTATTTATATCATTTTTTCTGTGTTTTCTCTAGGTCCTCCGGTTGCTTGCTATGCAATGCTTGTTTGTTGGCAAAATAACAATTCCTGCTTTGATCCAATCAATACATCGCCAAAGTTTTCTATACATTGAAAATGTTTGAATCGCTGACCAAACAAGGAAAGTTACACGGAATGCAAAAAAGAAAAAAAAGAAGAAAAAAAAGAAAAAATCAAGATCTAAAGGTTTTGAGAATTGAAAGATAATGGATGCACTTTCAATTCCAGTTCAATGACTGGCATGTCACGTTTGCAAATGGAAAGCGGAATTTGGCATGCAGATTCCAAAAATTGGTAATGATACATTTCTTTTGAATCCTTTCGGATTTTATGCAATACACGTTGAGGACTTTCCTGGTTTTACGTATCCCCCCCTTTTTTGCAATCTCTTAATCGGACTATTTTTCATCACTGATAAGTGTTTTTCCAGAAATGGATTTTCTGTGTTGTGCAAGAAAATAAAGGACCCAAATTTAACCTCTGACCGATGCTTGGTATTTATGCAGAATCCATTTTTCTAGTTGCACAAAAATATTCAAAGGTTTCTAATTGAATCATTGCATTTAACTAATTGTTCAAACCAAAAGGAAATAAACGATATTCAGAGACCTTTGTAATATTATTGAAAAAGTTATGGCGGGCGACTTTTGCATGGAGCTATGCATGATTTATAGATTGACTTATTTTACGTTACGTCAACCTATTTAGGATAATTTTATTCTTAGAGATTAGAGAATTGCATACGTTGTACGTTTATATTTACATTTTTTCAAGATTCTTGAGAGGTTTAGTGATTGGTGGATTGAATTCATTGGCACTTCAACATAGGTATTTTTTTTAGAGGTTAGGGAAACGCATTCATATTTAGATTTTTGTGTTGCAGTTTTTTTAAGAGGTATTTCTTTGTACATAGTTATATTAAATACGGATGATTCTTAAACATATCAATTAGGTTCTGCACTCCGAGTCGGAAAGAATCCGGAGGAAATGGTAATAAAGGAGTTGTCCACTCTCCACAATAAGTGCCGTACTATTCATGTACAGCAGAAGCTGCCAGTACAAATGACAGATTGACTTGTGAACTGAGGAGCATGTTATGGATAGCCGCTTCAGACTCCTATGTTGAGTGAGGTTTTTTTTTTCGGAAAATGACTTTTCACTTGTATTTTATTCGAAGGGTGATCGAATTCTCGTTGTTCTTTGATTTCCTGAGATGCATGCAGATTTCAGAATTCTTTCGAAGGTAAGATATTTCTCTTGCCACATTAAAACCCACTTACACCAACGCAAGGAATTTTGGTTTAATTTTTATTATTTGTTTCAAGGTAATTAATCAAAATACGATTGATTTTGAATCAAAAGTGAGAAAGAACAAGTATGTGACAATTTGATATTTTTTGTGGGTCGCTTCTCATATCAACAAGTTGACCCTTCTCTTTGGGAGATCAAAACTTTCTTGAATGTACTAATTAATGACCGGATCGATCCCTTTCGCTCAAACATACACTATACCAGTCGTCTAACTTCTCTCGTGATCGAATTCTGACAAAACTCAAATTCATTCTGACCAGTCATCTGAAATGTATCTCTGCACTACTTAAAAAAAATCATCTAAGTTTTTATACTGTCCTTCATGAATTTCACAGGATTATCAATACGCTTTCTGGAATTAGTGATCTATTTTCTCTGTGTGCGAGAACCGATTGGTCATTTAGATTATTCATTTATATCAAATAGCACATTCCGCATCTTGGCTGAATACAATATGTGCATAGCTGAGCAAATTATACGATAAAGCAATGATTTCAAGAAATCTGGAACAAAAGAGTCAGTGCCAAATTTTTGAAAAAATCTGTCTGTTCTAAATACTTTTTGAATGATTACTTTTTTGCGAAATACAGGGTTATATAAGTGCAGTATTATCCATAGTCATGTAATACAGTGGCTGTTACTCACCATCAGCTACCCAGCTCTGTGACCGGCAATGAAATAACAAGCGCAAGAAATCTCGCTATAGGTGCGATGGACGGGCTGATAGGAGACTTAGGCGCTTTTTTTAATGATCATCATTCCGTTGGTGTTAAGAGATCGAGAAATATAAACTTAAATATCTAGGCTAGTAAATTCCTGCCTCTGTTTTGGCGCACAGATTTATCAAAGAATCGATATTTTCTTGATCGAAATGAATATACCACCCTTCAATTTTTTGAGACCTGTTCAAAACTATGTTGTAACATCGTTGTAAAGTGAATGGGATTTTCCATGGCCATGTGTCTGTCTTGTCCTCTTCTAAAATAAAGAACCTCATCTCATTGTCAACTCTTCATCCAATCTTTGTCATTTTGTGTAGCCAACATTCTTTGAGATGCCTGCAACACTACAGTTTTTCAGAACAAGCTCCGTGAGACTTTCTCGAAAGTTCATCTCAAAAGGAAGTGAAAGTGTTGAAAACATTTAAATAAATTGCACGTTGCTGACTTTATATATATATATATATATATATATATATATATATATATATATATATATATATATATATATATATAATGAACTGAGGAGAATAGGCAATGTTTGATAAAAACAACCCAAAAAGTTTTATAAGTCATCATGTGCTCAAATTTTGGCAAGCTATAAAAACTGAATAAAATTAAAATCTCACTTTCCAATAAATTCATTACAAGAAAATAATTGTATCAACTAAGTAATAAATAAGAAATACGATTATTAGATGAAATATTTATTTGTTAGTACACGAATATAATAGCAATGAAACTATAGTAAGGTGAGGTTGGTTGCTTGGTTAGTTGTTTGTTTGGGTTTATGGTATATCAACCTTTGTAGGTTATTTAATGCTAAATCAATTTTTTTTATAAATAAACAGTTTTATTTCAAACAATTCAGTTAAGTATAATGTCATGAAACTTCTCTGATTGGTTTACTGTCGGGGAAGGTGACAAGCTTTTAGTCTTGACCATTTTATCTACGCCTATAACCCAGAAAACCCCATGTATATTGCTGGTATTAGGTCGGATAATATTTTATTTCTGGATGTCATTCATGACACAGAGATTTTCGAACAAGCCGATAAATGAAGACAACACGAAATGCACGATTTAGAATACAAATTATTTTATCATCAACCTAAAAACAGGCATGTATGTGATGTAAAATAGTCTCAGCTACAAAATAAAAATGTTTATATTTTAACAATTTAGCGAGAATTTTTTTTTGTCATGATGTAAGCAAAAAATCTTTTTGAATGCGTTTTGTGTGCGGTAGGATTGGGGTAAGAAAAAAGATGAAACAACATTAAAATGAAAACTTACCTTACTTCTCTCTCTCTCCCCTTTTCTTTATTCCCTTTTATCTTTTTTTATACATATATGTCTCTCATTTTTTTCTGGTATCAACCATTTCTTATCTTTTTCTGGCATCATTTTCATCTTACCAGATGAACTGCCCTGGGGAAGGCAGTTTACTCTTTGGATCAGAGAAACGTATATCTGTTAAGGGATTTCTTGGCCAAATGATGTCTGATTTTTCCTTTTTTTTCAGATTCGACCTTACCACTGCCTTGTATCACGTGGGTTTCTTGACTAATCCGCATTCAGCTTGTTGCTAGGGGCTGCTTACCAGTTCATACACCCATATTAGGAAAACTTGACCGTCAATCGCACCCTTGACTCAACTTCTCATCTACTTCTGCTGATTTGCGAGGGAAACAAAAAGAGGGAGAGGGTGACAGAGATAGAGAGAGAGAGAGAGGGGTGATTCTATATTTATGAGCAAAATATGAATTTGACTATCCCCAGTGACCAAATTCATAACAATAAATACACAGTACAATTGTCAAAAACATTTCTATTTCAAGCTCTTCAATTTAGTCAAGCAGTTCACATTCAAACAATTCAGCAAAGTATATTTATAGATTTTATTTACACACAGTTAAATGTCAAAACAGTTTTATTTCAAACAATTCAGTTTAGCATAAGTACGCAGTTTAGTTCTTTTTGACCCATAGATAGGGGGCTTATCAGGTGCTTCCATTGCGAGCCTGTGTGGACCTGTGACCGATGACAATGAAGGGATACTCTGCATTCCCCAAATCTCCCACATCAATGAAACCTCACCATCAGATTGTTTAGTGTCATATCAGGACACTCATACTCTTACCCCTCTACAGAATTACAGTCAGTGTATTCTGCAGCCCCAGCCGACAGGGCAAAGTAAAGTGAGATCTGATTTTTTGTTAATATATCATCATCATGTCGTGCCGCTATCACGGATATCCCTGACCCTCTCTCGCCACTTCTCCCTATCGTTCATCGCTTCTGGCAGGTCTTCAGGGCTACACCCCGTATCCTCACATAGCAGCTGAAAACAGACTTCATCCCTGAAATTTAGACAAACGTGTGTTTGATTTAAAAGAAAATTACCTGAGAGAAAAATGGTAGAATACACTTATTTATTGAGGACAGTGTACATGAAGAAAACTAAAGCTATCTAAGAGCAACTTATTTATATGTTTTTCGTAACCTCGAAGCCTTTCTTTGTGAAAACTTTGTTATTAGCATATCTTTACACCCGATTGCTCTTTTACATCTAAAATACAAACCGATTTTGCTTCCCACCGAAACTTTCCCGGCTAAGTGAACCCAAGTTCAGGCAGGCATAATCTGGAGATAAACCGCTATTTCATGTGTCTGAGATGCATGACACCAACAGCAAAAATCTTAATGAAAAATCTACAAGGAAGTAATAGATTCCAAGGAAGGAATATATTCTTTGACACGCAAGGAACTGAAATTCTCTGATGCAATTATAATCGCTTACAACAGACTTTTTATATTTTACTCATAAAATTCAAATAATCAACAAACATTGATTCTTGCTTCAAGAAATCTGACTGTTCAGAGATATGAGAGAAGTCTTTAAATTCGGCAAAAAAAATATTTGTTGGTAAGCCATGGCCGAATGTAATAGTTATGTAATTTGGGACAGAAGAAAGAGGATGATGGAGCGAGTGCCCCCAAGACTAATATTTTGAGGTGTGTTTAGGGTAACGGTTATCGTCGAAGAATATGGAATCGGTGATGAGATAAAATCAAAAGTTAAAATACGCTTGGAAAAAGCATAAATCCGTATGTTCTACCTCCCAGCAATTGATAAATGGCCTGGCAGATTGGGTTCTTTAGCCATAGTAAAGTATCCAACCTAGGAAATAGACAACCCTGAATTCAAACCAGCTGTACTTCGCTTAATAATGGACTTTTGTCACATCCCCCCCGTGGTGGTGGGATTTAGAAAACACACACACACACACACGCACACACACACACACACACACACACATAAATATGCATATAAGTAAGTTGACCGACCGTAGTCGAGGGCAACACGAAAGCTCTTTTTTCAATCGCTTCTACACCGAGGTTTATGGGAAGCCGTTACTACTTTCCTTACCATTTATCCGTACGCTATAATGTTTAATATGACTTGACCTGGGATCGAACCCCGGTCTCCCGGTCCATTGGCAAACAATCAAACCATTATTTCAAAAAGAAACAGTGCGGTGATTTAACACATCTATCCATACACACATATTGTGACGCACAGGCGTACGTGGATCTATTTGAACACACACACACACACACACACACACACACAAATAAGCACAAATACATATATTGTTATTGTATAAAATAGAATAACAATAAAAAAACAGGATAAAAACACAGAACTCCCACAGGTTTTCCGAGCTCAGGATAATCACGATGAATACGTCCAAACAATATAGAATTCAACTAAAACAATATCTGTACTCAATGTGATCTGAGAAGCAAGAGGTTCAGATATTAGTTGTCTATTAAATTTACTGCTTAGTATTCTAGCCGATACTAATTGTGCTGTGATCTAGAGGGTCTAGTTTCTTCCTCTGATCTCCAGTCCCCAATTACTTTTTCTGGCTTTTGGGGACCGTTCCATGGGCTCGATTTACAATTCGTATCACCATTACTTTCATGTTACACAGCCTTTTCCAAGTGTTTGTCTATTCACTTTCTTTAATGTTCAGCTTGAATGGAAAAATCTACAAGATGACAGATTTTTTCTTCTTGTTAATCAACCCAAGATCAATTTTTAAGCTGAGTAAAGACGTTTCGAATCTAAAGTTTTCCTTCTCGTAGACTAGAGTTGCTCAAAGGTAAAAGAAGATTCTATCGAACTAAATTATTAAAAGTTTATTCTATGTAAATCTATTGTTGCCACCCAGTGGCTGGATTTCCCAGAATGGAAAAGAAAAGAGAAAAATGTTTACCGCAAAAAAGATGTAGTAAGTTACATATGCCACATCTATGATAAACTTTCATCATGTAAATCTGGATGTCCGAGATGATACTTTTATAAAGAATTCTTGATTTTTTTTTCACGCAGTGTGTATTTTTTCTTATATATCAAACTCAATTTTTTTTTACCCGTACATAGTATCGAACTAGAGACAATCATCTTTGAATATGTTTAATGAATATCGTCAATTTCTGAGTCAAAGCTATTACTAAAATTAGCCATCTTTTCTCCAATATTACCCAAAATGAGTCTGTAATTTAAGAAGTACTTTTTATCTTCACCATTTAATAATGTCATGACCATATCCATTTCTTACACGTTTGACTCTACTTCTTACGTGTTAATTAGAACTCAAACCTCTTAAAACGTATTCTGCTTTCTCCTGTACATGCGCATGCGCAGAGAGATCTATTTAAGCTAGCATGAAAAGCTTTCCCGCGGAATTCTGGGCCAAGAAGCTGACAGTTGCGATTAACGCTAACATCGTTTATAAGTCACCCTTTCATGCATTTTGCCGACATCTCGTAGATTCAAAGCTATTTGGCTCTTCCACAATTCTCTTCAGAAGGACAACATCAGACTGAATTGGACAGGGGAGAAGCCGAACAGTCTAGCAGAAGACAGTTCAATTTTCTTACTAGAATTAAGTCCTGTCTGTTGCATAAGCGACAAGCAAGTAGTCAGCCGGCCAGACACAAACACGTACCAAAATCACTTCGAAGAACTAAGGCCTTACGTCAGTACGGACGGTAAAGTGTTGACAGGATGAATGGAAATAGAGTGACGGAAAAATAGATACGGACGTGCAGGCACGTACTATAACGGCACGAGAGTGTGTGTAGGGGGAACAACCAAACTGCTTTAACAGAATAACTAACAGAGCAAGCCTTGGATTTTACAAGAGAACTTAGTGACTATTGCTTCAAATACAAATGCCCTTTAAGTTGAATTCTGCAAATAAATTAAATGTATTGATTGATTTTTACTAAAATTAACTTTGCATAGCTTATGGCCAAAAAGATGAAACTTGGTTACAAAGATCTTATTGGGCAAATGTGGCTGTTTGCTTAAAAAATCAGCATTCCCAATATTATTGCCCAGTCGGCTGCAGCTGTAGAATAAACCGACAGCATCTCTGAAGAGGGGTAAGACCCCCGCAAACAAGTATCCTGGATATGACACTAAATAATCTGATGGTGAGGTTTCAGTAATTCTAGAGCTTTGGGGAATGCGGAGTTTCCCTTCATTGCCATCGCTTCCAGGTTCACTCAGGCCCGTAGTGGAAGCACCTGATAGAGTCTTATCAATAGGTCAAATAAAACTAAACCGTGTACTTATGCTAAACTGAATTGCTTGAAACAGAACTATTTTGACATTTAAACTGCGTATTTATGAAAAACTTAATTGCTTGAAATAGAACTGTTTTGACATGTAAATTAGGTACCTATGCTAAACTGAATTGTTTGAGGTGGAACAGTTTTTGTATGCTAAATTGAATTGTCAGAAATAGAACTGTTTTTGAAATTGAAACTGTACTTACGCTAAATTGAATTGTTTGAAATAAAACTGTTTTAAACATTTAACTGTGAGTAAAAAAAATTATACTTGTACTAGACTGAATTGTTTGAACATGAGTTGTATGACTAAATTGAATAGCTTGAAATAGAAATGTTTTTGACAATTAAACTGTGTACTTATGCTAAACTGAATTTTTTGAAATAGAACTATTTATTTGAATTATTAGGGGTCGAGTTGCCATAAAACCTAAACACAAACAAACAGACATCAAAATACTAGTATTTACTTTTTATGACAATCGACCTCTGGTATCAGAGGGGCGTACTTAACTATTACAACCCCAAGACAAGCTATAATTTGAGATAATTTAAAGCTTAATAGATATCTATAATTAGATCAATCGGTATTTAGTCACCATAACAAAGTATGGCACAAAGGGACAAATAGGAGCATCTATTGAGAAACAATATAAGATAAATAAAACCAGGCGCAGCTATTATGGCATAGATGAAGTTTCTGGGGAGGTTTTTTTTTCTCTTTCTGAAGACATATTATGTTAGTATTTGCCTAAACCCTCCATTACGAGCAGGATGTGAAGCATAGTCAATTTTTAAGCGGAGAACGACTGGTTTGAACTCAGAAATTTTCTTTTCCTTGACAGGTTTCCTTACCAGTCCGCTTTACTAATTACACATAGAGGGAAAGGGAAAGATTTAGGTTTTCACAAGACCATTGGCATGAAGTAAAATGCAAAAATCCGATTTCATTTCCATATTATAATAACTGTCAATCTGTGTCAGAGTGTACGTCATGTTCTAGTAAATTATGGCTTTTTCATGTTTCAGATTCCACTAGTTTCTGATATCAGCCCTAACAGACGTGTATATAATACGAGGATCATTAAATAAGATTCCAGACTTTTTTCGTATGGGCACTTTTATTGATAGTACACACACGAAACTCTAGTCCACTTCGAAGTAATCTCATTCGGTTGCAATGCACTTGTTATACCGTTCCAACAACTTCTGCAAGGCTCCATGGAAGTGCTGTTGTGTGAGCGTGTCAATGATCTTCGTCACAGCCTCTTTCATCTCCTCAATTCTCTCATAACGACAGCCACTGCGCCTAGGGAATAACCAAAAGTCACAGGGGGCACGGTCTGGACTACAGGGAGGCTGAGGAACTGTCTTGATGCCCATCTTAGTCAAATAGTATGTGACAAGGGTGGAGTTGTGGACTGGTGGATTGTCCTGGTGGAAATTCCTCTGACCCGATTTGAAGACTGTTGGCCTCTTTCGACGGAATCTCTTCCTGAACTCCTTTAAAACCTCAACATAGTAAACCTAACCCTAACCCTTTGGCTAATCAACTCTGGTGTATTGACTTCCTTACTCCTTCCACACCTCTCATCATCCCTCACAGACTCCCTGCCTTCCTTGAATCTCTTATGCCACTCAAAAACTGATGCTCGATTCATGCAAGATGGTCAAAGAGCAGTCTGGAGCATTCCATACGTTTCTGTGGCAATTTTTCCAAGTTTAAAACAGAATTTTTTTGCATATCGTACGTCTAAGCGTCCTCATTGCATTTTTGAAATTCACCAGCAATTCCAATCAGGCTTTAGTAGGGGGTATTCCAATTGCTGCTGTAGCTGTTCATTTAAATCCGAAATCTTAAAACTTCGTCAGTTATCTCATAAGATGTATAGCAACAAGATACTGAATTTTCAAGAGTCTACGACAATTTTAAATGCCTGTCCAAAAATGTCTGGAAACTTATTGAAGGCACCACGTAAACCACTTTAGTTTGAATTGAATTTAAATTCAGCATTTGTACACAGTTTAAAATATTGTTTATCTCAAATGCATGATACTAGTTTCCTCCCGAGAGTGAAACACACTGATATATACAACACTCCTGGTATATGGTATATTAACCTTCCCAAGTTTAATTTATACCTTGAGTTTAGGGAGCTGCGTTCATTTATATTCTTTGGCAAACTCTTTCTGAAGAGCTTTCTTTTTGCACACGATTATATCAAGTATTATAAACTAATACAAATAATTTGCACACAGCCGTATGGTTTCAAGCATTCTTATATAATTCTAATAATTCTAGGGATTTAGTTAATTATTTTTATTTACTTATAGTCTTTTGTTTCCACACTTATAATACTCCTTAGTAAACATTTATAACTTCAGCTAAGTATTTCTAATACAAATCATTCACTGTTGTATGATATCAAGTATTCATATCTGATGCAAAAACATTGCTCACAGTTGTATACTTTCAAGTAGTCCTGTCTATTTCAAATAACTATACAGCTTTAAGTAATTTTTCTGTCAAATAATAGTCATTCGTTTTCACACAGTTATATGGTTTCAAGTAACTAATAATAATTATGGTAATAAAAGTAATGCCCAAAGGAAAGACAACATTGATCCAAACGGACCAAAGCAAAGGTACAGTTCCGAAGAACTACAGACCCATAACCTGCCTACCAATGATGTGGAAAATATTAACAGCACAAGTAAGAGGAGAGATTTACTACTCGTTAACAAGTTCCCTGAGAAGCCGAAATGATGCTGCAAAGGATTCAGAGGCACAGCAGAGTTAATTTACATACATCAACACATCCTAAATAAGAGCAAGGCCAGACGGAAAGAAATCTACCTATGGGCTGGACTGACAACAAAAAGGCATATGATATGGTTCTGGATAATAAACTACCTCAAAATGTAAAAATATCACATAACCATAGACTCTATGGAGAAAACCATGAAAACCTGGAGAGTGGACTGAACAGCAGAGAGAAGAAGCTTAGCTGAAGCAAAGATCCAAAGAAGTATTTTTTCAAGGAGATGCACTACAACCGTTACTATTCATAATTTCCATGATGCCGCTTAACCACATACTCAGAAAATGCGCAGTCGGATAAAACTTAGTAGATCGCAAGGAAAGATCAATCACCTAATGTAAATGGATGATATTAAACTAGTTGTAAAAAATGAAAAAGAACTGGAACCTCTAGTTAGAATATACAATCAGGACATAGGAATGGAATTTGGCATAGAAAAAGGGGCCATGCTTGTAATGAAAAGTGGCAAACGACATCTGACTGACGTAATGGAACGACCAAGTCAAAACAAGATTAGAATGCTCGGAGAAAAGGAAGCCTACAAATACTTGAGCACCTTGGAGGCTGACACCATCACACAAGTGAAGATGAAGGACAAAATTTAGAAAGAATATCTCAGAACTAGAAAGCTACTCGAGACAAAAGTATCTCGCAGAAACATTATCAAAGGAATTTATACCTGGGCTCTTAGATATTCGGGACCCTTTCTGAAGGCAGAAATGAACTTAAACAAGTGGACCAAAGATCAAGGTAACTAATGACCACGCATAAGGCACTACATCCCAGAGACGACGTTGACAGACTATATGTTTCAAGAAAGAAGAGTGGAAGAGGACGTGCCAGCATTGAAGACGCATCGATACAACGACTCGAGAACTACATAGAAAAACACGAACAAGGACTGATTACAGCCATCAAAACGAAACAGACAACACGATAACCAACAGAATGACAATAAGTAGAAAACAAAAATAGGAAGAAAAACAACTCTATGGGCGTTTTAAACGACTAATAAACGACACATCGCACGAGAAAACCTGGACGTGGCTAAGAAAAGGAAACTTTACGAGAGAAACACAATCTGGAGGTGTCCTCGTGGTGTAATGGTTAAAGCGATGGACTGCGGAATCGTAGTAAGCGAGTTCGTACTCCAGTCGCGCTATTATGTTCACTTTCGGGCAAATACCCTTGGGAAAGGTATGAACCCCCTTATCCTTCCAGCTATGGGTTAAATAGTACCACTACTTTTCTTCTAGAAGAATGGCTTTGGCATTAAACAACAAAGGTTGATATGCCATTAAAAAGAAACAAAGAAAGAAAAGAAACACAATCTCTCTTAATAGAAGCATAAAACAACGCCATAAGAACCAATCATATCAAAGCTAAAATAGATAAGACCCAACCAATAACCAAATGTTGATTATGTGGGGATAGAGACGAAACCATCAATCACATAATAAGCGAATGTAGCAAATTAGCACAGAAGGAGTATAAGACTAGACACGCCTGGGTGGGCAAAGTGATCCACTAGGAGATGTGCAAGAAACTTATACGAATAATTGGTATCTGCACAACCCCAGAGCTGTCCTGGAGAACGACATACACAAACTCCTATAGGATTTTGACATACAAACAGATCCCCTAATCTCGGCCAGAAGACCAGACCCTATAGTAATCAACAAAAAAAAAAGATAACTTGCAACATTGTTGACTTTGATGTATCGGCTGACTATAGAATAAAACCGAAAGAAAGAGAAAAGAAGGATAAGTACCATGACCTTGCTAGGGAATCGAAAAAAACTATGGAACATGAAGGTGACGATTATACCAATCGCGATTGGTGCATTCAGTACAGTAACTAAAGGACTATTAAAGGGACTAGAGGATTTGGAAGTTGGAGGACGAGTGGAGACCATCCAAACTACAACATTGTTCAAAACGGCCAGAATACAAAGAAGAGTCCTAAAGACTCGAGAAAACTTTCTGTCACTCAAACTCCAGTGGAAGACCATCAACTAACGCTAATGTAAAAAACTCGCAAGGGGTAAATGATGATAATAATGATCTTTTGCAAACATTTATAGCTTCAAATAACTATTCTTATTACAAATAATTTCATTATATCACAGCAAGTATTCCTATTTAATTCGAATAATCCTTAAATAGATGCATTTTACCAATAGATTGGATCCAAGCAGATACTACCACTCTGGGCCAGAATGGACCTGGGAGTAATGGTAATTTAATAACTCAGGAAGACTAATATGCTAATAAACAAAGGAACCTGATAAGAAACGATTGATATGCCGGAAAATATACCAACCAAACCTTTCAACCAAGATCTTGTAACTATGAATTTAAAGGAACTCGTTCCAGTCAGAAAAGAAGAATAACATTTCTTTTAAAATTAATCTTAATAAAAAAAATATACATGAGTAAAAAATCACTTATGGTAATGTTGTGAATAACAAACAGAAAATAGTTCATTTAAAAAACCTCTTCTACTAACCCTCCTAAAATGATTTTGCTATTCAAAGTTTTATTTCCGAACAGAAATAAAGTCTACTTTGCTTCATTATTCCCTTCATTTTTTCAAGTATGTTTCTATTACTAACTACCTATACGTTTTCTTCAACACTTACTCAACCAAACGCCACGCAAATCAAACCAAATAACAACCACAAAATATTCAATTTATTACTATATTGGCCTTGATTATTGACCACTGAAAAAGCCTTACATATAGACGGAATACATATAGAATTTCAAAGCATTACATATAGATTAAATACCAGAAGTTCCTTCTATAAATCCAAAGTCAAAAATTGCAAATTTGACGGTTAAACTACCAAATATTTTAAATAACACACATGCTAACACCTACGATCTGATATATCATGGGTTTATTATTTGATTACATTTCCAATATATATATATATATATATATATATATATATATATATATACACGAAGGTTGGTCAAGTAGTTTTAAGCCTCAATTAGAAAGAAGACCCACAACTGAATATTTTGGTATTGGCAACATAATAGCACTTCTTGTAAAACTAGATGTATGGAGATTCCTTAATGGGCTTCACCTGAACAGAACTCAAGACAAAGTTAAAAGGCGTTTGATAAATCTAATATCTGTGTAAATCTTAGAAACTTCTGCACGACATCCGTATATATATAAATGTATCTATAGTCTCAGGAACCATAAGAGCTATACACAAAGAAAAACATTAGAAAATTTTGAAAAATACGAACTGTGCAGAAAAATTTCGAGACTCATATGGGATATCCAAAAACCAAAAGAAAACCTACCAAAACTTAACTGGAAAGAAAATAAGAAACTAGCAACAACAGAAAACACCGCAACCTTCGCCAAGAAAAAAATTGCTATAATTAGATTCCCAGAAAAAGAAAGAACACTTTTTAATAAACGATTGAAAGTTATATCTAAATGTTGGCAGGAAAAAAACTTCGCCTAAAGACTAATGACTCCAAAAACTAATAAAATAGATAAACAGAAATAGACAAATAGGTAAATAAATAATAAGAAAAATTTTTGGATCCTGCCTGAGAACTAAAACAGCTTTGGGTTAAGGTTATACCAATTGTTGTTGGTGCATTTGGAACGGTCTACAAGAGCATGAAGAGACAACAAGAACAGGTAATAAGTGGGAAAATCGAAATCATTTAGATTTCAGCATTGTTAAGATTGGAGACCTGAGAAGACATGCTCTCTGTTAGAATCCAGCAAATTCCCCCCAGCTAATGCTGGTTTGAAAAAGTGAAATAATAATAATAATAATCCACATGGAATTGCGCACGAGATTAAAATTTCACCATATGACCAAATATCGTATGCAATAACTGGACTCTTTTTAAGGAAACAAAGCGTATAAAATTATCTGGGGTTTTGCAAACGGATCACCTAATCCCAGTCAGAGACCAGAATAGAATTAATTAACAATCACAAAAAAGAACTTGTCATTTGGGGGATTTAACTGTTTCACAAGACCTCAGAGTGAAAGAGAAAGAAAGCAAAAAGACAAATTCTTGGAACTTTCTATAGAACAGACAAAAAATTGTAGAACGTGACGGTGACAGTGATACCAATAGTAGTTTGCATAGTAGGAAGTCCCTCAACGCATGGCAAATAGACCGGAGGTGACAGGAGATCAGTGGAAAAATCAAGAAAATACAGACCACAGCATTGTTAAGATCAGCAACAATTCTGAGAAGAGTCCTAGAAACCTGAGGAGATTTTCTGTCACTCAGACTTCAGTGAAAGACCGCCTGCTAATGCTGGTGTAAAAAAAAATTGCCAAAAGTAAAATGAATAAACCATAATCTTTCCTAGAAAATGAAACGCATACAAATTCTCTGGGATTTTAACGTACAAACGAACCCCCCAACCACGACTGGAAGACCAGAAGCCGTGTTGATTTGCAAGAAAAAAATTATTTAGTGGATTTTTCTGTTTTCAAGGACAACAGAATAAAAATGAAAGAAAATGAAAATATAAACAAATACTTTGATCTTGCCAGGTAACTGAAAAATCTGTGGAAAATAAAGGTGACAATGATGCTAATTGTGGATGGGGTACTTATAATGGTTTCAAAGGCCTGAAATTGAGGCTAGAAGTTAAAAATCGAACAATGAAGCATATCCGGACAATTAAACTATTCAGATCACCAAGAGTATTTGAAGAGTCGTGGAGACCTGAGACTTGGTGTTACTCAAGCCTTACTTAGGCAAGCAGCTTAGGAAAAGAAAAACTCTGAATTAAAACTTGTTAAATACCCCTAAAAAATTGACTTTGTGTCACATCCTACCCATGTGAATGGTCTGGTAAAGATACATATTAAGGGACACCTACCATTTTGATAATCGGAGGGTCCGTGCCACTGCGTCTACGTGATCTTGACTTTTCCTTGTTATTGTTTGGTGCACCAAAAATCACATGCGCAAGAATTTTCGACAAGTTAGTTATCAGTTTTACATTCTTTTTTCAAAAAATGCTCACTACTGTTAGGTTTTCGGATAGAGCTATAATTCTCACACTGGTTTGGGGAAGCATCTTGATAAGCTCCAGTCATCGGGGATTGCAAAAAGCTCATAAATAGAAACTTTTGAAATCAATCTGACAGCCTTCTCTTTTCTCTAAATCTCTCTCTCACTCCCTTACACATACACTCTCTCAAACGAACACACACACACACACACACACACACATACATACACACACACATATATATATATATATATATAGGAAACGTGATACCAGATTGTAGGTTTTACCATGCTGTGTCCTTCAAAATATAAGGCCGTTAAATAGCGAAATTTGTATTTTTCGGCCTTCGATTTATCGAAGAAACCTTTGGCGTTGAGTCAATATCTTTGCAAATCTATAAGAAAGGATTTGTCAATGGCCAATAATTAAGGTCAATACAGAAATATATTGAATTTTTAAGTAGTTTTTATTTGGTTGGTTTAGATTTGCGTGGCTTTTCGTCAAGTATATGTTTTAAAAAAATTACATAGGAATTTGCTGATAGAGGCATGCTTAAAAAAGAAACCTAAAGGAATAATAAACAAAATCAAACTTTTATTTCAGAACAGGATATTAATAATTCAGTTTGCTATATTTACAAATAAAATATACTCTATATCGGTGATACAACGTATGTAAATATAAATCAAGAAAACGTCCTTACAAGTCAACGGTGCTTGGTGACTCTGCATCTACACTATCCTAACTTATCTTTCTATCTATATATATATATATATATATACTTGTGTGTGCGTGTGTGTGATGCGCGTGTGTGTGTGTGTCTATGTGTGTGTCTGTGTGTGTGAATTTCCTTAAATAGGACAGACACTTCGTTTCTGCCTATTTTATCTTTGATCCGTTCAAGTCTTCGTATGAATCGATTGACTTTTACAAGGAATGAATTTAGGAAGGCAATGTATATATCTGTCTAGACTACGTGCTTAGAACTTCGACTGATAAAATCAGAGAAAATGGCTTCGAGCTGAAAAAGAAAAGAAGCAGAAGGTACCCCGCAAAAACAATTACCAACACCGACTACGCTGATGACATAGCGTTACTGGCGAATACACCCAACCAAGCCGAAACACTACTGCATAGTTTGGAACGAGCAGGCATTGACCTCCATGTCAATGCACACAAAACTGAATATATTTGCTATAATCAAACAGGTGACATTTCCACACTAGACGGAACCTCTCTGAAAATGGTTGACAAATTCACCTACCTAGGAAGTAGCGTCTCATCAACCGAAAAAGACATCGACACACGGCTGACGAAGGCATGGACAGCAATCGATAGGCTTTCGATCATATGGAAATCAGACCTGACCGATAAAATCAAACGCAGTTTATTCCAGGCAGCGGTCGTGTCGATACTGCTATATGGATGCACTACTTGGACGCTAACTAAACTGCTGGAGAAGAAGCTAGACGGCAATTACAAAAGAATGTTGCGAGCAATATTGAACAAGTTTTGGCAGCAACATCCCACAAGACACCAACTATACGGCCGCCTGCCTCCCATCACGAAAACTATCCAAGCTAGACGAACCAGACATGCAGGACACTGCTGGAGAAGCAAGGACGTGCTCATAAGCGATGTACTCCTATGGACCCCGCATATGGCCAAGCAAAAGCAGGACGTACAGCTCGAACATACATACAGCAGCTATGTGAGGATACGGAATGTAGTCCTAAAGACCTGCCAGATGAACGATAGGGAGAAGTGGTGAGAGAGGGTCAGGGATATCCGTACTAGAGGCACGACATGATGATGATGATGATGATGTATTACAAAAGTCTGACGACTCATACAAAGACTTTAATGCATCAAAGATAGAATTGGCTGACACGAAGTGTCGGTTTTATTTGATCAAATATCTTTACAAGATAAAATGCTGCATATATATATATATATATATATATATATATATATATATATATATGTTAGTGTGTGTCTGTGTGTATTTATGTGTGTACAAACCCTTATGATCAATAATTTTTTAGCCCTTACGAGCTTTACCCAATACAAATTACTATTAAATATCTGAACAATTGCAAAGTCTGATTTTATTTCTCCAGAGAAGCAGGGAGAAATGCAAACTGATTTGTTAGTTAGTTCCTTCTTAAAATTGAAAAGTAGCTTCTTTCTTTCTATCTTGATATATTTTCATCAAAAGTTTTGAAGGATAGTTAGGCATTGTATTTCTTTTCTTAGTTTAATGATTTAATTTTATCAAAACAAACATTTTCGAAAAATTTAAGATTCGAAATATCAAAGCTTGTCTCAATATATTTCTTGGTATTTCGATTTGAATTTGATTTGATTCTTCTTGCGTAATGTTCCTAATTTTTAATCCTCAGTAAAAACATTTTTTCAAAAAACTTATGGGCAATTTTACATGTGTACGTTTGTACGAATTTATCCAATGGGTGTATGTATTTATACAATCGCTAAGCACGAGCAGGGTGTGAGAAAAGGTTCATTTTTGAGCGGAGTTTCAATTCAGAGGTTTCATTCTCTTAGACTATTTGCCATACCAAGTTCAAGATCCCAGTCTGCTCAATATGATTGGATGGATAATTGTTGATTCATCATATCTTTCCCAAATGTATTAATGCTATGTGAAATGCAAATAGCCTCATCCTATATTTGTTTTCTTTTCTCCGATTCCAATTCCAATGACCATCATCGTTACACCAAATTTGCCTCCAAATTTGCAGGTGTGTTTTCATTAATAGATAAAAGCCATTGTGTTTTTTCTATAACTGATAGTATCGCTTTTTAAAGTATGATTCAGCAGAAATTTTCTTTTTTTTCTATTCTTCATATTTTGAAGATCATTTCGACTCTATACTTTTTCAGCCATTTTATTTCATGCTCACATTCATGCATCTCTACTTCTTTACTCGTTCTATTTCCTAGTTGAATCGTTCCATTCTCAAATTTGTTGGTCCGATTCTTTTCCAAGGAACGTAAGACAGGTTAGAATATTTATTATTTGGCTATATTTCCTGGTTTTAAGCGAATCTACTAAATCTCAATCTCTTTTCTAATTTTTTATTCACTTGTTTTACTTTTACTCTCTGTTGTCTCCCAAATATAAGTGGATATTCCTTGCATCGTTTAACTGGAGCTTCAATAAATATTGTTGGTTAAAAAAAAGTGATATGCATGACGCAAAGCGTAATTGTTCAGGAAAAAATATTTAGTTGATTTAATAAAGGGAAAAAAGTGGAGAAAAAAGAAAGAAGTATTGGGAAAGTAAATAAGGAAGTTGAAAATATTGGAAAGGAGAGGTAAAGGCTGAATAAAAAAACGGGGAATAATGAGGATGGAAAGAAGAAAAAATGAATAAATAGTATTGGGGAAAAAAAAAAGAAACGGGAGAAAATGGTTGAGAAAGAATTTTAAATGAGAATTGGGAAATAAAACAAAATAACAAAGAATTAGAAGGAGACACAACCGAAAATGAAATTTGTAGAGGAAGAAGATATTATTAAAAATCAAAAAAGTAAGTTTTATATTTTTATTTCACCGGTGTTTAGGCTAGATTCATGACAGGGTACTGCTGATGAATTAGGATTGATACATAAGAGGTTATGGCTGCAAAATCAGGCTAGGTACCTAAGAGGGTGCTACAGCAAAATTATGCTCGCTGCAAAACAATAAAGCTAGGTACATAAGAGGGTTCACTAGAAAATTCAGCTGGGTACATAAGAAGGTACAGTAGCAATATTATTTATGTAACTTAAAGGCTTAAAGAGGTTCTCTGATTCGGTCCTTTTTAGGTAAAGTTAGGTTACTCGGTTTAATGGCATATTAATACCTGATGAATATTTGATAGCAAATCCTGTGCATACACACTCCACACACATACACACACACGCACTCAAACAAATATATTTTATTTTTAAATGATTAGTTTATGGGTAACGGTCTCGAAATGAGTTAGAACTAATTTGTCAGCACCCAGTATGCACATAACATCAAACTGAAGAATTTCATTAAAAAAAATGATAAGAAAAATAATTTTAGAGGGAATTTTGTAGAATGAGCGTACGATTTCACATAATTTGATCTTTATTGATATTGTATTAATAGTACATATGTTCTGTGTAAATATACTTTTTTAAAAGGTTGATGTGAGAAGATAGTAAAAATGGAGATGTTCAAGGGGGCATAAAATAGGAAGAAATAAATCCATAGATAAAATCTGGTATAATGATTAAAAGCTTTTGACATCATGAATCAATGCTGGTGCAAACCGAAACAAAATGAAAAAAAAACAAAAAACTAGGAAGTCCTAATGTTAAATCTTGTGACACAAAAATCCTGTGATTAGAAATTCATAAATTATTCATATTCACATTTCATTATCTATTTTTGGAATGTACGCCCGGCTTATCACACATTTCGACATTTGGTACACTTGACCAAGCTGAATTATTTTCCTATTTGATTTTCTTTTCCTTTATTATTTAATAGAAATTGCTTTGGTTCTTCCAAGGTAATGTTATCTATTCTTTCATTGCAATTTGTATATATATATATATATATATATATATATATGGAAGATCTCCACTTTAGACGGAACCCCTCTTAAACTAGTAGACAAATTCACTTACCTAGGAAGCAGCGTGGCATCAATCGAAAAGGACATCGACACGAGGTTAACGAAGGCATGGAAAGCTATCAATAGGCTATCGATTATTTGAACAAATCTTGGCGGCAACACCCCACAAGACACCAACTGTACGAAAACTATTCAAGTTAGACGAGTCAGACATGCAGGACACTGCTGGAGAAGCAGGGACGAACTCATAAGTGATGTACTCTTATGGACCCCCACACATGACCGAGCAAAAGCAGGACGACTAGCACGAACATACATTCAGCAACTATGTGAGGATACGGGATGTAGTCCAGAGGACCTGCCAGAGGCGATGAACGATAGGGAAAAGTGGCGAGAGAGGGTCAGGGATATCTGTGCTACCAGCACGACATGATGATGATGATGATATGGAGGAAGTCTCCGTGGGTAATATGCTGATTAACATAACATCTTAGTAAGCGAGATGGAACGTCAGTCGAGCTACTACGTTCACTTTTGGCCTAATACCCTTGGCAATGATGTGAACTCCCTTGGTCGAGTCATACCTAGGACTCAAAAAATGGTACTTAATCCTACCTTTCGTAATACTCAGCATTATAAGGTAAGGATCAAGGGTAAAGTGGAGCAATCCAGGGAAAGTAGTAGAGCCGTTCCCTACACCTCTATGTAGTAGCTATCGAAAATGGAGCCTTCGGGTCCCCCTCGATTACGGTCGCCACCTTTACTTACTTTACTGTGTGTTAAATAATAACACAACCAATTTTCGATATGAATGGATTTGGCATTATATATCCCGCAAAGGTTGATAAGTAATTAAGCAAAGAAACCAAGCCAACCTATATATATATATATATATATATATATATATGTGTGTGTGTGTGTGTGTGTGTGTGTGTGTGTGTGTGTGTGTGTGTGTGTGTGTGTGCGTGCGTGCAAATTAAATTTATTTTAAAAATTCATATTTTTATACCAGAGATACAAGTATTTCATTATTTCAAGTGGGGCCTTATATCATTAAAACAGATATTATTACCTGTTATTCATTATCAAACTTGAGAAAAGTAATCTCTGCAAATAATATATATATATATATATATATATATATATATATATATATATATATATATGAAATTTTAATTTTGATTACAGAGTTGTTATTTTACTTTGTCAAAATTTTTTCAGGTTGTATAATTTGGAAAGAACCATAACTAATACAATGTGTATTGATTGCATAATATTCCACTAGAAACAAGAACATTTTGCTGCCTATACTTTCAATAAAAATAAAGTTTTTAAAACAAACTGTTAGATGTTAGTTTATCTATGTGAGTATGCACCTATTCATCTTTGTATGTGGGCTAGTAAGTGTGTATGTGTGCGGGTATGTGTGCGGGTTTGTGTGTGTGTGTGTGTGTGCACAAGAATCTTTGCTTATTATTATCGTGGTCTTTATTTTCTTTACTAATTATTTTTAATTCTTCTTTTACTTTTTTGCGTTTTTTAGTGTTATCTCCTTAATCTTTTATTCTGAATTCCACATAGTTTAATCTACTATTTTCCCTTGCGACGGGTTCAGTTTAATTCTTCTGTCTTAATAATTTCACCGAAATACATTCGAATTTATTGTCTTCAAACTGTACTGACTCAAAAAAGCCAGACAAAAACTCAATTTTTCTCTTTATATTCCCCAGAGGCAATTCCGTGTTTTCTTCTTTTTTCAGCTTCTCTTTCTTTCCTGCCATCCTGCATTCTTGTCCCTCTCTTTCTCTCTCTGTTTTCACTTTCTCTATCTCCTTCCCCTCTCTTCTCCTTACTCTTACTCTCCTTCTTTCTCTACTCCCTCTCTCTCCCTATATCTCTCTCTCTGTCAATTTTTTTTTATCAAGGCATTTATTTATCCTCCCGTCTTCATTTTCTCTATTCTGTTTCCTCTTAATTCACACCAAGTTGATTGCTGTCCTTTTTATTCATTTCCTGCCTTCACCTGAGAGGATGGAAACTGAATTTGACGAAAAACACTCTTTATAAATTCATTGAATCACAAAAAGAAAACAATCCTCCGTCAACCGATGGGGGAATCGGACTTTAATTGTATTAATCTTATTGTATACTCTGCTCATCTATCGCCTTCTTATCTATGGCACGACCGCACTTCCATAGCTATGAATGAATGATCTGTCCTTTACATTCCCCAAAGCTAGAATTGTCATTGCAATTCATTGGTTCTGACGTATTAACATAATCGTCCGACTGGTGCTTCTTCTTAGCATCACTCGCTCGTTTCTGAATCTGTACTGATTTTATGTGTTCTATAAATTAACTTAGTTGTTTATATAGATTTAGAGGGAAGTCCTTGTAATGTAATGCAGTGTCTAAGTAAGCGAGTTCGAACTCAAGTCGGCTTTTACGTTTGAACTAATACTCTTTGGAAATGTATTGAGCTTCCTTATTCCATCAACTATGAGTTAAATAGTATCTGTTCTAAAAAGATGACTTTGGCATTAAATGACCCATAAAGGCTTTAAATAAAAGAATCCAAACTAAACTATCATATCTATGTCATTACTTTCTACAAAACAACCACTGTAACTAAGGATGGTTGCATGAGTAGAATTCGATCTTCAATTTATTGCGATTTGTTGATTTCTGTACAAATAAAACTTAGTTGCTTTTTTCAATACATATTTTATGAAGTTGGTTTTTAAAGATCAAACAACCATGTTCTTAACAACTTGTTACTAAAGAATATTTAAGCTTCACAAAGATTTTACATTTGCCGTATACCTCTCACCTTTGTATGGGTATCATCTGCAAAGAAACTGAAACAGAAATCTAAATTATTTTTCTTTGTAAGTGTTTGTGAGTCGCCACAACAAAAATATGCAGCTATAGATCTTTTTATTGAGTGAGGCTTTTGAACGACTCCCGCACACTATTTTAACTTATTTGTAAACTTAAAATCATTTGATTGTAGACCGATGGCTTCCCATGAGGCGTTGTGATTAGGAGATTTAAACGCTTGGACACATCATGTTGAAATCGGGTTGATGAAAAAACACACTGTACGCTCTAAGTTTTCAAAAATTCATCAACTACACGCTGTGTTAAGGATTGTAGCATGTGGAAATGAAACATTACATTTCATATTTCATATGTTTGAAAGATCCATTCTCGTTCTGGTAAAAAGACACAGCTTACGGGAATCCCAGAACGAGGCTAGCACATCACGAAATAATGCTGAAAGCAGAATTTTGTTGATTCTAACAACAGATTTGTCACGTACCATATATTATAGCTAACAAATTCAATGTGCGTGAATATTTCCCTCAATTTTTCTGTACACGTCCCATATATATATATATATATATATATATATATATATATATATATATATACATATATATATATGGACGTATGTCTGCATGTTTGTTTGTGTGCCTCTGTTAACAATTAGGGAAGCAACATGAAGGTAGTTAAATGTGTTTAATTTGAGAAGTCATCGTGAATTTTCTCATAATATATTTTTACTGTTGAAACATGAATTAACACCACACACACACACACACACACACACACACACACACACATATATATATATATATATATATATATATATATATATATATATATATATAGAGAGAGAGAGAGAGAGAGAGAGAGAGAGTATGTATAAATACTGTTAGTAGAAACAAAACAGACAAAATTATGTTTCTGTGCACTATAATTAGGACATGACTTCCAGTTAAATAGATAAGAATAAATAAAGGAAAATTAAATTTCTGACCTATTTCAACATTTTTTTACAAGAATCCTTGACTCACTTTAAGTCTTTGTAAGTCATATATTTCTATCTAAATTACCATACAACCATTACACCACTCTGGCTGCTGCAGTAACCTTGTCGGTTTTGTCAAGTTTTCGTAAAACTATCTTTTTTGTATCAAGCGTATTGCTAATACACATTTATGGGACTCAAATCAAAAAGACAAATGCATACACGAAAGTCTTTTAAGATAATTTGTATTTAAATTTATAAAGCAAGTAGATGTTAAATTACACATTTTCGTCCCTTTTTTTACACAATTTTATATTTTTAGAAATTTCGATTTCAGTGTCTTTGTTTTTTTTTTTCAACTTATTGACAACTGCTATACAGCATCAAACCTGATCCTTTATCCCCAAAACACAGAAAATTATATTAAATTGTTGTTGACACGGCGACGGGAGTTCAAATCCTGGATGAACCTGTCTGCATTTCACATAGGACTAATATCTATTCAAAAAGTATGAATCCAATTATTCTCCCTCCAGATATGGGGTCAGCTGAATAAATTTGGTGTGGCAACCAGTCTAGGTGAAAGAAGATTCTAAATTCCAACTAGTTGTGCTCTACGCAAAAGTGTCCTTTTGTCAAATCCTGATTGTTGGGGAGGCAATATGCATTTTTTCAAATGACATTAACAAAATAGCATGTAACACTGGCACCAATATACTAAACATATTTAATGACTAACTTTAGCAGCCCCCCTAACTGAATGGACCCAGCATTTACAAAAAAACACCCAATGCAAATAAATAAAATTCACTTCAAACAAAAACCAAAACCAATAGTTCCATTGAGGATGACCAGAGACATGGTTGAATGCGCTAGGGTAAATATGGAACACTTTCTCCACCATCTTGATCCCGACGTACGAAAAGAAACAAAACTTGAAAGTTTACACATGAAGATCTTAAGAAAAATATTCCGTGGAATATAACCATGCTTGTTTGAATAACATATACATATGTATATATATATATATATATCGTTATTGACTATATATATATATATATATATATATATATATATATATATATATATATATATATATATATATATATATATCGTTATTGACTATATATATATATATATATATATATATATATATATATACTTTTGGACGATCCTATTTTGAAAATAAATAAATAATTGTTATAATTCTTTTTCTATCCTTTGCAAATGATTCAAATTTTAGTATGTTATTATGGATGATAACGACTACCAGTTGTCAAAATTTCAGCTTTTCACAGTTGTTATTTCTAACAAATATTAGGTTTTAAAATTTTGTCCCTTAGTTTTGGACGCTACTGTATATTGTTATTGACTAACATATTATTTATTGACGCTCTCTCTCTCTCTCTCTCTCTCTCTCTCTCTATCTATCTATCTATCTTTCTCTTTCCACCTTCTCTCTCTCTCTCTCTCTATATATATATATATATATATACACACTGGTACAGGACGAGACTGCATTTCATATAGAGTTAATACTCTTGGAAAAGGTATGCATCGAGCAATTTTTCCTCGAACTATAGGTAAATAGTAGGACAGCCGGTGCAGCTTAACCTTGGTATGAGAACTGTTATAGGAAAAAGAAAAAACTGCTATAAAATTGACTTTGTCTCTTATTCGTGTGAAGGTTGTTATATATATCTATCATTTTTTTCGCTAAATAGGCCAATCAAATTCTTATGTACGATCTCGGGAACTTTTGATTGCGAGACTAAATCTTACTGATAAACTTAAAAGTTATGGCTAAGTTATATATGGATATCTAGTGAAAATGACACGTTACCTGGTGTCTTATACAGGCATATATATATATATATATATATATATATATATATATATATATATATATATATATATATAGTTGAAATATACTTACCATCCATTAATAACTGGGACTACAACTGAATCCCAATTTTGCCTATCTCATGTCACCAGACGTACACAGCACCGAACATTTCTAGTAGATAAGACATGCTCGGGCCTTTGACGATATTTGCTAGTTTTATTTACCTTTTGAGGTAAGTTTTTTTCTCTATATAATTATAAGAAAACGCGTATTTAATTAGTCGTTTTGCATTTTTTCCGTTGATTAAAGTGGGAATCACATTACAACTTTTGCAAGACAAGCGAATTTGTTTCGGGATTCTTTAAAGAAGAATGCTTCATTATGTTAGGGGCTCGTAATACAACGTTGAGTCGGTGATCAATAAATTACACGAGACGAAATAGTAGACGACACACTGACCTGTCATATATAACGTGCTAGTATCACCTAAACAAAAGTGACCTGTATTCTTTTTTTATTTTATAATCTGCAGAAGCAGTTAAAAGAAAATAAAAACTTCTCAAATAGAAAAAAAAAGAAAGCACCTTAATAGTATGTTTTGGCCGTAATTGTCTTGTCTGTGACTGATAGATACGATAAATGGATGATTAAGGAAACTTTCAGACGGTAACTTAATTAAACTTGAGAAAATACAAGTCTAGATATGAAGAGAAAATATCAACAAAATGGTGGAGATAGAAAAAATGTAGTGTTTTTCGTCATGTAAGAGGAAGACATGAATAAGAATGAAAGATTTTCGTGAAGATAAGTGTACTAATAATGACATTTGGCAAGAAGATAATAAAACTGACCGTGTTATTTTGATGAAAACGGTAATTGGCTAAGGTAAAACGTACTGCCAGTCAAAAACATTCCTCGTGTGACTATAAAGATGACCGGGGCTTTGAATATGCTATCTCCTTTGTAGCTTCACCTGCCAAAAAAAAAAAAAATGAATAACTTGGGTATGACAGTAAACAGCGTCTGATGGTGACTCTCCAGTTTTGTAGACGTGTGAAGAGGGGAATACACCTTCATTGCCATTACTTCCTGCCCATTTTAACCCAGAGAGTTACTACCTTTTCATAGCCCATATATTGGTCAAATAGATCCGTTAAACATGATTTGTCATCGATAAAAATTGTATACAAATAAAAAAATGCCTCTTAAGTAACAACTACACAAAAATGCAAATATGAATGTACATTAACGTAATTCCCTAACCTATAAGCATAAAATTACTTCAGACGGGTTGACATACCGTTACAATCAATCGATCAATAAATCAATCAATTTAATTAATACTCATAAATATACACACATTTATGTTTAATCGATCTATTTTACTATTATGTTAACATCGTTTTCTAATCACTGACAACTTATTTAGGATTTAATTTCTTTTGTAAAATAATCTACCGAAAAAAAAATGTAAATATATTTGTAAAATCTTCACCATATTATTTTGATCATTGTTTAAAAAGTTTAAAAAAATTCTTTGATCAATAAAGATTTACTTATTTTTTCATGAGTTACATTGTTTTTGGTCCCAGGTTTTCAATGTCTTTTAAGTCAGATTCATTAAATATTTACCAAATATCAAAATATGCACATATACAGCCCCTCCCCATATATATATATATATATTGTTGTGTTCTGGTTAGTGAACACAAGTAGTTATAATAAGACAAACCACGATATGTAAGGAAATAGTTATATTTACAGGAAAGAGTATTTACAAGAGAGAGAATGTTAGTAGTAGGAAGATAGGATTAGTGATAGAGTAAGGATATACTTCAACAATAGGAGACGCTCTTCAGACTCGTAGACGTAGACTGATAGTAGACTGGTCTCTGATCGGGGTATTTGTAGCCCACACGCACCCGGCATTTCCCCAAAATGCCTACGGCCCCGTCGGCATTCCCCTTATTAGGGGCGCCTCAGGCGCCGGGCGATAAACAAAACCTCCCCGAAGGGAGTAAAAGCCTGGGGGGAAGGCCCCCTGAGGCCGTAGGAAATACTCCCCAGGCACCGAGACACACTCGGCCAGATCCGCGCCCCGACAGCACGGCCGGCCAAAGTGCTACTCAGCACCTGGAGAGGTCCAGACCAAGAGCAATCTGTCACCAGACTGGTCGCTGATCGGGGTATTTGTCGACCGCCCCACCTTACGGGCAAGTATGGCACAAGGCCTTTTTTTAGGTGGGACCGGGCGCAGGGCGAAAGCCCACACGCGCCCGGAGTTCCCAAAAATGCCTACGGCCCCTTCGGCATTCCCCTTATTAGGGGCGCCTCAGGCGCCGGGCGATAAACCAAACCTCCCCGAAGGGAGTAAAAGCCTGGGGGGAAGGCCCCCTGAGGCCGTAGGAAATACTCCCCAGGCACCGAGACATACTCGGCCAGATCCGCGCCCCGACAGCACGGCCGGCCAAAGTGCTACTCAGCACCTGCAGAGGTCCAGACCAAGAGCAATCTGTCACCAGACTGGTCACTGATCGGGGTATTTGTCGACCGCCCCACCTTATGGGCAAGTATGGCACAAGGCCTTTTTTTAGGTGGGACCGGGCGCAGGGCGAAAGCCCACACGCGCCCGGAGTTCCCAAAAATGCCTACGGCCCCTTCGGCATTCCCCTTATTAGGGGCGCCTCAGGCGCCGGGCGATAAACCAAACCTCCCCGAAGGGAGTAAAAGCCTGGGGGGAAGGCCCCCTGAGGCCGTAGGAAATACTCCCCAGGCACCAAGACACACTCGGCCAGATCCGCGCCCCGACAGCACGGCCGGCCAAAGTGCTACTCAGCACCTAGTGAGGTCCAGACCAAGAGCAATCTGTCACCAGACTGGTCGCTGATCGGGGTATTTGTCGACCGCCCCACCTTACGGGCAAGTATGGCACAAGGCCTTTTTTTTAGGTGGCACCGGGCGCAGGGCCGTAGCCCACACGCGCCCGGAGTTCCCAAAAATGCCTACGGCCCCTTCGGCATTCCCCTTATTAGGGGCGCCTCAGGCGCCGGGCGATAAACCAAACCTCCCCGAAGGGAGTAAAAGCCTGGGGGGAAGGCCCCCTGAGGCCGTAGGAAATACTCCCCAGGCACCAAGACACACTCGGCCCGATCCGCGCCCCGACAGCATGGCCGGCCAAAGTGCTACTCAGCACCTAGAGAGGTCCAGACCAAGAGCAATCTGTCACCAGACTGGTCGCTGATCGGGGTATTTGTCGACCGCCCCACCTTACGGGCAAGTATGGCACAAGGCCTTTTTTTTAGGTGGCACCGGGCGCAGGGCCGTAGCCCACACGCGCCCGGAGTTCCCAAAAATGCCTACGGCCCCTTCGGCATTCCCCTTATTAGGGGGCCTCAGGCGCCGGGCGATAAACCAAACCTCCCCGAAGGGAGTAAAAGCCTGGGGGGAAGGCCCCCTGAGGCCGTAGGAAATACTCCCCAGGCACCGAGACACACTCGGCCAGATCCGCGCCCCGACAGCACGGCCGGCCAAAGTGCTACTCAGCACCTGGAGAGGTCCAGACCAAGAGCAATCTGTCACCAGACTGGTCGCTGACCGGGGTGCTCTGGTATTAGAGCTACTGCCATATATGGTAGACGGCCTAGCTCATTATGCTGAAAAGGTAGTTGATACCCAACACACACACACACACACACACACATATATATATATATGTATATATATATATAAGTTTGGTTAGCGCAGACACTGGATCAACGGCACTTGTTGACTGTCAAATATTCGCCAATACAATCATTGGCCCTAGTGATTCCTATATGTTAGGTATCTTTTTTGTATTGCTATGCCAAGTATTGTAGGAACGATGACTGATTTTGTGGAACACTCTAAAAACATGGTTTTTGTTTATGGTTATGTTGTATACCGTTACTGTAATCATAATATCAATCCAACGGTACATATACAAATGCGAATACAAATGCAGGTGACTCTGTTGTTGAGGTACGAACGCATTTATTAACTTCTGACTTCGGTTCCTCGACACGAGGAGAGAGACACAATTCTTACTATGCTAACCCCATCCCGATGCGCGGCGCATCTTGTGGTGTTTAAGATCTCAATTCATCTCCGCGGGTCTGGAACCGAAAAACTTAACTGCCGCCAAAATGGTATAAAACTCAACTTTCTGCCTCCATGGTCCAATCTCAGTTTCCAACAGACACTTTTCAAAATCCTTAAATTCTCGGGACCATCTCTTCTGGGCATGACGTCATCCACACTCCAGACCCATTTCTTGTCTGAGGTTTATTATGACAATCATCATTGTCATATCCTTTGCGCGCGATAGTAAAACTGCACCCAATGGTTAAGCGCCTGAACTCTTAACCCGAATAGTTCAAAGCCCAACCAAACTGAATGATAAAATATGATTAACAAAAAATGATTAATATAAAATAATCCTTCCTTAATTATATAACAGTTATTTACGTGATTATATTGTATCAATTTGTCCATTATTACATTTATTTATTCTATCGTGTTCAATATATCATTTTACGCCTGGCAAGTTTTTCTTGCTTGCGTTAGTTCGTGGGCTTTTGCTGGAGTCTCTTCAAGCCTCTTCAAGTCTACAGGTCCAAATTCAGTATGCAGTCAGATCTCATAAATGCTTTAGTTTGGATCTTTGTAATCTCGTTCCTTCCTTTGGTTTCCAAATTTTCCAATCCTCTTTCAAAGTCTTCGGGTATCGTTACAAGCGCCCCGACTACAATTGCTATCTACTACCGTCACCCTCATGTTCCGTAGCTTTTAAAAATTTTCTGGCAAAGTTCAAGTATTTTTTCTTTTCGCTTTCTTTTATTTTCATCTGATATCCGTCGGAAAGGCAAAATACTCTGGACGGTAAGATTTCTCGTGTGAGATTTCGTTTGCTTGTCGCTTGAAATGTCCATAGAGTTCATTTCCTTCCTATTTTTGTTTTTTGGTTTATTATTATTATTATTATTGTGAGTTTTTCACACCAGAGTTAGATGTTGGTCTTTCACTACAATCTGAGTGATAACAAGTCTTCACGAGTCTCAAGATCTCTTCTCTGTATAAAGGTGGTGTAGTCGTTATCGTCGTAGGAAATGGACACGGCGACACGAGTTCAAATCCTGGACGAGACTCATTGCATTTCACATAGCACTAATACCCTTGGGGAAGGTATGAATCCAATTATTCTCCCTCCAGCTATGGGTAAATAGTAGGACAGACTAGGTTCTTCAGCCTTGGTTAGGCAACTAGTCTAGGAGAAGGAAAACTCTTAATTCAAACCTGTTAAACTCCACTTAAAAATTGACCTTGTGTCATATCCTGCCCGAGCGGGGGGGTTGGTCAATAGTATCTCTTCTCTGTATTCTGGCCCATTTCAGCAAAGCTGTAGTTTTGTGGTCTCGATTATTCCTTCGATCTAAAACTCTCCCAGCCCCCTTTTCAAACTTTTAGGGGCCGTTCCAAGTGTGCCAATCACAAATACTAATACCGTCACACTCATGTTCGACAGCTTGATTTGTTCGGTAACAAGATGCAAGTACTTGTCTCTTTTTCGCTTTCTTAGCTTTAGTTTCGGTTCCTTACAATCCTTCACCGTGTCTTTACCGAAGAACTAGTGTAGTATATTCTATGTATCCAAGTTTTAGCTGCGACTTATGGGTGATATTTTTGAGTCACTTTCATACTACTTTCTTAACGGTATAAGCAGTTCTTGAAGAGCAATTGCTTGTATTTCATATAGGCTAGGACTCTCAGGTATCTCGTTCATGTGTCTATCAATCTCTGTCTTGATAACGTGTTAAGGTGCTACATTTTCCCAGTTACTATTTCTAGATTTCTTTTTACTTATTATATTCTTTAGTTGATATGATACCTGTTGGCACTGACATATCAATTAGAAAGCAAGTTTTTATTGTCCTTTGCAACTATAACTTGTCTATTGCTCTTTATGCTTCAATCAGTTATGGATTGCAAACTTGCAGAGATTAATAACTCCTTCCACTTCCATTAGTGGATCTGCTTGTTGTTAATCCCATTTTCCACAATCCAATATTCTCTACTATTTACATAATTTCCAATGAATATAAATGTTTTTATTATTTTACTACTTTGAGAGTTTTTCACACAAACGTTACCTGATGGTTTTTTCACTGGAATTGGAGAGACAGCAAGTCTCCTCAAGTCTACAGGACTCTTTTCAGTATTCTGGCTGATCTTAGTAATACTGTAGTCTGGATAGTCTTTACTTGTCCTTTTATTTCTAAGTTTTCCTGTAACTTAACCAATTTTGGGAGGATAGTTCCAAGTGCACCAACTACAAGTGGTATCACCTTCACCTTCATAATCCATATCTTCTTTATCTCTCTAGCAAGGTCCATATATTTATCCCTCTTTTCACCTTTTTAAAATTTTACCCTGTGGTCTCCTGAGATGGCAAAGTTCTAAATTCGGCATGTCCTCTTTTTTGTGGACTATCACTAGGTCTGGTCGTCTGGCCGAGATTAGGTCAGCTGTTTGAATCTAAAAATCTCAGTGAAGTTGCTGCGTCTCATTCTCTCGGGCGGATTCCGGCTTGTGCGTTTACCACTAGTTCGTATGGTCAACTGGGCTGTGTTTATTCTTGAACATACTGAAATAAATATTAATGTTGACGCAGTTATATATCCATTTATTGAAGATCAATTAGACATGTATCAATTTCAGAAAACCGAATTTATTTCTTATAAACAAATAAATAAAGATGGATATCAGCATTTCAGCAGACTATAGAACTTACAATGAATTTTCGTTTTGGCTGTAATACATAATAATTAAATTTTATGTTATTTTTCTTTTAATTTATATCAATGATTTTTCTGAGACTGTGCAATGGTAAACATTGTAAGAGTTAAACATCTAACATCTCTTTTTAAGTTCCTTACAAAACAAATGACTGACTTTTATTAAGTGGTTATGAAGAACATGACTAGGAAACACACTGATCGTCTCTTTAAGAGTAAGAGTATGATAAAACTTTGCATAAGAATTCAATATTTGTGGAATATGAAAGAAAAAGCAGTATCTGTTATGAGTGGAGAAAATGAGGTTATTTAAAATAACTTTACAAAAATATAGTTTAGTCCAGGTTAAAATCGTTGTAAAAGTAACCCAAAGACAAATATGTAGACCTTATTGTTCCGATGCAGTTATTAGTGGGGAACGAAAAGTTTAATAAACGAATCAAGTTTTTCTTCCGTTTACCATTTTTTTCGTTCCGCATTAAGTTCAGCGGGAAAATAGTGTAAAAATTTCCGGCTGCGAGATACCCCTTCTAAGGTTTTAACCTGAACTATCCCTTGAGGATTAGATACCCTTAAAAATTAACGTAATGAGAAAGAAAGTAAATTTGAAACACTCGGAATGACAATGGTAATTTTGATTGGAATACCGTATCTACATAAGTTTTACTTAAGGGCTATCTTAGTAGGAAATAGGCAAAACGTGTTCAAATCCTTCACGAGGATAATAGTGTTTCTATTCCCGTTAATTTATTCGGTAAAGACATCAATCCATCATATCTCTTCCAGGCTATGGTAAATATTTTTCTTTCTTTTGTGATTATTGCTAAAAAGCAAAGTAATGTTTGTACACTGTCAATGTCCGATCAAAGAAAAATCCTTTTTATAAAGTTAACTTTTTTTACGCTGGCGATTGTTAGTTTTGAAGACGTTGATTAGTGTTTCTCAAAATGTAAGGTTAAGTTAGTTTTGATTTCTTGTTTTAAAGTCATATCGACCCTTGACGGTTATTCATTAAATAATTCTTTATATATATATATATATATATATATATATATATATATATATATATATATATATATTATGAGAGTGTTGGTCGTCAGTAACTCACTATGTGGTTATGTGTCGAACCAAGTGCAATATAATATGGAGAGTGCTCAATATCTATGATAGATCTGTTATAATAATGACGATAATAAATAAATATATATTTTATATATATATATATATATTTAATCCATGGAAAATATTGTTCTGCAACCTAAAGTTTTATGAAGTATAACCAACACTCTAGGTTCCTGGCCTGACTTAACTTAAAAACACGCATCCACACGCTCACACATAGACCCACATCCATATACACGCACATACTTACAGCCACACACAAACGAAATCTTAACGGCTTTTTGTCAGCATTTTGTCGCATTTTCAATTTTTGTCTGTATTTTGTCGTGTTTTCGATTTTCAATTTCATTCCATCTTCTTAACTGCCTAATGAATGTTGTTATAACCTTCATGAAACCTTAGGTTGCAGATCAATATTTTCTATGGATTAAATATATATATATATATATATATATATATATATTATCATTATTATATATATATATATATATATATATATATATATATATGTGTGTGTGTGTGTGTGTGCGTGTATGTGTGTGTGTTTGATTTGTAAGAAAATAGTAAGTAACTTTATTCTTAAGCGGGCTAAAGATCCTTTATTTGCATACAGTTAAATTGTTTCAAGTATCGCAAACACCAATAATTAACACGAAAATTAATCCTTTGTTTTTACACAGTGAAATAGTTTCATGTATTGCTATCTCTGCGAACTTGTCCCACAGTCGTCGCCTTCTATCTTCTTCATGATGAAAAAAAGGGTTACATGTTTGCTTGCGACAAAAGCAATTTCAATAATACAGTTTGGACAATCATAAAGGAGCTAGGGCTTGACATGACCAGCTGATTGAGTTGATCGGGCCTCACCGACCACCCATTCAGCCTTGTTGAAAAGAAAAAGTCGTGTATTACAAACCACGTGATCTCTTTCATTGCTGGTTCACGGACAGCTTACTCATCAGAATTCCGTCCTGAAGCAGTACGGGTCGCTAACTACAGTGGCTTCGTTGAGTGGGGCGGTTTTTATCGCTCCGCAAGGGTTCAGTCGTCATATTCTTCAATCCTAGCCAATAAGGAGTTCGAAATGTGGATTTCACGAATCACTTGTTATTATATATATATATATATATATATATATATATATTTGTGGGGCAGGAGTAGTCTTCGTGGAAATGTCGAATCTTTTGAGCTAAAACTAGAACATCACTCCTCGAATTCGGTAATTCCGATTGTCTGTTCTAATGGACAGTTATTTCCTCTCTAGTGGACTACTAGGCTCGTTTAAAAATGTTATCAGCCAAATGTGTTCGTAAATTATATACATCTAATAGATATGTATAAAGAAGATTCGTTATTAAAGAACGTACAAAGGTGGATATGCTATAAAAAGCAAATCCAACCAAACGAAATAGATTTCTTCCTCAGCTGTTTATAAATTGCAGAGCTGAACGGAAAATTAAATATTGCTTGGGTAACCATTCTAGGACAAAGAAAACTCAAATTCATTTCAAACCAGGAAAAATTGACTTGTACATCCTGATAGTAGCGGATGTGGGTAGGTTTAATACAAACTACCAACATTTGGAATCCCTGCACGTACTGAGCAGGTGATCATTTTTTGTAATCCAAGTGTATTATTTGTTCGTTTAACCTTATGTTTATTAAAATATTCAAGGTGTTGAAGTTTTATTTTCTGACAGTGTATTTAGGTACCACCAATTCGGACATAATATTAAGATGAATGTTGGAATTCGTGATGATGCTTGCTGTCGCCTAATCCCCAGAGAGAGTATTCTTTCTTTAAAATAAAATTACAGCAAATAAATAAGTGAGCGCCGTTAACTATGACAGGTAAAAAGAATTCTAAAAGAGTAATTAAATGAAAACAAGAAGAAGAAAAAAAAAGACCCTGATTCGATAGATTAACAAATAGCTATATTATATGCTTCCTATCAAGGATAGAAACGGAGTAATCATAATTACATAGCCTATGGGCAAGAGGAGTAGTGGGAGAGTTGGTGTGTTTTCATTGGGTTTGATTCCAGTCGATATGAACCTTCGATAATGAATTGTAATCATTATCATTAATCATGATTAAAGCGAGGACACGAGTAAGATGACTGTCATCCAAATATTACTACTACTACTAATGCTATTACTACTACTACTACTAAGAAGAAGAAGAAAGGAAGGAAGGAAAAAGAGAAGAAAAAGAAAGAGAAGAATGACAGAAGAGATGTATAAAAGGAAAATAAAACTGTGAAGAAGAAGAAGAAGAAGAAGAAGAAGAAGAAGAAGAAGAAGAAGAAGAAGAAGAAGAAGAAGAAGAAGAAGAAGAAGAAGAAGAAGAAGAGAGTAATGAGAGGAACGTGTACGTATGAAAAAAGATAAAATCAAGGAAAGAAAAAGAATGGAATGTTCGGAAAAAAGAAAAGGTTAACAGGCAGACAGACAGAGAGACAAAGGAAAATAAAGAACAAAAAAAGGAAAGAGAAATACACTAAACAAGAATTGAAAGAAGTAAGGAGTGTGATGAATAAAAGAAAAAAGAAGAAAGTGAAGAAGGTAAATGAGACTGAAAAAAGTCACTTAAAAGCTATTTGAAGAGGAAAGAACAGAATAAGAAAGAAAGAAAGAAACAAACAAACAAAGAATAAGGGAAGAAAGAAAGAAAATTTCCCGAAAAATAAAAGAAATGAATAAAAAGAGAGGAGATAGCTTAGAAGATATTTTGAAGAAAATAATAATAATAATAATAATAAGAAGAAGAAGAAGAAGAAGAAGAAGAAGAAAATACTGAAATTATTTATTGATATTTTCCCCTAAATCAACATGAAGTAATTCTTGAATTATATGGCGACGATATGACTGTCGGGTAACTAAGTTTTATCAGTTCTATCTGAAAATGCATTCTCGCACTGTAAGAATTTATTATCAGGATTAATATTCGTAGTAACAGTATCAGTTGCTGAAACATTTTCATATAATAGAGATTGAGTCGTTGTTGATGCTAATTACTGAGATAGCAATTATTACAATTAATGCGTGTTGTCTAACAACTTCTTGGCAACGTTTCAATGTCGCCTCAGTCGGTAGGCTCCTTTTTCTGTATGTTATAATAATACAGTTTAATTACAATAATGATGAAAACAACAAAAACGCCAGTACTACCAGCATCTGCTGTCGCAGCACAACTACAACTTCAATAATAATAATAATAATAATAATAAAGAAACAACCACCGAAGATTAAAGGTCTTTGTGACATTTCAATTTCATTCTTGCAAATTGTTCACACACACACACGGATATTTATATATATATATACAACACACGTCAAAACTAGTTGGCTTCCCTCAAAAATGTTTATTTCTCACCCTAAAAGCGTTATTCTTTATGAAACAAGTACCACAGTATTTTTTTATTAATTATACTAAATACAAGTCTTCCTCAGTAGCTTTGACATGAGTGTAACCAGATATCTTCTGATAAATTGATTTCAAATCATTTTCTTCTTCAGTACAAAGCATGAATAAAACGTTTTCCAAAATTTACCAAATAACACCGCTTGAACTCACATTAGACTACATTGTATTGAATTACTGGTCGCTAGATACTACCTAGTTTACCTATGCAAAGGACAATTTTATCAGTCACCAGCTTGAGTGACAGACGGCTGTCTACCCCAAATATCACTGCACAACAGAATAAATGTATGGAAAAATGTGTCAACAGTCACTGTGAGGAGAAGACGCTGTGAAGCTGGCCTATATGGCAGAATTGCTGTCAAGTAACCAGTTTTGAGGAAGCAAAACAATGTAAAAATGATCCAGTGGGCCAAGACATACAAAGCCTGGATAATAGAGCAGTAGAATAAAGTCCTTTGGATTGGAGAATCGAAGTTCGAAATTTTTGGCTCAAATAGGAGGGCCTATGTGCGGCAAAGAGTTGGTGAAAGAGCGGCAACCTTCTGAATCACACGAACCATTAAGTATGGAAGACTTTCTGCTTGGGTGTTGGTAGGCTTTTGTTAATTGCAAAGTTAAGGATTTGCCCCAGGTAAAGGGTACATTGAATCAAACGGCTATCACAACAATGTGGCATCACGAGATTTTATCTGGAATGCGGCTTGTGGCTCAAGGATTTGTATAATAATGACCAAATAATAACCAAAAAAAACACTTGTAAACTCTGCAAGAGGTACATCAAAAGCAAAGAGAAACAGCAAGTCCTTAAACTGATGTTTTACGAGGTGCAATCAGCGGACGTATATCCCATTGAAGTGGTGTGGGATGAACTTGAACGAAAAGACTGGTTGCATATATATAAATATATTCTTTGGAGTAAAAGAATTTATTAAAGCTATGAACTGACCCAAATTTTTAGTCACGATGGAACAAAAACATAAAAAGCCAAAAAAAAATGTCAGGCTAGATGACCGGTTTCTCCCTCACTCGACAGGAAAATATCGAGTAGAATAATAAAAAAAAGGGGGGAAATATTCAGGATGAAGAAAAACACATCGTATTGGAGACTGTATAGAAATAGTGTTAAGACCCTGCAGACATTCCCTCTGCTTACAGAGAGACGAACTGCCGGACAAAAGAGGAATTGTCTCCAATACTTTAAAATGAAATGAAGAGTTACTTACTTAATGCAGAGAAAAAGTCCACATTAAACTTCTCAGTACACTCACAATTATTTATAAAGGGGTTCTACTATTGAAGACCCGTATGTATTTCTAAGCTAATCAGTCGGGCCTTCAATAATATTACGTATTTTCGTAAGGACATGTTTGATTCTAGCATCTAGCTTTTGGTTTGTTCTTCCCGTATAGCTCGAATCGCATGTACCTCTACACAAGTATATAAGAGAAGTAGCAGGATGAAGGAGAAGCACACCTTTAATGATTGATGGGTTTCGAGTGAAAGGCCACACGTACATTGAATGAAAAAAAGAAATACCAATGAACATTTTCTGTGATTTGCATAGCAAATCTATCTTAATTCCATCCAGCCAAGGTAGATGTATATACACAGGGCACTTTTGCACTGATGCCTGTTTAATTTTAAATTCAGTTATTTTATGAGTTATAACTGTTTGTACAACGCTCAATGGAAAACCGTTATTGTAAAGAGTCTCAGAGATAAAATTGAGCTTTGAATCAAGGGTAGATTAAGAGCTGGTCTTAATGAGATTAATTGTTTGTTTGGTGGGCTAAAAAGAACCCGACCGAGTATAAAGACCCGTAAATGTAGGCTTACGATATATCGATGTGACATAATGTAAAGGAATCCAACGAACTAAACAGTTCTAAAAAGGGCAACGTAAAATCAATTTCCTTATCTATTGAAAATTTAAGAGCTGGATGGGTCTTATTAAGAGAATTAAAAACAAATCAGCTTCAGTCTCGTTATTAAAAAGACAAAATGTATCGTGAACATTATGAAAACAGACTACCGGCTTATTTGGACAGGACAGTAATCTCCTTTCATGAAAACACACAAATAAATTAGCCAAAGCATGTCCCAATGGGGATTCCATCGACACCTTATCAATCTGTGCGTGCATAATATTGTCAAAACAAATTTCTACTGATATTGTAGCAAATTTTATTAACTCAATGAATGTTCTCAGGAATCTGAGTGGGGTGGGGACAAATAAATAAGATATAGTAAATCAGAACAAATCAATTGTGGTGATGAACTGATCGTCTAGTGGTTGAGTGAAAAAACCGGCTCAACTATAGGACTAGTTTTAGTTTATTCTCTTCGTTCAGTTACCGAGGCCGTAGAATATTTTAAAATAACTATTTTTTTATCACAATTATATAATATCAAGTATTCATACCTAATAAAAATAATTTGGGGACAGTTGTACGGTTTTAAGAATTCCTTTCTTGTACTATTAATTAAATGGTTTCAAATAATTATTCTATTTAATAATAGTCATTTGTTTGCACACAGTCATTTGGATTCAAATACCTAATTATAATCCTTAGTAAACTATTATTGTATCATATATTTTCTTAATACAAGTAATTCACTGTTACATGGCATCAACTATTTCTAACGAATACGAATCGTTTTTAAACAAATCTACTTTATCCATCAATGGGACCCAAAGAAGTACGAATCCTCTGTGTCAGAGAGGAAGTTGGAGTAATCTCAGTCATGAAGTAGTGTAATTTCCTTTTATACCCATGTCAGAAGCCTCACGATCACATACAGTTTAGTGTCATACGAAGAACACCCTCTTTTTACCGAGGTGTCTTATCTATTTTCAGGGAATACACACTGCATATTCTAAGCTCCACCTACAGGGCGATTGATAGACTAAAGGAATGTACTGGGTTGAATGTTAAAATTCCTCAGTGGTGCCAGACATCTTGATAGTATCTACATACATAGATATTTTGTACGTAGTCTTGCATTCGTTAGTCAGATGTCTTTCTTCCACACCTTTCATTAAAAGAATAGAAATTACACATCGTCTAATCAATTCGAGCAGCATCAAAAAGGCCGTCGCATCCCCATCGAATTTCCTTTCTAATTTTCTATTTTTTCCCGATGTTATTGACAATGGCACATATTTGATAATTAGCACGGCGCTTAAAAGTGCCGAAAGAAGAATAAGCTTTGCTCCTCCTTCCTGTCGTGTCACAGAACGCCATACTTACATTCTTTCACCTCTGCAGCAAATGTCGGTCGTGATTAGTGTTTACGCTTTGTTGGACAGAGAGAAAATCGAACACGTATAGCAGTCTTCTTCTCTCTTCCCCCCCATTCTCTCTCTCTCTCTCTCTCTCTCTCTCTTACACACACACACACACACACACACACACACACACACACAAAAGCATAGATGTATTAAATTGGCTTTACGAATGTACTTATTTAACGACATATATATATATGTGTGTGTGTGTGTGTGTGTGTGTGTGTGTGTGTGTGTGTGTGTGTGTGTGTAATTAAAATCTACAGCTAAAACAGTTTTAAATCAGTAAAATATAGAAGTCGATGTACAAAAATGTATATCAAAGACATGATATTTTAATTATTAAATAAAACACAATAAAACTAAGTAAAATCTTATGACTTAGAATTTCACGCGTTCGATCTTCTGATGAGCTTATACCAACACCTTCGGGAAAGGACTTTAGATGAGATGACAGAAGCATAAGTGAAAATCGGGCACATAAATCAAAGTTTTCAGTTTTTAACTCGTTTCAATTATATATATATATATATATATATATATATATATGCACTGACACACACACACATATATATACGCATATATTTTCATGGGTGTAATTGTTTGATATCCCTTTCTTCGTGGAAAGCATTTATACACTCTCAACAAATAGAATAATCTCGATGATGATTCCGTAGAAAAGTAGCTGAGTAAGATTAGTAATATATGCTTTTTTTTTTAAATTTAGGAATTAGAATGTTGGTATAGTGAGTAATTTTTAATTACCTTTCCCGATTCTTATACAAAAAAGTTCAAAAAGTATTTTACTAATCCAGCATTTTGATTTTTATGAATAAAATGCATATACTACGAGCTGTATATATGCTGTTTTACATTCAGTTATTATCAAAATTGAGACATTTCTCCAATCATTTCCCTGGTATAAAAAATCCCTCTGGAAATATGTTGTGTCAAGCAATTAGAATCAACTGCACAGGGGAAGTAGAACTGTTTCTAAAAGGGACTTTTGACGTTAATTTTTTATCGTAATTGTATATGTATGTATGTATGTATGTATGTATGTATTTATACAAACATACACGCACGCACACACACACACACGTATATAAACATGCACACACACACACACACACACACACACACACACACACACACACATATATATATATATATATATATATATATATATATATATATATATATATATATATATATATACTCCACGGCACGAGTTTTCTATATCCTAGACGAGCAACCATACCAAGGCTAAAGAGTCCAATCTATCCTACTATTTGCTAACAGCGGGAAGGAGAATTCCTGGATTTATACCTTCCCCAAGTGCATTAGTTCCTATGTGAAATGCAAACACACACACACACACACACACACACACACACACACACACACACACATATATATATATATATATATATATATATATATATATATATGTATGTATGTATGTATTTTTTCTTTTCTTTTGTTGTTGATCCAAACAGAGAAAAAAGTAAATATTTCAAAATAAATAGCTCCACAAATAGATTTTTTTTTGTAAATTTTTTTTTCGTTTTTGCATATGCGTTTTTTTCCTGCTTGTTGCTTTTTTCAGAGAACATATGTGGCATAAGGCCCTATGAATTGGACACCCAATGAAACTCGAACTCACTCGTATAGGTTTGTTAGTCGAATGTGTTTTAGGTTTTATATTGGTTTATATAGAGATCACTGTTGTGTTTTAGATTTCTCTCCCTCCTTCCCCTTTACCCTTTCTCATAGTGTGTCTACTTGTCTGTCTTGATTCCAAATAGTCTTTGATATTTGATACGATATAAAGTTTTTCGTTGTTTTGCGCTGGGTCATTGTCTGTGTTTGTGTGTGTGTATTTACTAGATGTGTTATACAGTTTATTTGTTGTTTTTTTTTTTTTTTTTTTTTTTGCATTAAAGTGGTGTGTGTAACGTATGTTCTCTGACGAAGGCAACAACCAAGAAACATACTCGTATGTAAGAAACAAAGAAATAATTCTGTAAAAAATACGAATCTCTTAGTGGATCTATTCCTTTTAACACACACACACACACACACACACACATATATATATATATATATATATATATTCTGGTTTGGATATTTGGGTGACTTTCCCTCATTGCAACTCATCGAAAGTCTATAACTGTCTTATTTACTTTAGATTTAGTGTTGCGAATCATATTCTCCCTACAATAACGCACTTGTTTGTGTATGTGTTTTAGATAAACCGGAATTAACTGTGTCCTTTTCTTCATGAAAAATAAAAAGAATTGTACTTTCTGTAATGTTTGTCGTACTTCTGAAACTCCGACTTCATTTTGCATAAAAGTCTATTTTTTACGAAAGACAAAATAAGATAAAATAAAATAAAACTATAACATGGCATTGACTGTCGTCAGGAATAATTGAATTTAAAGGTGCAATTATTTCTTTGGCTGTGACGATCAAAAATAATAATTGTAAAGAATCATGTCATTTATGCTTTTTTTGGGGGGGTAAAATACCAAGAAGATTTTATATTTCTGTTGTTAGTAGAAGAATTTTCTACGAAGACACCCTTCAACATTTGGAAATAAAATCTACATACCTAATGAATCTGTTCCTTATATTCCTTAAACCTTCGATTGTATTTATTATATTCGATTTTAGAATAAACTTTTATTCCTAAATTAATGGACTTAATTCACTAAAGAAATATGTTCCCTGAACATCTATGCTTTTCTGTCATCAATCAACAAGTTATTTATGCCTATAAGATAAAACTCTGGCCCAGTAAGCTGGGGCTGTAGATTATACCGACTTCATCTCTGCAATGGAGTAAGAATCCTCCCCCAAAACTAATGTCCTCTAAACACTCTGATCGTGAGACTCCAGTAATGTTGGAGCTTTGGAAAAATGCGAAGTACCCCTTCAATGCCATCGCTCTCAGGTCAACTCTGGCACGGAGTGGTAGCATCTTATCTGTTCTATCGATGGGTCAAATAGAACTAAACTGTATACTTATGCTAAACTTAATTGCTTACATAGAACTAGTCACACATTTAAAATGTGCCCTTACGCTAAAGTGAATTGTTTAAAATAGAACTTTTCTTACCGTTAACTGGGTGTAAACAAAAGAAAAATGTACTTAAGGTAGGCTGAGTAATTAATATAGGACAGCTTATTTGTATAGAAATAGATTTGGCATTAAATAACCCACAAAGGTTTATATGCCATAGAATCAAAACAAACTAAACCAAAAGATAAAAGATGTTGATGCCAATACAATTTTAAATCCAAATGGAAAAAATGATAGTCGGTTGGTGAGAGATCAGGAAGATATGGAGGATATGGTAAAGTCTTATTTCCCATGTCAGTGAGATAATAGAAATGTGTGGCCGAGAATTGTTATGTAGCAAAATTACAAAAATAATTATTTTTGTTTTCATGTTCAAAGTGAAATGCCAAAGCACTTCTTGTAAATATACTTACCCAAGTCGAATCCCTGCATTGTAGTCTGGATCAGACTGTTGGGGGGCATTGGCCTCCTCATGAACGCAAATAAAATGGAGTTCATGGGTTTTAATCGAGAAGGAGCTATCTTAACTCTGAATTGCGGTCCTCTAGAATCAGTTGATTAGTTCAGCTGCGTGTCATCTGCTGAATGTGATGTCGATATACGTTTAGCGAAGGCGTGGACTTCTGTCGATTGACACTCGATTATATAGAAGTCTGGTCTATCCGATAAAAAAGACGGAATTTCTTCCAAGCAGCGGTTGTATCAATACTACTCTATGGAGACACCATATGGTTGCTGACAAAACGCATTGAGAAAAATCTAGACACGAACTGCACAAGAATGCTACAAGCTATATTGAACAAATCATGAAAGCAACACCAAGCATGGAGCAACAGCTGTACGGCTGCTTATCTCCTATCTCATCCAAGCAAAATGAACATGACGTGCGGGACACTGCTAGAGGAGTATAAGTGACGTTCACCTATTGAACCTTTCACGTGGTCATGCTAGTGTTGGCCGACCAATAAAAACTTACTTACAACAGCTCAGCGCAGACAGAGGATGACTTTTGGAAGACCAGTCAGGAGCGATGGACGATAAGGACGTATGGGGAGAGAGGGTCAGGGAAATCTATGTGGTCTGTCCGAATAGATGCTGCTGATGCTGATGATGCTAAAATCAGACAGTTTTCCCAAACAACCTATCACCGATGGCCATGTAATTGTTGCTGATAAGGTTAAGCAAAAAGCGGCTACTATGTAAACGATCAACGTTTTGTTGTTAAAACATTTCTCCATCTAGCTGTGTTCTTTTTCTCCTTGTACGTGCTTTATTTTCAGTTTAGATAAATACGATTCAATACTGTTAGAAATAAATTTGTATATGTTTTTAAAAATATAGGCTGATTTTACTGTGTATTTAAATGTGCACTTGACCATAATTTTTTAAAACCGAAACATACGCTCACATGCTCACTTCTATTCTTCAAGCTGTGATTGGATAGAATTGTCTCCCTCGTACCCTAATTACCATCAAGATATGAATAAACTCTTTACAAACACACACACACACACACACGCACACACACACCTCTATTTCTCTCTCTCTCTATATATATATATATGTATATATATACCCGAGTCTCTGTGGTTTTATGGTATTGTTTTCTGAAATTGTTCAAGTTGTGATTGCTTAAACACAATACCCGACACATTGTTAGAAAGGTTTCAGCTGATGATTCTATTTTTCTAAATAAAATCCATAAAACTTATATTCACGAAACTGACATGAGTAATTGAGAAAGCATCTATTTATTTTATTTTCATCTTAATCGATTTAACATTATGTGATCATTTTTATAGTTAGGTTTGTTTCTACGGTCTATCAACTATTGTAGGTTATTTAATGCCAAATCCTGTTTATACATATATATTAAATATATATTCATTGATAACATCCTTAAACGCACCTGAGCTCATTTTTTTTGTATACAGTTAAACTGTTTCAACTATTGTGATGCAACAGTTATATGTTAAAATCAGACAATGATATGTAAGAAATACGTTTGTTGGTATTTTCATATCTAAATGAGTTAAATCTAATTTGGTAGCACATTAGTATTGCTAGTGTTTCTACACAGTTCAATGGTTTCACATATTGCTAACACTTATGAATTCAATTCAACATTACTCCTTCATTTGCACACAGTGAAGTGGTTCCAAATATTGCAATGTATTATTAACTCAATTAAATATCAGCCAATTGTTTACTCACAGTTAAATAATCAAACAGTTCTATTTCAAACAATTCAGTTTAACATTGGTCATTTGTTTGCACTCAGTCAAAAGTTATAGTTAACCCATAGATAGAACCCTATCAGATGTTACCACTCCGGACCAGAGTGGACTAGGGAGCGATTGGTAATGAATGGAAATGAATTCCCCAAATCTTTTGCATTACCGGAGCTTCCACATCAGATTTTTAATGCTATATCCAGGACACTTGTTAGGTTGGGTCTTAGCCCTCTGCAGAGATGGAGTCAATGTATGTTACAGCCATAGTCGACTGGACGTGCACTTTTATGATTTGATTTTTATTTCATATATATATATATATAGATATGTCTTTCGGGAAATGCCCTCTAATTCGACGATGCATATTGACAGTGACAGTTGGAAATGATTGCCATGTGATAGAGGTTAATTGCTCAATTCATAATGCCCATTCAAAAAGAGCAGTGATTATGCCATATTATCGTTACCAAGTCCGAAACAAGAGGATTATGCGTTCACAATGTTCTGAAAACAGTAGAGAGAGAAATATTAAGGCAGAATAAATGCTGAATCATCTCTCTAAATTGTCTTTTTAATTGGAATCATTTTGAGATGAGGCTTCTTAATCTGAGAATTAATTTTTATTCATTGCGGACTTTTTGTCCTCATCTTGGTAGTTTTTGTGTTGTTTATTCTGTCACTACGTTTCGGCCAAATTTCACCTCCGGCCTTCTTCAGGTGATTTACTGCGACCTCGGATAGGAATGCTGAGTCTTGTAACCGTATCCCCAGTAATTACTACCTTACATAGTTCTTGTCTATCGCACCACGTTTTTTACCAAGTAAACCTCTGACCGGCTTGGGTAGGATTTGAAACTGCTATTTTCTGACAATACTCACCTGGAACCTTAGAGACTCAACGCCTCTATCCGCTGCGCCACGGGCCCCGAAGAAAGCCGGAGGTGAAATTTGGCCGAAACGTAGTGACAGAAGAAACAACACAAAAACTATCAAGATGAGGACAAAAAGTCCGCAATTAATAAAAATTAATTCTCATCTCTGTAAAGTTGATTACCTTGGTTGTCAACGAAGTAGATATAAGAATTAGATTATAGATTAATTCCTCTGGTAGTAAACTTTAGTCATTAAACGTTTGACGTTAACAAAATATTGGCTTAAAGAACATGCCGGATTCTATAGTCATAATTTAATGAAGGTATATATATATGTATATATATATATAAAGACAGACAGACAGACAAACCAAAGTAATAAAACAAGGAGGAACAATATGCCTATAATTACAAACGTTTTAATTTTCCGCAGTTTCGACCTTGGGGCTTCGTCAGAAGAATAATAAATTCAAATTTTGTTTTAAGCAATTGTTTCAGGAAAAATCGATACGCTACAAAAGATGCAACACACAATGAGCCCAACAATGTGGCATACCCATGTGTTAAATGAAGATGGCTTTTCTTCATATTTCAATTTTTTTTTTAAATTGACAGTATCATAAAGCCTGAGTGCTATAACCACGTGACGAAACAGGGCACCAGACGCTTGCAGGATTGATCAACGTTGACTATTAAATATTTAAGCATAAACATACACATATACGGACGCACACACACACACACACACACAAACACACACACACACACGTGTATATATATATATATATATATATAGTGACAGTGACTGAGACAGAGATAAATGTAATAATATGTACACATTATTAATAATTCTCTTGAAAATAACCGCTCATGATAAAGTGCACTCTTACCATAATTATTCTTAAGTCGAACTAGATTGCATTAATTCCGGGTGTATTTAAATTTGATATTGATTTCAAATTATACTTAAGTACGCTTTTCAATTTCACAACTGCAAAATAAGTGATCCTATCAGAAAAAAATATCCACTCGCCCTAAAATATAAACGGGCGCAGTCGGAGAAATCGAGAAATATCGCGAATGAGCACATGAAAGAGAGAGAGGGACAGAGAGAGAGAGAGAGAGAGAGAGAGAGAGAGAGGATAAAGAAATAGGACAGAAAGAAAAAGAGAGACAGAGCTATAAAAAGGGGGAAAACTACTACTGGGAAACAATGGAACCGTATTTACTTCAAGTACTTCCATCGTTTTAAGGGATAAAACAATAGCTACACATAATAGAAGAACAAGAATATATATATATATATATGTGTGTGTGTGTGTGTGTGTGTGAGTGAGTGTGTGTGTGTCTCTCTCTCTCTCTCTGTGCGTGTGTGCGTGTGTGTTTGGGTGTGTATGTATATGTATATTTGTGTCTTTGTCGACTTGATATACATTTTATATATTCATTCATTACTAAATGTACCATAATGGCATAAAGGGTTGCACTGTGGCCTCGAATTAAACGAGTTCGAACTCCAATCACATTGTTATATTCGCCTTTGGATCGCTACCCTCGGGAAACCTGCTTATCCCCCCCGCCTCATTACGGGTAAAATGAAATTAATGTTGTTCTTCTACAAGGGTGGCTTTGGCATGAAATAACCCACAGAGATTGATATGCCAATAAACAAAGAAACCAAAATATAAATAATCGTAGTAGCATACAAAAGCGCCCTCTTCAACAAACAGAAAGTTTTTTTTAATGTAAAATTGAAATGAATAAAATTCCGGGACGATAAAAAAAGGGAAAGTAAATTGTCTTTAAATGAAATTACAATGCATAAGTGCAGAACTTCTGACTGCGTTGTGCGATTTTGAAAGCTTTTGTTTATTTGTTCGTTTGTTTGCTTGTTTGTTTGTTTTTAAGCGCAGCAGATGAGTCATCGTTTTATTGTTATTATTCCGAATGACTCATTCGTTGTTTGTAGGCTAACATTATTAAGGACATCTAGTTCAGCTGGTTGCTTCGGATTTTTTAAACAAGTCGGTGAGGCTCAGAATACGCTGATATATATCCTGCTAGAGTAGTGTTCTGTGTTGGATGATAATAAATCAAATCCAGTGGTGAGGCTTCAGTTCTCGAGATCTAAGAAATGTGGAATTCTCTTTCATTGAGATTAATCTCAGGTCCACTTAGGCGTGGCATTGAAGTACTTTGTAGGGTCCCATCATATGGTTCAAATAGATCCGTTGGAAAATTATTCGAATTGTATAGAAATACTTGAAACCATATAACTTATTTATATTAAGAATACATGAAGCTATAACTCTTTACAAAGGATAGGAGTAGTTATTTGAAACCATCATATATTTACGTGGAGTAATGGTTATCGTCGTAGGAAATGGACACGGCGACACGAGTTCAAATTCTGGACGAGACTGATTGCATTTCACATAGCATTAATACCCTTGGGAAAGGTATGAATCCAATAACTCTCCCTCCAGCTATGAGTAAATAGTAGGACAGACTGATTTCTTCAGCCTTGGAAAAGCAACTAGTCTAGGAGAAGGAAAACTCTGAATTCAAACCTGTTAAACTCTGCTTAAAAATTGACCTTGTGTCATATCCTGCCCGAGCAGAGGGGTTGGTGAATATGATAAATAATTACTATTTGATTGGAATACTTAAAACCAAACAATTGTGTACAAATTATTAGTTTCGGATAGGGATTCTAAAATTAGGAATAGGCAAAAGCTTGCGAATTGTTTGTATTAGATTAGAACACTTGATACCACAAAACTGTATGTAGAATAAATAATTATAGGCAAATAGGCAAGTGCAATTTAAAATAAATGCAACTGGACATTAAAAATATAGACATGATTCCAATCAAACATTTCCTGATAATCATTTTTTGGTATTAATAACCCATTAGCAGTTGATATGCCCTTAAACAAATCAAATCAATTTTTTTCCTTACTAAACATACAATGTAAGCAATTAATTATCAATTAAACTTACAAAAACAGAGTTGTTTTCAAGCCAATAAATTTCATCAATGTATCAATCAATAGAGAGTGTACTGCAATATCATAGTGTACGAATTCGAACTCTGGTCGCGCTGTTGCATTGACTTTTGGACTAATTTTCTTGAGAAAGATATAAACACATTTATCCTCTTAGCTATGGGTTATATAATAACACTACTGTTCTTCTACTACGGTAGCTTTGGCATTAAATAACCCATGAAGGTTGATATACCATTAAAAAAAGGTAAACGAAACTAAGCCAAACAATCCTTTCACGTCGAATTTGGCCTTATGAAGAACTTTGAAAAAGTAACGTGACGTTGTTTATAAAATTGAACACCTCAATTCAAATGTAGCACATACAATGTGACATGAACATTAAAAGAAATCTTTTTCTTCGAGAATATCCATTGTGAAATTTGATGACAAGTTCAGAGGTAAACTAAATCCACTTGTATGACATATGTGGATTCATTTATGTCAGTTGTACAGAATTTACTTAATAGAGCTAAAAACTATGTTAATCTAGTAAAGCAAATGCTCATATCGTATCCAACATTTAGATTCTGATTGTCTCTTAGAATGTCTCTGTTATATTTTCATCTCGATTTTCTTCAATGTCTCTGGGTGATTTAAGGGATGAGCATGGGGAGAATTTCCACAGAAACATATTTGAAATAGAGAAAAGGTATCAAAACCAACCCAGTACAATCATCATGAATAACTACTACTAGTTCCAACAAACGAAGATCAGATCAACTTACAAGACACAATTCTTAAAAGATGTCTAAAGATAACACAAATAAAATGAGTATTTTATATTCACTTATTTTCTGTGGTTGCTTAAATTTCTCTTGATGATGAATTATATATATATATATATATATATATATATATATATATATATATATATATTGCACACTACTTCAAATTGAAACGTTAACTAATTTTTCAAGTTTTATGAGAAAAATCTGAGCTTTAAAACAAATGAAATGTTCAGTCACGCCTCTTCTTTCCGGGTGAAGCTTACAACGTTTTGGAAACCCTTATATATATATATATATATATATATATATATATATATATAGAGAGAGAGAGAGAGAGAGAGAGACTTTTAGCATTCAACACTGATACACTGTATACAGTGCAAATATAAAGTAAAAAAAGTTGGCGACTTTAGTTGATGGTGACCCGAAGGTTCACATTTCAATATCTACCACACCGAGGTGTACGAGAGGGAACAACTCCATTCCCTGGATTGCGCCACTTTATCATTGATCCCTACCTTATAATGTTGAGAGGTAAGCAAGGCCACGTCAAGTATCATTTTTTGACTTTTTGCTATGACTCAACTTGGTATTGAACCCCGGTCTCCAGACCATTGGCGAACACTCTACTCATTAGACCAATGGTCCGGTTGCAAATATAATGTAACTATATAATTTATCTTTAGCATAAATATGCTAAATAGTGATATACTAAAGCATACGATTAATCTTATGCGTAGATACAGTCGGCCCGAGAAAATTTTGAGAGCAACTTTGAAATTACTATGTACATCATCAAATCATATACATGATATATAATATATTACATATATCATACATATTATGTACTCATTATGATATATATATATATATATATATATATATATATATATATATATATATATATGTTACTATATTTAATTTAGTCTCGTACATTTGTCCTTTTCAGATTTTCTGTAGCAGGTAATATATTTTGTTACATTTTTTTGGGTTTTTTTACACTCTGTTATATATATATATATATATATATATATATATATATATATATATATATATATATATATATATATCCCAAATGTAGAGCTATATATCATATAAAGGTGAGTTAAAGAAACTTGGATGTAAGCTTCATCACAATGTTAGTATACATAGATCGATAATGTCATTAATCCAATATCATGTGTATGACAATAGATTACATCCGGTGGTGAGGCTCCAATTCTGGAGCTTTTTGAATATGGAGTCAACTTTTTGTAACCATTACTCCGAGGTCCACCCTAGTGATAGCCAGATGGTGTCACCGTGGTGTAATGGTTAATGTGCTGGACGGAGGAGTCGAAGTAAACGAGTTCGAACTCTAGTAAAGCTATTACATTCACATTCGGACTAATACTCTGGAGAAAAGTATGAACTCCTTTTCATCATAGTTATGCGTTAAAAAGTATCTCTCGTTTCTACAAGAATAGCTTGGGCATTATATAACCCACGAAGGTTTATATGCCATTAAACCAAACAACAAAACCAAACCTCATCTTAGCATTATTAGAAAATTGGTATATCTTAAGGAGACATATTTTCAAGGATGATGGTATTTTTGCTTAATTTTGAGGATCATGAGAACACTGCATGTATATTTCTTAAATCGTACTATCACGTAGAATAAATGTATAAATAAATACATTGTTATATAAAAATATATTTAACGTAGTCTTCCTTAGACTAAGACCGAAATAAATAGCAAAATACGAACATATTGTAGCATTCTGATTGGTTGATTAACAACCAACAATGGAGCATTGTTTCACGTCGAGTCACGCACATGCGCAAAGACGCCTTTGTCTCCTTGCATCAGTCTCACTTGGTTTTATGTCACGAAAGATCACATAGAGAAAAGCACCTGTTCGCGTGGCTGTATAGAAGACAATATTTTTTGAAAAAAAGAAATGAATTAACTGAAATCTAAAAACAAAAATAATTAATTTAAAAAACAAAAAAAAAACTGATAATGAATGTAATGCCAAGACGCCAAGTCGAATGAGAAAAAGCGAAAGGTCTTTCCGAGAGAGAGAGTGAGAGAGAGAGAGAGAGAGAGTATGGACCTGTATGAGAAATAGAGGTACAGCAAGAGAGAGGGAGAAAGAGATTGAGAGAGAGAGAATGTGTGTATATGTGTGAGAGAGAGAGAGAGAGAGAGAGTGTGTGTGTGTGTGTGTGCATGCATAAAAGTGGAGGAACAATAAAGAGAGAGAGAGAGGGAGAGTGTGTGGGGGAGAGTGTGCGCATATGTGTGTGTATGTATGCATAGAAAAAGAGAGAGTGGGGGAAGTGAGAAAGAGAGTTTGAAACAGAAGTGAGGATAGAGTGGTTTCCAATTCGAAATTTGAGAGTGACATTAGTGTTTATTGACCCACATTATTTTTATTTCAAATGAATATGAAGTAAGACTATTAAAGAAATAATAATGACGATGATAATGATGATAAATTTTATACTTATAGAGAGTGTTTTGATAAAAAGTAGCCGTAAAGCCACCGAAGAAACAGAAATTTGACAACACTGCCAAATAGTATATGCACAAACCAGAATCTGTCATGGAGAATGCGACACACACAATTTTCTGGAATTTTCACATGTAAACAGATCACCTAATGCCGACCAGAAGCCCAGATGTAGTGATAATTAATGAAAAAGAAATAGAATAAAAGAGAGAACCTGACGAATTTGCCTTTTCTGCAGACCACATCAAAGAAGGGGAAAGAGAGAGACGAGTACTTTGACCTGGCCAGAGACCTAAAAAAAACTATAAGATATAAAGGTGATGGTGATACCAATTATTAATAGTGCGCGTGGAACAATCCCTAAAGCTTAGTAAGAGGTATGGAAGAGTTGGAAATCAGATAAGGAATCGAGACCATCCAAACTATTGCATTGTAGAGATCAGCCAGAATACGGAGAAGAGTTATGGAGAGCTGAGAAGACTTGCTGTCACTCAGACTCCAGTGAAAGCTAATACTGGTCTGAAAAACTCGTAAAACGGAAAGAGAGAGTGAAGTACTTAGACTTTGCCAGAGAAATAAAAAAGTTAGGAAACATGAAGTTGACGGTGATACCACTTGTAATTGGTGTGCTTGGAACAATCCCCAGAGAGTTGAAAATGTTCGAAATAGTAGGAACAGCCGAGACCATACAAACTAAAACATTGTTGAGATCGGTCAAAATACAGAGAAGAGTCCTGGAGACTTGAGGAGACTTGCTGTCACTAAAACTCCACTGAAAGACTATCAGCTAACGCTGGGGTGAAAAACTCGCAAAGGGTATTGTAATAATTGCAGTGACTAATAACAGTACTGACAACACAAGGACAAATAGAAAAAGAACTAGTATACAGAAACGGGAAATAAAACAACTGTATGGATATTTTAAGCGACAAACTAACAAAATCTCGCACTTGAAGACCTGGACATGGTTATGAAAGTGAAACATAAAGAGAGAAATTGAATTTCTTCAAACAGTAGCACAAAACAACGCCATAACGACAAGTTATATTAAAGCGAAAATTGGTGAAGACGCAGTAGAATAACAAGAGTAGATTATGTAGAGACGAGCATTAAACGGTTATACCCTTCTTAAGTGAATGAAGTTAACTTGCGCAAAAGGTATGTAAGACTAGACTCGAGTGGATGGAGAAGATGATCCACTGGGAAGTGTGCAAAAAATTGAAATTTGAGCATACTGTCAAATTGTACATAAACAAACAAATCCGTCGAAAAGAATGAGATTCTCTGGCATTTTTAAATACAAACTGAAAACCGGATTCAGGCCAGAAAATTTGACCTAGTGATATGCGACAAAAAAATCGGGAAACCAACTGTGAAGGGGATTTTGCCGTCCCAACAGTTCGCAGAGTGAAGATCAAGGAAAGCGAGGAGACAATTACTTGGACTTTCCTTGAGAACTGAGAAAGATATAGAACATGATGGTGATGGTAATACCGTTTGTAGTTGGCGCACTTGGAACGTCCGCAAAGGCTTGGAAAAATGTTTGGAAGAGTTGTATATTGGAAAACGAATTGAGATCATCCAAACAACAGCACTGTCGAGATCGGTCAGAATACTGTGAAGAGTCATGGAGACCTAAGCTGATTTGCTGTAACTCAATCACCAGTGATAGACCTTTAGCAAACGCTGGTGTGAAAAACTCTCAAGAGATAATAATAATAATAATAATAATAATAATAATAATAATAATAATAAGGGAAGTGAAAAGAAGCATAAGTACCTCGACTTTGCACGGGAATTGAAAAAAACAAATGAACATGAAGGTAACAATAATACCTATCGTGAATGGTGCTTTTGGTACAGTTACCAAAAGATTATTAAAGGTACTGAAGGACTTGGAAGTCGGGGGACCGGTGGAGACCATCCAAACTACAACATAATTGAGAACGACCAGAATACTGAAAAGAGTCTTGGAGACTTGAGGAGACTTACTGTCACTCAAACTCCAGATAGGGGTCATCAGCTTAAACTGATCTGAAAAACTCTCAAGGAGTAAATAAAAATAATAATAATAATAATAATAATAATAATAATAATAATTATAATCAACAAAAAAAAGAGAATTTGTAAAATTGTCAACTTTGCTGTCCTGGCGGACCACAGAATAAATCTGAAGGAAAGTGAAAAGAAACATAAGTACCTCGACCTTGCTAGAGAATTGAAAAAACTGTGGAACATGAAAGTAACGATTGTGCCAATTGTGATCGGGGCGTTAGGCACAATAAGTAAAGGATTATTAAAAGGCCTGGAAGACTTGGAAGTTGGCGGACGAGTAGAGACTATCCAAACGACAGCATTGCTAAGAACGGTCAGAATCCTGAGACGAGTCCTGGAGACTTGAGGAGACTTGCTGTCACTCAAGCTCCAGTGAAAAACCATCAGGTAACACTGATGTGAAAAACTCTAAAAGAGTAAATAATAATATCGTTTATCGGTCCAAAATGCTTGGTTAAAAAACGTCTACGATGAGAAATAAAGAAATAAGACAATTAAGATAATGAAGATTTTATAAGCTCATAGTTTGGGGATAAAAGTAGTTTTTACGATTTTACTTCTACTACTACTTCTATTGATAATAATAATAATAATAATAATAACTGAATTTTCTCGTGACTATTATTATTATGGACAAGGCACGAACTCGGAAAGATCGACTAAAGAATAAAGAAATCGATGACGATTCATAAGGACATACAGTCAAAATGTGACCTAGAAGGAGTCTATGTTTCAAGAAAAGAAGAAGTAAAAGTTCTCGCTAGCACAGAGGATTGTGTAGATATAACTAATCGAGAACTCAAGCAATACACAAAAAGCGAAGAGAAAGACCAATTGAAGCAGCCGGTAACAGCAATGTCAACCCCAGGACAAACACTAAAGAAGCAAAAAATAGAAAACAAAAATAAGAAAATATACTCAACGCATAATTTCAAGTGACAAATTGGATAGATTGCACCAGAGATTACCTGGAAATGGCTAAGAATGGAAAACTTCAAGAGAGAACCTTCTTTGATTTCCATTGCAGCACAAAATAATGTCATGGGTACATATCATATCAAGGCAAAAATTACAAATACGCAACAAAATAGCAAGTGAAGATTATGTGGTGACAGATATTAGGCGATTTATTAAACAAAAGCAAATGCAGTGGAGAAAGAACATAAGACGAGACACGACAGGGTAGGAAAGTTGATCCACTGCGAATTGCGCAAAGTTCAAAATTTGACCATACTGGCAAATAGTATAGGCATAAAACAGAATCTATCCAAGAAACTTAGACGCATAAAGTTCTCTGGGATTTTGAGATACAAAGGAATCACTGAACTATTTTTTATTAAATAAAAGAGAACATTTATATCTAGAGGATTTTGCTGTTCCTCAATCTGTCCGAAAACAAGTTCAATAAAATTATCTGCATCTTTCAGTTATAAACGGACTAGCTTACCAAGGCCAGAAGATCAAAACTATTTTTAATTAAGAAGAAGAAAAGAACTAGTTATACAGTGGATTTTTTCTTTCCAGTTGACCACTGAGTGAAAAATTAATAAAGCAAAAAACTGAACAAAAACCGGGATCTTTTTAGAGAGCTGAAAAATTGCGGATCAGTAAGGTGACAGAGATAGCACAAGTAGATGGTGTCATTGAATTACTCTCGAAGAACATGATAAAGTAACTGGACGAACTGTAGATCAAAGGAAGAATCCAAACTATTCAGACAATGGTACCGTTAAGATCAGCAAGAATATTTTCAAGGGTCTTGGAGATCTGAGAAGACTTACTGTCACAAAAACTCTATTGAATAATTAACCACTTGAATTTATGTATTTGTCTTTAATTGGAATCATTTTGAGATGAGGCTTCTTAATCTGAGAATTGATTTTTATTTATTGCGGACTTTTTTGTCCTCATCTTGATAGTTTTTGTGTTGTTTCTTCTTTCACTACGTTTCGTGGCGCAGCAGACAGAGGCGTTGAGTCTCTACAGTTCAAGGTGAGCATTATCAGAAGATAGCGGTTTCAAATCCTACGCAAGCCGGTCAGAGGTTTACTTGGTTAAAAAACGTGGTGCGATAGACAACAACTATGGAAGGCAGTAATTACTGGGGATACGGTTACAAGACTCAGCATTCTTATCTGATGTCGCAGTAAATCACCTGAAGAAGGCCAGAGGTGAAATTTGGCCGAAACTTTGTGAAAGAAGAAACAACACAAAAACTATCAAGATGAGGACAAAAAAAAATCCGCAATAAATAAAAATTAATTCACTTGAAATTAGTGTGAAAAACTAACAAGAATAAGAAACAGTAAGAACGAGGATGAAGTTGTTGGACATGTCATGGATAAACTACAGGAAGACGTACAACAATTTTCCAACCATAGATACTAGAATGTTTCAAAAATTAAATCCATTTTGTAAAATTCTGACTGATGATGTATATCGAATCTTCTCTGAAGAAGATTGAAAAATTGAAATCATGAGTGGAGCTGAACTTAATTCAAAGTTTGGTTAAAAGATGACCAGCTAAATGGGGGATCTATTGAGTATTTCATGTAAATTTCTTCACCATCATGAAGACGGGCTGATAGCATGGATACTTCTGACTCTTTCACACCATCCGTTCCTATTGATCATCGTTCTTGGCAGGTCGATAGATACCATCCAGCGTCTTCACATATCTGATGAATGTACGTTATTCGCTTGTCAGCCAGTACTAGTGTGTCCATATGTAAAATCCACGGCAGAACGTCTCTCATGACTTCATTAATGTTTCCCCATCAGCACCCAGCATGTCGTGTTCGTCTTACTTGGATGGTTTGTGAGATAGGAATCCATTGGTTTAAAACTTCTATTTAAAATGCCTTGCTTCTAGCAGGAGCTTTTTTTGTGAGCACTATCTTTTTGCAACGCCCATCTAGCTTTTTTGCCAAAGACTTCGTTAACGTCCAGAATGATCAGTCATACCGTAGCACTGATATGGCTTCTGCTTGGAAGAATTCCCATTTCATTTCATTTTAGAGATTGGATTTCCACATAGCTGATTACCTTTCAATCGCAGTCCATGTCTTTTTTTTATGTAAGCTGACATCGCTTTCAGATATATGTGAATAAGTCTACTAATTTCAGAGACTTTAATGTGAAGATGACACCGTCTTGTTTAAACACACATGAAGTTTGTTGGAATTATAATGCAGCCAATGCACTTCGCCGTTTGATAAAAGCTTTGCAACAAATTTTCGACGAGCAGGGATCTGAGAAAAATCTTTGATTATCTATATAAGTGTGTGTGCTGGTGTGTGCAAAAACAGACAATCAGAGAGAGAGAGAGAGAGAGAGAGTGAGAGAGAGAGAATTGAAAATATAGATTTATTCAAGAAAGTACCAATAGCCACCTCTTTTTAGATATATGTTCAGACACACATATTCATGTAACTTGGAACACATTCCCGCATACACAGACGTGTTTGCACGCACACATATACACGCACACACAAACACAGACACACACACACACACACACACACACACACACATATATATATATATATATATATATATATATATAAAGAGACGGAAATAGGGAGAGAGAAAGAGAGATTCATATTTACATCATAGATGTATACCAGATTAATGTTTTAAGAGTGAAAAGTGTTGTATCCAATCAGTCTCATTTCAATAGTTTAACACATACACGTGCATATGCCCCATATATATATATATATATATGTGTGTGTGTGTGTGTGTGTGTCTGTGTGTGTATTCGTATATGCGTGTATGTGTGTGGCTGTGCATGTGTGTGTATATGTTTATGTGCGTGATTGAGGACGGGTTCTATTACGAATTCTGGATCCAGACATTTAAATACAGGGAATGTATTCTTAAACAGTAATTTCCTCCACCTCATTTTCATCACTTATACTCAAGCCACGCCAATTCTTTGGTGTTTATTTGTTGTTTGAAATAAAATTCAGAGAAGAGATAACATTCTTAGACAGTCTTTATTTAAATTGAACAAAAGGAAGAATAAATACTACAGTTTTGTAATTCCATCAAACAGACTTTTCAAATGCTAATTGCTGGAAGGCTTTTGTTTATTTGCTGGCGAAAGTAAGACAAAAACATTGAAATGGAGAAAGTGGTAAAAATAAACGACAAAAGACTCAAATAAAAGCAAATAAATGAAATAACGGTAAGCAGAGAGAAAATGAACAAGAAGAAACTTGTTCTTTCTTTTATTTATATTTATACTTGTCAGACTTCTAAATAGAATTAAATCAACCAGATATATCAAAGCTTCCTCTAATATGGATATCGCATAAAAGGTTTTCGAATGTGGAATTTTTCTTTTTTAAATTAGCTTTTCAATAATCAAGTCCTAATGGCTACTTCGTTTCTCTCTATGCCGAAAACGGGAGTTTACATGGAAATTTATCTATTTATTTTAAATTTCGTATTTGGAAAAATATGCTCGTTGCAAATTACATAATTTATAAGTTTCATATTCCATATTAGCTTTACTAGCTCAAACAATAGCCTATACGTTGCATTTAGTCTCCAAACAGCGAAATACACACACACACACACACACACACACACACACACACACACACACACACACACACATATATATATATATATATATATATCATGTCATGCCATTCGTCTCTATCGTCCATCCCATTCGACAGGTCCTCTAAACTACATCCTGTGTCTGTACAGAGCTGTTATAGATTTGTTCAAGCCGAACTCGTCCGTTTGAAGTTGTTCACTGGAGCCATAATGACGCTCAATGAAAAAAAAAGAGTAAATATCTGCCCAGCAGATGGAGACATTGACTTCATTGACATTGTCGCAACGATTCTGCAAGGTGATACTTTACCCCCATACCTGTTCATAATCTGCTTAGACTACGTGCTTTAAATATCGATAGATTTAATGAAAGAAAATGGCTTTATACTGATACAGCAAGAAGCAGGCAATACCCTCACAAACCTTTACAGACGTGGTCTACGCTGATGACATAGCGCTGCAGGCAAATACACTCGACCAAGCCGAATCCCTGCTGCGTCGCCTGGAGAAGGTAGCAGGTGCTATAGGCTTCCATGTCAATACGGACAAAACAGAATACATGAGCTTCAATAAAAATAAAACTAGAGAGATCTCCACCCAAACAGGTAGCTCATTGAAACTAGTCCAGAAATGTATCTACCTCGGGAACAGTGTCTCATCTACTGTAAATGGCATCAATACGAGACTAACAAAATCATGGTCAGCTATCGATTGGCTATCGGTTTTGGGGAAGTCAAACCTATCCGATAACACGCCCGCACACACACACATACACACACACACACACACACACACACACATATATATATACTTTAGGAAATAGAAAGAATTATGAAACATGTCGTGGAAACTAAATGGATTTTCCTCACTTAACAATAAATCACGTCACCTCGAAACAAATTAGCTAATTTTCTAACAAAGCCAAAGAATATTCTCACTAAATAAATATAAATTTCAGAGAGGTTTTTTTTTTTGTATGTGTATGTGTGTGTAAACTTTAATTTGCCTTCTAAAAACACAAAGTTGCCGTACTGTTTGGGAGATGCCCGAAACAAATTAGTCTACTTAGAACGTCTCTGCTCAAAAACCATATAGACCCATACATTCTCAGGCAATGTACATCTCGGAAAATTCATGTTCGTTTGAAAGAGCTCAGAAGAGGCATAAGAATTGGCAACTCAAACAATGCGTCATTCCTACACATTTCTCAACATAATCATAACTTTGACTTCAACTCTGCTAAGATGCTCACTTACATCCATAATAAAAAATCTTGGACGAATTTTCGAAGCCGCCGCTCTCTCATTCCTCAATTCCCTAAATACTCGTCCTGGCTTTTATAATATCTCTCCTTACTTGAGCAAACACATTTTAAATAGCTACAATATATTCCATTCTTAGTTAATATCTTCCGTATATCTCATAATTTTGATGCTTTCTATTTTTCTTTCTTTCTTTTCTTCCTTCTGACCCGACATATTTCTCGTTAAACAAACGTGCATAAATTCTATACAATATTCCTATTAAGTCAAATGACGTTATTTAAAACATCAAACGCTGACTTGCCAGTTAAGCGGCCAACTTTTTCTTATTGTACACATTTTCTCCTAGGGTTTTTGTATTTCACATTTCTAAATATCCATCGTTAACTCAAAATTGTTAATATCACCCCTCATGGCCCTGATGGTGGTTCAGCAGAACCGAAACGCTATAGTGTTGACCTCTCAGTAAATCATTCCTTGCACTTGGATCGTTGTTATCAGTTTTTCTACATATTGTCGGATCACAATCCTTTATTTACTCTTCATTCTTAGGCAATATAAAAATAAACTTAGTGCATGTTCAAATACTTATGAGACACTTTTTCTATATAAATAATTGACGACCTTAGTCGACGGTGACCCAAAGGCTCCCTTTTCAATAACTACTACACCGAGGAGAAGGCGTTACTCTACTTCTTGGATTATGCTACTTTATCCTTGATCCTTACCTTATGGAACCGAGGGCTAAGTAAGGCGGCATCGAGTGCCATTTTCTGAGTCTTTCGTATCACTCAACCTGGGATTGAACCCCAGTCTCCTGGACCATTTTCAAACACTCTACTTGCTCCGGTTGTAAATATGTGCCATAAATTAACGCAGATTTACACACACATACATACACACGCGCGTGCGCACACACACACACATGCATATATATATATATATATATATATATATATATAATGATTATTTAGCCCGTCTTGAGATACCGAAACTGTGTTATCACCCTGGTTGGCGGCTGATGAGGACAGGGTATCGCACGTGCTTTCACACATTGTATGATGAAAAATAAATGTATATATATAAAATTAATGATAAAAAATATGACAAATTCCTTATGAAAAGAAATATTCTATTAGCTGAACTGGTTAAAAACCAAAGATTTTAAATTATAAAGATGTATTTCTTTGGACAAACTTTCATCTGTATCGCTTTGTGAACTATTCTGATATCCAAGTCCTGATAATGGTTACTGAAACCAAAAAATTCAACGTCGATTTTACATAATAATAAATTCAGCTATTTTGATATGTGTTTCTACTATATATATATATATATATATTCATAAATTGATAGATAGATATGTGTGTGTGTGAGTGTGTGCGCGCGCGCGCAGAAATTGTGTTTGGGCCGTGTTTGTTAGGCCGCTTCAAATTCTTGTTTCTGTATTTTAAGTAATTCAAAATGAATCGAAATGTCTGTCCTCTCTCTTTCTCTCTTTATTTTAATAGATATGTATATATATACATAAATATGTATATATATATATATATATATATATATATATATATAGATTGATAGATGTGCGTGTGTGTGTTTGCGTGTGTTTGTGTATCTATTTCTCCCTCTCTCTCTCTCTCTCTCTCTCTCATTCTCTCCCTGTGCATGTGTGTGTTCATGTAATTCAGCTTTAAAAATATTTAGGCGGTAGAAATTTTTCTTTTTTTTCGCCCGTATGACATATCATAATCAAGAAAATCTGATTAATTTGATTTCATAAATCAATTAGAGGTAATTTGATTTTAGAGAATTTTTAAAACTCGAAGCACTTGGAAAGCAAACCAGCTAAGAACATGTCACCAAAGTTTTTCCTCGTTTTAATCCAGCCACAATAATCCTTTATCGTTGCCATAAATGCTATGAGAAATGTTATATTATCAACCGACTGAATCTTGCCTATGAGTTCATTTTGCAACTTTTTTTTTATTATTAAAATCTTGTTTTCATTTGACGCCACAAAACCAATTTACTGACTGAACTGCACGCATGCGTAGTGATATTATTATATTTTTTCTATTTATAAGACCATAAATGTTGAACTCATTTTCAATGGATTTGAGACCCGCACAGCAACCATGATACCCAGCGCATGCGCAGTTGTCATGACATTGAATTGTAAAAGCCTGTGCTATTCCGGGCGCACGATGAAAGGAAATGCTACCAGACATGCATGAATATCTAAAAAGCCGAAAAAAGTCATTTCAAATTTTACCTTTTCACTTGATATTTTTAATTCAATTTTATATTTTATTTTGGCACGAGGATCCTGATCTTTGTTGTATACATTGCTACTGTTCAGTCTGTTTTCTTCGAGGCTCCATGTGCTCGGTAATCATTCCGTCCGTTTCCAGAGAATCTCTTTTGCTCGGAAAAGTTTCCATTCCTTGTTTGCTATCTTTTTCTTATGGACTGGATTCCCGGCAATAGGAAGAATAGAATAATCTATTTATCTATCAATCTGTCTGCTTATCTATCAAGTCGGTCAAGTCATGAATAATTTCTGTTAAAATATAATTCATTAAAGAATAATTCAACAATAATTAATTTCAATCAATAGTATATTCCTCATTTTTTTTCATTCAATCTTGTCATTTATCAGGTAGATTTCTAATTCCTCTCAAGTAAAATTCAGCTAATTTGAAGCTGAAACCGTTTTCCACAAACGTTTTGATATGATCTTTTTTTAGGTTGGTTGTTTGTATTATATGGCTTTTCAACCCTTGTAGATTTTGTAATGCCAAATCACCCCCCTCTCTCTCTCTCTCTCTCTCTCTCTCAAGATATATATATATATATATATATATATATATATATATATATTTGTAATCGAATAATCTGTTGGTAACATAGTTTTTAAACGAGGTTGAGATGAATTGTTTCATTGACATAAATAGTTACAAGTATTGTTATTTAATACTAATAATACACTTTTACATCAGTCATTTGTTTGCACACTGTTAAATGATTTCAAGTATAGTAAATGATTAAATACTTTTGTTTGACCCACAGATAGGACCCCAACTCTGACACTCCGGGGTAGAGTGAACCTGAAATAATGATAATGAAGGGGTACGCTATATTCCCCAAACTCCGAGACTGGAGCCTCATTATAAGATGTAATTTAACGTCATTTCCAAGACACGATTTTCTTGTCAAAACTTTTGTCATTCAGAGAATTTTATAGAGAATAACAAAGAGTGAAATCATTTGGTGCAAGGTCTGCTTAATACGGGGAATGGGGCAGAAAAAAACAAGCCAACCCCTGTATTTTGTCCTGCATGATCCATGCATCATTGTAGAGAAGTACAACGTTTCAACTTTCTTTGGATATTTTCATGTGCATTTTTTCTTTCATTTTCAAGAAGAGGCGACTGAGATCAAGAGCTAATTCCAATTTTGCACGGATTATATTCCACTAATTCACCCAAAGAATCTTGGCCGTGGTCAAATGGGTGTCCTGGTTTGAGTCCATATCGAATTGACGTATCGGTAAAGTGAAACTATAGAAAGCAGTTTGGGACTTTGTGGTCAGTAATGTATGGAGAAAATGCATGCATAATCTCGAGAATAATGACCGCTTTAGTAGACATAGTGTCAACAAGATTTCAGGTTCTATTTTCGATTTTTGTTTGGTTTGGATTTATGGAACATCAACCACTGATGGTTAATTATGCAAAATCCATTTTAATGTATATAAACAGTTCCATTTCAAACAATTCAGTTTAGCGTAAGTACAGTTTCAATGTCAAAAACAGTTTTATTTCAAACAATTCATTTTAGCATAAGTACGCTGTTTAAATGTCAAAACAGATTTCAAGCAATTTGATTTACCATAAGGACAGTTTAGTTCTATTTGACTCATATATTGGAACCTATCTGGTGCAACTACTCCTTGTCTGAGTGAACCTGGGAGCGATGGCAACGAAGGAATATTCTGCATTCCCTAAAAGTCCAGCATTAGTCGAACCTCACAATCAAATTGTTTAGTGTCATATCAGGACATTCGTAAGGGAGGGGGTCTTACCACTCTTCAGAGAAGCAGTCGGTGTATTCTACAGACCTAGCCGACTAGGCATCTATTTTCGATTTTGAATTTAAATATGACCATTGATGTTTATAAGATCACTTGTCAGTCAGGTGACTTTGGCATCCTTCCTGTCATAAAACGGTGTTTACAAAACCAGCTGATAACACAATTATATAAGAGATACTAACAAAGAAAAATATAAACTATTATGCACTGTTGCAGTAAGTCTTTTACTAACTAAAGTGATTCATACCTAAAATTTTGAACCAACCTAAGTTAAGGTAACTAAATAATTTCGATTTATGATTAGACATATCACAGACCATTTTCTCTATAGTGACTTCTATTCCCACTGATCAGTCATTACAGGTGTCTTCGTGCCAAGATTAAACAGAAGTGATTTGAAGATTTATTCATCCAGCTAATTACTTTAGAGCAAATTATAGTATGGGCTTTCGAATTTAGAGATAATTTGAATATAGCAAGCCAATCTGTAGGCATATGTTTTGCTGTAATTAGTTTTCAACTGAATGTAGAGCCTGTCATTGTGGTCAGTTTTCCAAAGAAAACTTGGGAAATAACTATTAAAGGGAATACGAAATTTCTTAGCATTGATTATGACTGTTGTTCAGAACTCTAACCTCTTTGTCTAATATATATATATATACATATTAATAAAAGTCTGACCCAGTTTATTGTGTATGTACGAAACATTAATTTTGCAAAAACAGTTATTGGAACAATGCGTATGAAATAATCAGACTTAGATAATGAAACAGAATTGATATAAAAATGAATGATATGAATATTAATATACAAGTGAATAATCAGATTTTTTAAAATAAAAAAATGAATGATGAGAAAGTATTAATATACAAACTAATTATTAGATTATTTAACTGTAAAGAATGAAACAACTATTAAAATACAAATGAAATATACGACATTATTAATATATAGATAGATGATAAAATAGATTTCATATGTAAGTGAATGATAAACACTATCAATATATAAATGAATTATGAAGGCATTATTAAGATATGAATATATGATTAAACAGAATTAATCAAATGAATGATACTTTTTGGTGAGGTCTTTCTTTGCACTGAACATCATCTGTCAGTTCAGTAAATTCTTGTTATAATGTAGATATCTATGAAGCCTTATTTAGAATCCTTTTCTTCAAGAGCAGAAATATCAGCATCATCATGAACTGCCTTTGTAACGGGAACGCATCAGTTTTACGGATCGTCTAGTAACTTAAAATATTTCCAGACTTCAAACCACTTTCAACATTGTTCTACGTCATTGCATCTATCCCTTCTTCTATAGAACTTGGGAAATGCGACCGCGCCACCTGGTGTTAGCTACAGAGACGTGAATGGGAAACAATTTTCCTTGAGACAGAAATTTGTAATACCAGATGGTTACACGGCAACTGGCCAAGTAATGCTCTAACTATGGTCGGTACTTTCGCACAACGGACCAGTCAACCCAATCCTGATTTCTGCCCCAAGCCTCTACCCTTGACAGCAACATCCTTGATTTCAAATTGCATATTTTATACCTTTTTGTCTTCGATATTTAGAAGATCTTAAGCTGGGTGTTACTAGACGATTGTTGCGGAAGGATAAATTCGCTGTGATATTTTGTGCGCCACTAACTCTTCTGGTTGACTGACTCATAGTGGACCAGGTGCAAGCTAAGGTCGGTTGTTGAATGATTTTAATGAAAACTGAAAGCCAAAATGATAAATGGGAAAAAGAAAACAAGTTTGAAATACTTTTGGTTCACTCTTAAAGAAACTGGCACACTTAATGTTTACTTTTTTAATTATGTCACCTCGCCGAGTGAAAACACATTTAAAGAACTTACAGCAAAGTAATTGTAAATACACACGAGAGGAACGAAAGTCGTGAGAAAAAAATTAGAATATAAAAGCAAACATATGAGAAAGAAATATTTTTTTTAACTGTGCAAACAAGTTATCTAAAAAGTATTTGATCAAGAATATGTGAGGCAAGTTTTACATGGTTTCCTAACATTAAAACATTCAGAAATATCATTCTGATCAATCAATAAATTTTTAGAAACTTTTCAAAAGTAATTCAGTTCTACAATTCAGTTCTTTTTCGAATGATTGATAATATACTTTTAAATGTTTTTTTTTACGTGTATTAACGTAATTACTAAATGGGCACATCATAGCATGTAATACTGTATAAATGACCTTAAAGAATTAATCAGTTACAAGTTAAATGATCATAATGAATAGGTCTTCTATTGTGCTCAACCCAGTCGTTATATATCCACAGGTGAGATAATTTTAACTGCTTATTATAGAATATTTGAACTTATACATTTATTTGCAATTTTGATGAAATGTCTCTAAATTTATTAAACTTAGGCTAGTTTGACACAAGGCCAAAATTACGGAACATCTCGTGAGAATTTAAATCACTAGTCTGACTTGCTTACTAAATAGGCGTCCATAAAGTTTCTACAAATAGATACGACTCACCATTGAAAATTTGGCCATAAAATGTTGCCTTTAAGCGAATAATGATAATAATTGCCAAGTCAGCTGGGGTTGTAGAATACGTGGACTGGAGAGGAGTAAGAAACTCCGCCTAAAGAATGTCATGATGGTGACACTAAACAATCTGACGGTGGGTATCGAGCTTTAGGGATTATGAAGTACCCTTTCATTGCCATTAATCCTAGGTCCACTCTGACCTGGAATGGTAGCATCTGATAGGGTCCCATTAATGGCTTAAATAGAACTACATGTAAACAAATGACTAACGTTGATTTGAATAGTAAGAATAATATATCTATCCTTGAAACCATTTAATTATATGCAAACGAATGAGTAATGTAGAACAAAATTATAACAGTTGAATTGCAAGACTTAAAACCCATTATCTGGGTGCAAAAATTGATTTTTTTTTACTTAGCAATATTTGGAACCATTTAGCTGTGAAAAAAAAACGAATGAATAATGTTGAATCCAATCAATTGTATTAAATAGCAACACTTGAATCCATTTAACTGAATGAAAACAATTGGAATGCTTAATCACGTGCCAACAAATTAGCTCTAACTTATTTAAAAATGAATTTAATCACAAACTATAACCATAAAACTGGGCGCAAACAAATGATTAATACCAAAGAGAACTGATTGTATTATATAGCAATACTTGAGTCGAATAAACTGTGCGCACAGAAATTAGTTCTACCGATAAACTATTTACTTATGAATCATACACATTTAATCTATGTATAAACAATGTTTGGTATAAGATAACCAACAATAGTTGGTTTGCCATAAAACCTTACTAAACCAACTTAATGATAATAAAAATAATAGTTGAGTAAGGAAAAAGATGTTGGTTCAATGAGTCTAAACATACTCAGGATGACGTAGACAGACACGGTATTAGAAGACAAAAAAGGTGAAAGAAGACTCATCAGAACTGAAGATTGCATCGATGTCATCATTCATGGACTCAAAGAATATACAAAAAAGAGCAATGAATAGCCAGTAATAGAAATATCAATAGAAATAACTTAAGGCCAAACTGTAAAACAACACTCAAATATCTAGAAAACATAAATGGAGTAAAAACTTACTGCGTGGATGTTTCTAGCGACAGGCTAAAGAAATTATGAATGAGATTACGTTGATTTTCCAACGAAGGGTAAACCAGAAAAGAGAAACCGAGTCTCTTTTAACAACAGCCAAAATAATATCTCATGAATTAATCATATCAAAAGAAAAATTGGTAATAAATGGAAAAATAGCAATTGGTTACAGAGACGAAGTATTTGATTTCATAATAATCGCTTGTTGCAAGGTGACACAAAAATAAAAGAATATGCTTGACTGGATGGGAAAGGTGATTAAGTGGGAATTGTGCAAGTAACTATAGTTTGTGCATTTCCGATTAATTTAATGATATATACACAAATCAGACTCTGTCTTGGAAAATGAAATGCATAAAGTTCTCAGGGACTTTGAGATAAAAGTTGATCATCAAATCGGGGCTATAAGACTAAAAAATAATCAAAAGAGAAGTTGTCATTTTATGAATTTTGCCGTTCCAGAAGACTATAGGGTTAAAATACAAGAACTCTTAAACCTGAAAAAATATATGGATATTTCTAGAGAGTTGAAAATGCTGAAAAACGTAAAGGTGTCAGTGATAGCAATTAAAGTTAGTGCTCTTGGAACGATCAGAAAAGCCCTTGAAATTAGAATAGGGGAATTGAAAGTCACAGGAAGAATCGCGCCCATTGAGACTACAGCACAATTAAAATTCACTTGAATTCAGAGAAGAGTTCGGGAAACATTTAACTTTTCAAAACAATGGTATATCCGAGGATTGTTTAAAATTTTATAAGACTCGTGCAGAAAGATGAACACAGCTGAACCTTACTATCGTTGCAACAGTCTTGTTATAAAACGAGAAAAATATTGATTAGTTTTTTTTTTTCTTGTTCTATAAAAATTGGTATTGTGTAGCCCCAGAAAAATTTTTATTTGTGATCTTCTTTCGGCACGAGGCTTAAAACTTTTTAATGACCATCGTACACAAACCAGAAGTCGAGGATAAAAGGGAACTAAACGATGAGAAATCTTATGAAACTATAAAATCCGAACTTATCTCATTTATATAATAATTTAAAAAAGAAAAAAAAACAGGGCTAATCATGGTAAAAAACGAAGGGTTCTGATTTCTATTCGATATCTTAGCTTAACCCAGGGAATAAAATTGAAATGTAAATGTCTGCATAACTTATATGAGCATTTCCACAATACGAAGAAATGCGTTATGCTAAATTCACCAACATCTGATTCCTATTGTGTTGGTAAATTGTACGAGTCTCATTTTAGGAAGGTATTTTCCTTTGTAAGATATTTTTTAATTGTTACTTACAAAGAAAAAAAATAAGACAAACTACCAGTAAATATAATCATTTATTTATTTTTTTTTTTGATATCTTAAAATTTAAAAAAAAGCATCTTATATTTTTGAGACAGAGATATTCGCAAAAAAATAATAAAATCTAATGCGATTTCCCGTTAATCAATTTTTAAAGAATTTTAAGCTTATACCGTGAGTTTTTATATCGTTTGCACATTTGGCATAGTAATATATTTGAAGTGATCTGGATTTTATTCATGGAATGTGCTTAACTCATTTTTGTAATGCTTGGCATTTTGGCTCGATTTTTAAGATCTGTGAACAAATGAAATTTCGTTCACGAGCGTAAAACACTCCCATTTTACTAGAGTACATCCAAAGGTCATTATCAATTTACAATTGCTTATCGAAGTTTGATGGAAACATATATTCATATCAACAAGCCATATCCGTCAGTATCCTTTTCGTGTAGTAGGGTCTTTAAATTCTTGAAAATCGTGTTCAATTCCCTGATGATGAACCGGGTTCATTTCCCAGATGATGCAGGTTTTAGGCGCAATTTTTAAGAAATGGAAAGAAAATTCTTTGGCCGATTGCCAGAAATGCTACAATATCTCTATAAGTAAGTCTATCAAAATGTAATTTAAATTTATGTTCCGATCAATAACGGGAAACGACGGTGCTGTGGTATCATTCAAGATTCTCATTCGGTAAAGAGTCGGATTCAATTCTCGTATTACTCAAATATATGAATTTTGGTCGGTTGGTTGGTTTTTATGACTTATCAACTATAGCTGGTCATTTAATACCAAATACTGTTTTATATATATATATATATATATATATATATATATATATATATATATATATATATAAGTGATGTACTCCTATGGACCCCCACATACTGTTTATATATATATATATATATATATATATATATATATATATATATATATATATATAAGTGATGTACTCCTATGGACCCCCACATATGGCCGTGCAAAAGCAGGACGACCAGCTCGAACTTACAGCAACTATGCGAGGACACAGGATGCAACCCTGAAGTCCTGCCGGAGGCGATGAATGATAGGGAGAAGTGGCAAGAGAGGGTCAGGGATATCCGTGCCGGCGGCACGACATGATGATGATGATATATATATATATATATATAGTATTTTTTGGTCCAGTTAAACCGGAGTTGGGAGTAATTCAACCAGGACAAGAAATTATTCATGAGTGAATATTTAAATTCTCCTGGTAAAGAGCTCAATGTAACAATAATACAGAGCAATGAATTCTTTAACAAAAACAACGAAACCGGTCACAAAGGATTATAAATTTATTTCCATCCTGTTACGCATTTTTGAAATTTCCAAAAACACGAAAAAAATTAACAGGACCTCTTTAGATCTTTTAGATAAAAAAAAACTAGAATAGACACAGAAAAAGTGGGAGGGGATAAAAGAGGGTTGAAGAGTTATCTCCTCATTAAGCCCACTTCCGTTTTGAATTTTAATTTCGGTTAGAAATGTAGTAAATTTATTGAAAAAAGATTTTTTTATTTTTCTATTTTTTAATTACATTTTGACTTAAATTACAAATTTTATATTAAATTAGATTTAAACTTTAATCAATAAGCTTACGTAATGATACAGTAATAGATATATTAAACTAAAACAAATATTTAATTTATTTAAAATATTTCAAAATTTCAAAACTATTTAGAAACCATTAATCAGTTACACTTTTTTATGAGTAGTACGTATGTATTATATGGTTTTTCACAATTTTCTATCTAACATTTTTTTTTTATTTATTCATTTACATTAATTCTCAATTTAACTTTATGCTTTTTTTAAAAAAAATTTGTTAATTATCTATAGTTTAAATTTAGCCCTGTGTCTACACCTAGGTATTAATTCACTTCTCTTATCTAATAATTTTTTTGGCTCTGGAAAAAGCAAAATGTGGATTTTTTTCCTCAAGACACAGATTGCACCTACTATCGAAAGACTTTGGGGTATTAGATCTTTTTAATATGGACAATTAAATGTCAGAGGTTAACCCTTTATTTTTTAATCCCCAATAATGTTTAGATAGAGCAGTTTGATTTTTTTGATGCTCATGGGAGAAGGGAAATGTATGATTTCCGTACCTAACCTTCCAATTTGTGGACGAAATGCCAATATAAGATTTCCTATCATTTATGTCTTCTTTTGGATAAATAATAGCGTAACAGGATGGAAATAAATTTATAATCCTATGTGACCGGTTTTGTTATTTTTCTTAAAGTATATATATACATATATATATATATATATATGAATTGTGAACATGTTATAGATAACATTTTGAAATGAACCTGAGATAATTTTTTGACCTATAGTTGAATGGTTAGGAAATTTCCTATCTAGGAATAATTCTATTTACTATTAATTGTTCGAAATTTCCTATCTAGGAATAATTCTATTTACTATTAATTGTTCGTTTGCTAACACTAATAATTCCGTTTAAATGTTAATCATTTGTCTGCTCGCAGTGCAGTGGTTACAAGTATTGCTATTGAACACTAATTATTCTATTTAACACCATTCTTACATTTGAATGTAGTCAAACGGTTCCAAGTATTGCTGTGTATCATTTACAATTCAAGTACACAGTCATTTGTTTACACACATATGAATGATCAAACGGATTTATTTCTAGCAATTCAATTTTGCCTAAGATATCTGTTTGCACACAGTTTAACTATCAAACAGTTCTATTTGACCCGTAGGTACGTTCCTATCAGGTGCAACCACTCCAGGTCAGAATGGATATCCAAGGCTGGAGTCTGACATTCAGATTGTTTAGTGTCATTCAGGGGACACTATTTGAGGCGGGTAATATCCCTATGAAGAGATGCAGTCATTGAATTCTATAACCCCAACTGACTGCACTTGGAATTTTGGTACGCTTTATACTAAAGGTAAAATAAATTATTTCGTCGATAAACGGAAATATATTTCACATTTATTTCCAGGAAAAAGTATACGGCAATACACTATTGGTATAATGGTACCATTCAATACCCTTTTTTCAAACCGGGTTCAATTCCTGGACGCTTCATGTATTTCCTTGTGATGTTCAGGAAATGTACAGAAATTTCTTTGGCCGACAGACACAAACGCAAGGAATTAAGGACACTTCATTTGGGGTCGATATAGATCTACATTTGTGTGTCGAAATGTATTACTAAGTTATGGTTACATTAAAACGTTGCGATTTTTTGAAAATGTGAAGAAAAGTCTTTGGTCAACAAACAGAAACATTATGATTGTATATTCAGCGACATTTTCCATTGTCTCTTGTTTATCAAAATATTTAAATTTACGTTCACATCAACATAATGCTTACGAAAGAGTATATTACATGATTTAAGATTCCCATTCTTGACGGCGAGTTCAATTCCTAGAGGGGTAACGTTTTTGGAATTTTTGTGCGATTTCTACGAAATGTAAATATGAGAAAATCTTTATCCGACAGACAGAAACGCTTCGATTTGACCGGAGTATATTAGGATTAAATATCGATTAATTCTAATTAACCAAATTGTAATTCAGTATTATGTTCATATCAGCAAAGTTGGTGATGTGGCATCATTTCCTTTCTTCGGTCCTGGGTTCAATTCCCGGACACTAAAAGTTTTTGGAATTTCTGTGCAATTTTTAGATGGTAAGAGAAGAAAATTCTTAAGCTGAGAAAAAACCTTGACTTTTTCCATAGTACATACAATGTCAATATATCTTTTAACTTGTTTATCGAAATATAATTCAGATTAATGTTCGTATCAAAGAACACTTCGTCAGTAGACCGTTCTTATCATTCAGAGACAGCTTGAATTCCCTGCAAGGGCAAGTTATTGGAAATTTTGGTGCAATTGTTAGGAAATATGAGAAAAAACAAATTATTTTGGCTACACTTTTACTACAATACCTACAGCGTCAATGACGATTTACACTCGTCTATCAAAATGTGAATTAAATTTATTTTCCTATAAGAGCGGTTCACAACTGTGTGCCATTGGTGTAGTGATATAATTCTTTTTTTTTTTATCCTAGAGAGCAGGATTCAACTGACGGTTGATACAAGTTTTTGAAAATTCGTTGCAATTTTTAGGAAATTGCAAAAAATATTTGAGATCGATAAACAGAAACTCTACGATATAATTACAGTACATTCAACGTCACTATCGATTTACATTTGTCTAGTAAAAGCTAATTCAAACTGAATTTGAAAACAAAAGACCATATAAACGTTTGCACTTTGTGGGTAGGGATATCATTCAAAATATCTATTCTTGAGAGCCGTCTTTAAGTACCGAGCCATGCAAGGTTTTGTAATTTCGTTGCAGTTTTTAGGAAATATCAAGAAATAATTTGGCTGACTAACAGAAACGCTGCGATATTACCACAGTTCATCAATATTGAATTTACATTAGGCTACTAAAAACGAATTTAACTTTAAGTTCATTTTCCTATCAGAAGCCACACGTTGCATTTTGGATGTAGTTGTTAATTCAAGATTTCCATTCTTGAATCCCGTGTTCAATTTACGGACGGTGCAATAATTATTAATTTATTTGAAAATAACAAGAAAAATTTTTCGCCAACAGACAGAAAGGTTAAGATGTTACCATAGGACATTTGGCGTTGATATCGAATTACACTTCTACTACTAAAAAGGAATTAAAGGTTAAATTCGAATTCATATCGTTGGTGTAGCTGTATTATTTAAGATTTCAATTCTTGAAAGCCGGGTTTAATTCCCAGTTACTACTAGTTTCTGTAACTTCGCTCTAATTTTTTGGAAATATCAAGAAGATTTTTTTGTCCGACAGAGAGAAATGCTACAATATTAACTCAGTATATTCAGCTGTAATATCGATTAAATCTTGTCTACAAAAATCGAATTCAAACTGAAGTTTAAAACAAAAGAAAGCACATGCTAGGGCACCGTTGGTGTAGTGGTAGCATTCAAGACTCCCATTCTTGAGAGCCGGGTTCAATTCCCGGACGGTGCAAATGTTTGTAATTTCGGTGCGATTTTTAGAAAATGCCAAACATATTTGTTTAGCTAACAGACAGAAATGCTGCGTTATTACAACTGTACTGTCAGCGTTAATATCGAATTACTCTTATCACCAAACAGCGAATTAAAGTTTAAATTCAAAGCAAATGACTGTAACCACCAGTCCATTGTTGATGAAGTGATATAACTCAAGATTTAAATTATTGAAAGCCTTGTTCAATTCCCACGCGGTGCCTAATTTTATCATTATTTTGAAATTCCAAGAAAAATATTTCACCGACAGAGACAAATGATACGGTATTAGAACAATATACTCAGCTTCAATTTCGAAGTACACTTGCTTACTAAAAAGAAATCAAGGTTTAGTTAAAGACAAATGACAATGCTCGCCAGTTCACTGTTGGTGTATTGGTATCATTCAAGATTTGCATTTTGTACACGATATATTCAACGTCATTTTCGAATTACATAAGTCAACTAAAAGCGAATTTAAACTGAAGCTCCAAACAAAGGCATCACCTAACTGTGCACCGTTGGTGTATTGGTATCAGTCAAGATTTTCACTCTTGAGAGCCTGGTTGAATTTGCACGAGTTGTAAGTGTTTGTAACTTCATTGCGATCTTTTGGAAATCGCCAAGAAAATTTTTTTGCTGACAGATAGATTTACTCCTATATATCCACAGTATATTCAGCGTCAATATTGAATTGCACCTGTCTAATATAAAAGCGAATTTATGATCAAATTTATATGCGTATCCACCAGTGGATTGTTGTTATTGCATTACAACTCTAGAATCTCATTTTTGGTCGGTAGGGTTCAATCCCTGGATGGTGCAAGCATTATTAATTTTTTGTATATTTTTGGAAATGTCAAGAAAATTTGTGTTCGACAGACGGAAATTTTACGATATTACCACAGTAGAAACACCAAAGTAAAAGTACGATCACCAGATGGAGACACGGAATACTTCGACATTGTAGCAGGAGTACTACAAGGAGACACGCTGGCTCCGTACCTCTTTATCATTTGTCTAGACTACGTACTTAGAACATCGATTGACAAAATCAGAGAGAATGGCTTCGAGCTGACGAAGAAAAGAAGCAGAAGGTACCCCGCAAAAACAATTACCGACGCCGACTACGCCGATGACATAGCGATACTGGCAAATACACCCGACCAAGCCGAAACACAACTGCATAGTTTGGAACGAGCAGCCGCAGGCATAGGCCACTATGTTAATGCACACAAAACGGAATATATGTGCTATAATCAAAAGGGGGACATATCCACTCTAGATGGAACCCCTCTTAAACTAGTAGACAAATTCATTTACCTAGGAAGCAGCGTCGAATCAACCAAAAAGGACATCGACACGAGGTTAACGAAAGCATGGACAGCTATCAATAGGCTATCGATTATATGGAAATCAGACCTAACCGATAAAATGAAACGCAGTTTCTTCCAGGCAGCGGTCACATCGATACTGCTATATGGGTGCACTACATGGACTCTAACAAAACGGCTGGAGAAGAAGCTAGACGGCAATTACACAAGAATGCTGCGTGTAATCTTGAACAAGTCCTGGCAGCAACACCTCACAAGACACCAACTGTACGGCCACCTGCCTCCTATGACGAAAACTATTCAAGTTAGACGAACCAGACATGCAGGACCCTGCTAGAGAAGCAGAGACGAACTCATAAGTGATGTACTCTTATGGATCCCCACACATGGCCGTGCAAAAGCAGGACGACCAGCACGAACATACATTCAGCAGCTATGTGAGCATACGGGATGTTGTCCTGAAGACCTGCCTGGGGCGATTAACGAGAGGGAGGAGTGGCGAGAGAGGGTCAGGGATATCCGTGCTACCAGCGCGACATGATGATGATGATGATATTCAGTGTCAGTATTGATTTACGCTATCTACTAATAAAGGCGAATTTAAACAGAAGTTCCAAACGAAAGACAATACTCGTTCGTGTTGTGTTGGTATCATTCTTGAGAACTGGGTTTAATTCGCATAAGTTGATGTATTTGCAATTTTGTCGTAATTTTTAGGAAATGCTAAGGCATTTTTTGACTGTCAGAAATACAACGTAATTACCACAGTAAATTCAGTATCATTATCAAATTACACAAGGCTACAAAAATCAAATTCAAGTTTTAGTTCAAATTCATATGAAAGTCCCACTCCAGTGTATCGTTGGAGTAGTTGTATCATTAAAGATTCAATTCAGGAGAGTTGTGTTCAATTTCCGTAGAGAGCAACATTTTGTAATTTCAATGCAATTTTTAGGAAATGTCAATAAATTTGTTTGGCTGACAAGCTAAAATGCTACTATCTTACCATAATACATTCAACGCCAATATCAAATTATACCTGTGTACTAAAAGCGAATTCAAACTGAAGTTCAGAACAAAAGATAATACCTGCCTCTGCATTGGTGATATTGTGATATCAATCAAGATTTCCAATTTTTAAAGACGGTTTCAATTCCTGTACAGTGCAAGATTTTGTAAATCGCAAGAATCTATGGGCCCGACTATGGGAAATGCTACGGTTTTACCACAATATATTTAGGGTCAATATCGAATTACATTTGTCTACTAAAAGCGAATTCAAGTTTAAGTTCAAAACAAATGGCTGTTTTAACCGGTACATCCTTGGTGTAGGTGTATCGTTCAAGATTTCTGTTCTTGAGAGCCAAGTTCCATATGTCAACGATGCACGATTTTTTTTTTAATTTAAATTTCGAGGTAATTTTTAAAAAATGTCTAAAAACTTTTTTGACTGATAGACAGAAATGCTACGATATTTTCTGAGTACATTCAGTGTCAGTATCGAATTCCACATGTTTACTACAAACGAATTAAAATTTAAGTTAAAAAAAAATGACCCTACAGTGCATTGATTCCCTTTCTTGAGAGCTGGGTTCTGATTTTGGAAGTTGCAACTTTTTGTACTGTAAAGAAATCTCTGTGGCCATCTGACAGACACTTGCTTTTAGCACAATACATTCAGTGCTAAAATCACATTTAACTTATCTATTGTAATGTAATCTAAATTGATGTTCATATGAACACTCATGTAGGAATGGTAAACTGTTGCTTCAATGATTTCGCTCAAGAAACCTATATCCATGTGCCGCGTTCAATTTCCGGATGGTGTAAAATCGTTTTATTTTCGGGAAATGTAAAGAAAATTCTTTAGCGATCAGGTGGAATCAATATGATTTAACGACAGTCCATTTAACGCCATCATCTTTTTTGAATTTGTCTTTGGAAATGTAATTTATATTTGCGTTCATATCCACAGAACCATCATATCTCTGCACAGATAGTATAGAGATTTCATTCATGCTTTTCTTCTTTGACAGCCGTGTTCAATATCATGTCAGTGCTATTTTATTTTTGAATTTCGATGTGATGTTTGGAAAATGTAAAGAAAATTTGGGGGACTTCAGAAGGAAAAGCTATGATTTCATCATAGTACAGTCAGCATCAATATTTCTTAAATAGTCAACGCAAAAGTAATTTAAATTTATGTTCATATCAGCCTGCGTAATGGTTGTTCCACTTTTATGTAGTGGTGTAATTCAAGATTCCCATCCTTCGAAATAGAGGACAATTCCCGGACTGTGAGAGGTTTTGTAATTTCATTGAGATCTTTTAAGAAATGTTAAGAAAATTCTTTGGCTATCAGGAGGGAACGCTACGGATTCACCATAGTACATTCAGCGTCAATATCTCTTTTAAATTGTGTATGGAATTTGAATGGATGTTCATATCAGGCAGAAAATATCTGAGCCCCTTTGTGTTGTGGTATCATTCATAATTATCAGAGCCGGGTTCAATTACCAGTCGGTAAATGCTTTAGGCATTTCATTGCGATCTTTAAGAAAAGTAAACACAATTATTTGGACATCAGAAGGAAATACTACGATCTCACTATGAGACATTCAGTGTTAATATCCTTTTTAACTTCCCTATGAAAATGAAATTTAAATTTATATTTATATCAACTGCCGCTATTTCTGTAGATTCAGCGTCAATATCTCCGTTAAGTTGTCTAACGAAATGTTATGTAAAATTTTTGTTGTTGTAAAGAATAGCATTTCGTTAGTCAACCATTGGTATCGTGGTATCATTCAAGAATCCCATTTCAGAGAACCGGGTTCAGTTCACAGACAGTTTTTGTTATTTCATTGCGATTTTGATAAAATGTAAAGTAAATTATTTGGTAATCAGACGGAATCGCCACGATTTTACCTCAGTACACTCAGAATCTTTGTCTCTTTTAACTTGTCTATTGAAATGTAGTTTTAATTTATGTTTATATCAAACTGATGATACATCAGTGCTCAGTTATTGTGGTGATATCATTCAAGATTGAGAGCCAGTTTTGATTCCAGGATGGTTGAAATGTTTAGAACTTCGTTTTGATTTTTAGGAAAGGTAAATAATTTTTTGGTCATTGGATGGAAACACAACGATTTTATCACAGTGCATACAGCGTCAATATCTCTTTTAAATTGTCTATCGAAATTTAATTTCAGTTCATCTCCATATAAAGAAATTCACTGTTAGTGTACTGGTATGGTCCAAAATATTGAAGTGTCGGGTTCAATTACCAAAGTTTTCGAATTGCTCGAACGTTTTTACAAAATGGTACTATAAGAAAATTCTTTGTCAGACTGACAGACTCGCTTCGATTTTACCACAACACATTCATCGTCAATATCAATGTACGCTTTTCGATGGAAATTTTATTCAAATTTAGGTTTATATACACTCTATCTCTTTGCTTGTACTCAGTGGCATAGTGGTATTAATCACGATTTCTACTCTTGAGAGTTGCCCAGTCGGCTGGGGCTATAGACCGACTGCTTCTCTGCAGAGGGGTAAGACCCCACCAACGAGTGTCTTGGATATGACACTAAACAATCTGATGGTGCGGTTTCAGTAATGCTGGTGCTTTGAGGAATGCAGAGTACCCCTTTATTCCCATAGCTCCCTGGTCTACTCTGGCCCGGAAGGGATAGCACCTGATTAGGGTCCTATGTATAGATTAAATAGAACTAAACTGTGTTTCCTGCACTATACAGATTTTTGCATTCAAACTGCGTATTTATGCTAATCTAAATTGTTTAAAATAGAACTCTTTTCACATTTAAACTGCTTACTTATGCTAAACTGAATTATCTTAAATAAAACTGTTTTGACATTTAACTCTGTGTATTGCCCAGTCGGCTGGGGCTGTAAAATACGCTGACTACACCTCTGCAAAGGGGTAAGACCCCACCAATGAGCGTCCTGGATATGACACGAAACAATCTGATGGCAGGGTTCCAGTGATGCTGGAGCTTTGGGAAATTTAGAGTACCCCTCCATTGCCATTGCTCCCAGGTCCACTCTGGCCCGGAATGTTAGCACCTGATAGGGCCCTATCTATGGGTTAAATAGAACTAACTGCATACTTATGCTAGACTGAATTATTTGAATTAGAAATGTTAGACTAAACTGAATAGCCTTAAATAGAAATGTTTTGACAATTAAACTGTACTTACATTTAAACTGCGTGCCTATGCTAAACTGAACTGTTTGAAATGGAACCGTTTTCGACATTGAAAATGTACTTACACTAAATTGAATTGTTCAATATAGAACTGTTTTGACATTTATCTGTGTTCAAACAAAACCTGTACTTATACTAAACTGAATTTATTTGAATTAGAATTGTTTAACTAAAAAATAAACTGTGTACTTAAATTTAAACTGTGTGCTTATGCTAAACAGAATTATTTGATTTGGAACTGTTTCCTGTCATTGCAACTGTACTTACATTAAATTGAATTGTTTAATGTAGAACTCTTTTGTTCATGTGTTAACAAAATCTGCACTAATACGAAGTTGAATTAGCTGAATTAAAACTGCTTGACTAAACTGAATAGCTTGAAATAGAAATGTCTTTCACAATTAAACTGTACTTATATTTAAACTACGTACTTATGCTGAACTGAAATGTTTGAAAAAGAACTATTTTCGTAAAATTGGACTTGATGTTGAATAATGTAAAAAGGCTAATATGCTATAAAACCCAAATAACCAACCAACCAACTCTTGAGATCCGGCTTCATTTTCTTGACGTTGAAAGATTTTAGAATTTCGGTAAGATATTTTGGAAATGTTAAAAGAAGATCATTTAGCTGCCAGACAGAAATGTATTGATATTACCTCAGTACATTCAAGGGGAATATGGATTTTCACTTGTCTATGAAAATATCCACAAATAGCTTTCAGCAGTATATCGTTGGTAGATTGGTATAATTCAAGATTTCCCATTTCGGAGATCCAGATTTATTTCCCAGAGTCTGTAAGTTTTTGAAATTTCGGTGTGAATTTTAGGAAATTCAAAGATAATATAGAATATAAAAATGTTATTTTGATTTATGTTCATATCAAGATGGGAGATACGTCAGTAATCGGGTGGTGAATTGGTATCATCCCACATTCCTATTTTTCTTAACCAGGTTCTATTCCCAGACGGTACATTTTTCTGGAATTTTGTGATTGTTACGAAATGTAACTATAAGAAAATATTTGGCCTACGTACAAAAACGCTTGAATTTTCCCTCGTATGTTCAAAATCATTGTCTCTTCAAGTTAATCAGTCTTGTAATTCAGATTAATGTTCATATCAACAGACTAATTACATCAGTACAACTTAGGTGTTGCAGAATCATACAAATTTCCCATTTTTCAGAGCCGTTTTTAATACCCTGAAGGTACAACGTATTGGGATTTATGTACAATTTTTAGGAAATGTGAAGATGAGAAATGTTTTTCGCTGACATATAGAAACACGATGATTTTACGTTTTTACCACAATGTATTAAGCGTCAACGAATTTCTACGCTGGTTAATCGAAATGAAATTTAAATTTTTCTTCATATCAAGGACGGCAAATGACAAGGAATAAACAGACGACGGTTTAAGAACCCCAATCTGGGGAGCTGGTGCAAGTGTTTTGGATTTCGGTACGATTTTCAGGGGAATTAATGTTATGTTTTTGGTTGATAGAGAGAAGGAGTAGGATTTTACGGCTCTAGATACAGCATCCCTATCCATTTGCACTTGTCTATCGAAATTCTATTTAAATTATGTTCATAAGACAACCTAAATTCAACAGATCACCGTTCTTATCAACAAACATTGTTCCGGAGTACTGCGTTTGTGTAGTGGTACCCTCAAGTTTCCTATTCTTGAGAGTCTGGTTAATTTCCGGACGATGAAAGTTTTTAGCATTTCAGTTCAATTTTTAGGAAATGTAAGAATAAGAACGTTTTTCATCGACAGAGAAAAGAAAAGAACCATTTAAACTCAGTGCGTTCACCGTCAATATCGTTTAATCTTATTAATAAAAATTTGATTCAAATTCATGTTCCTGTAATAAAAATAGCATTCGACAGCAGAACGTTAATGTAGTGGCACTATTCAAGATTCCTTTTCGAAAGAGCCAGGCTTAAGTACAGGAAGATGAAAGATTTTGGCATTTTGATTGGATGTTTTGGAAATGTAAAGATTAAAAGGTTCTTTGAGTGACAGACAAAAACACTACCATTTTATCACAGTACATTCAGCGTATGTATCAATGTACACTTGTTTTTCAAAATCTACTGTAAATTTATCTTCATATCAAGAGAAAGTAGGCTGCCGTGCGCCGTCGCTGTAGTAGTATGATATAATTTTACCATTCTACAGAACCATTTTCAATTGCGAGATGATGCAGATTTAGGCATTACTGAGAAATTTCTCCCACCGACATATAAAAACTTTCTCATTTTTCCAAAGTTCATTTAACGTCAATAACGATTTTTCAATTATTTATTGAAATGTGATTTAAATTTATCTTCGTGTCAAAGAGTCTTTGACAGAGCACCTTGTTGCAGTGCTAATTTTCAAGATTCTTATTCTAAGGACCTGGGTTCAATTCCTTGACGGTGCAGATTTTTCATCGTTTTGGTCTGATTTTTAGAAAATATGAAGATAAGAAATTTCTTTCACTGAAAGACAAAAATGCTAAAATCATTGGCCTAGTGGGTAGAGTGTTCGCCAATTGTCCGGGAGACTGAGGTTCCACCCCAGGCCGGGTCATACCAAAGACTTTAAAAATGGCAACTGATACCACCTTGCTTAACACTCAGCAATATAAGGTACGTATCAAGGGTAGAGTGGAGCAATCCAAGGAAAGGAGAAGCGCTTTCCCCTACACCTCGGTGTAGTAGCTATCGGAAAGGGAGCCTTCGAGTCGCCCTCGACTACGGTCGCCAACTTCACTTACTTATATTCACAATGGATAAGATTTCGCCTTGATTATAAAATGTAATTAAAATTCGTGTGCATATCTAAGAATGCATCGATGGTGCACCTTTAATGTAGAGATATTATACAAGATTCCTCTTCTTGAGAGCCGGTTTCAATTACTAGACTTGGAGGATTTTTATAATATCGGTATGATTTTTTGAAATAGAAGGATATAAAAGCTCTTTTACTGACAAACAAACACTTTATCATTTTACATTCTTGTTGATATGTAAATTCATGTTTTTATACTGATATATCCAGTGTCAATATTGATTAACACTTAATCAAAGAAATGTAAACTAAATGGATGTTTATATCCATCGGAAGCATTTGACACTGCTCCTTTGGGTGAATTACTTACAATCAAGTTTCCCCTTCTTCAAAACCACGTTCAATTTCAAGGCATCTTTTAGGCCTTTCAAGACATCTTTTTGGCCTTTCAGTGGGATTTTTAGAATATGTAGGGATAAGAATATTCCTTTACTGACGGACAAAAACGATATCATTTTACCACAATACATTTAGTGTCATTTTCGTTTTACCCTTGCTTATGTAAAAATAATTTCAAATTATATTCTCATTTTGAATGAGCTTTTTACAGCACCCCTGTTGGTATTGTGCTATGCATTGGGTTACCCATTCATGATAGCCGTATTCAATTCCAAGACGATGCAAGTTTTTCCATTTTTGTGCATTTTTTTCTAGAAATATAAAGATAAGAATATTCTTTTTACCGACAGACGAAAACAGTGCCATTTTACTAAAGTACTTTCACTGTCAACATGTTTACACACATTTATCAAAATTTCATTTAAATTCATATCATACTGTGCATTTGAAGTTGCACCATTAATATTGTGGTATCATTCAAGATTCCCAATCTAGAGACCCCGGTTCATTTCCCAGATGATACAAGTCGCGGAAATTTCAGTGCGATTTTTAGGAAACGTAAAGAAAAGAAAGTTATTTGACCAACAAAGAGAACTGCTACTATTCTATACCAATAAACACAGAGTCAATATCGATTTACTTGTGTTTATCAAGTGTAGTTTAAAGTTGTCTTCATGAAAAGAAACTTCATGCAATAGTGCACCGTTGGTGTAGTGGTATCATTCAAGATTCCCATTCTTGTGAGCCGGGTTCAATTCCCGGACGGTGCAAGGTTTTAAAAATTTTGAGTGATCTTGGGAAAAGTAAACGCAAGTAATTTCTTTCATCCACAGTCAAAGACGCAACCATTTTACCACAGTATATTCAGCGTCAGTATTGATTTACAATTGTTTATCGAAATGAAATTTAAATTCATGTTCGTATGAATAAATACCAATTGTAGGTATACATTTAGTGTTAAGGCATCATTCCTAATGTCCATCTTTAAGAGCCAAGTTCAATTCCCAGATGGTGCAAGATTTTGGCATTTCAGTGGGATCAAAGCAAATGTAAAAAAATGAAAATTACTTCGACCAGGATTCAAAAAACTATATTTTACCCCAGTGTATTCAGCGTCCATATAGTTTTACAATTCTCTATCTTAATGTAATTTAAATTAATATTCTCATTGTGAGGTGCTTTTGGCAACGCACCATTGGTGCAGTTGTATCTTTCGTTTTTCCCATTTATAATAGTCTTGTTAAATTCCCGAATGGTGCAAGTTTCTGGCATTTCATGGCGATTTTTCCGGAAATTTAAAGATAACAATATTCTTTCACCGACAGAGAAAAACGGTAACATTTTAAAATGGGACTTTCTTCGTTAGAATATTTTTATACTTGTTTATCGAAATGTAATGTATATCAGATATCATAGAGAGCATTTGACTGCACTGTTTGTCTTGTAGCATCATTCAAGGTTCTCATTCTTGATAACTGGGTTCAATTGACTGACAGAGCAAGTTTTTGGCATATCTCTTTAATTTTTAAAAATGTCAACATACGGAAGTCTTTGACCGAAAAATAAAAATGCTACCATTTTACCATAGTAAATTCGGTGTCAGTATGAATTTCTACTTGTTTATAGAAATGAAATCTAAATTTATGCTCATATAAATGGAAGCATTTGACAGTGCACCGTTGGTGTTGTGGTGCGATTTAAAATTCTCATTTTAAGTGATGTCCAATTTCCAGATGATACAAAAATTTAGTATTGTGGTGCTATTTTAAGGAAATGGAGAAAGAAGAAAAGGAAGTTCTTTTATCTACAGGTAAAAACGCAGCCATTTCATCGAAGTGAACTCAGTGTCAGTATTAATGTAGACTTGCTAATGGAAAAATAATTGAAATTAATGTTAATATCAAAAACCTTCAGCAGCACAACGTTAGTGTAGTGGTAATTTCCATTCTTGAGATTAAGGTTGTAATTTACTAAGCATTTTACTTATATGTGGCACAAGGCCATATAAAAGGGGCACCCAATGAGACTCGAACTCACTCGTGTAGGTTTGCTAGTCAAGCTTGCTAACCATTATACCACCAGAGGCGCCTATTTTTGAGATTAAGGTTTATATCCCGGACAGTTCAAGGTTTTTAGGAAATGTAAAAATAAGAATGTACTTTCACCAACTAACAAAATCACCACAATTTTAACACAAGATTACATTCTTGTGGTCCGAGTTCAATTCCCTCACATTGCATGGTTTATGTATTTCAGTGTAATTTTTAAGAACTGTAAAGATAAGAATGTTATTTCACCGACATAAAAAAAACGCTACCATTGTACCACAATCCATTAAGTGTCAATATCGGTTTACACTTGTTTATCGAAATGGAATTTAGATTAATATTGATATCAGTTATGAATATTCACAGCATTCTGTTTGTATAGTGCTGTTATTCAAAATTCTCATATACCAAATGCTGATAGTTTTTATCATTGTTGTGAGATTTTCAGAAATTTGAAAAATATTTTTTACCGAGTCTTGTTTATCGAAATTAGATTTAATTTAATGTTCATTTCAACAAGAAACGTTAGATAGCGCACGGTAGGTAACATGTCTTCCCTCACAATACTCATTCTTGAAATTGTCCAGTCGGCTGGGGCTGTAGAATACACCGACTGCTTCTATGCAGAGGGGTAAGACCCCCCCCACCAAAGAGGGTCCTGGATATGACACTAAACAATCTGATGGTGAGGTTCCAGCAATGCTGGAGCTTTGGGGAAGGGGAGTACCCCTTTATTGACATTGCCCCCAGGTCCACTCTGGCCCGGAGTGGTAGCACCTGATAGGGCCCTTTCTATGGGTTAAATAGAACTAACTGCATACTTATGCTAAACTGAATTGTTTGAGTAAACTGAATAGCTTGAAATAGAAATGTTTTTGACAATTAAACCGTACTTACATTTGAACTGCATGCTTATGCTTAACTGAATTGTTTGAAATAGAACTGTTTTTCGACATTAAAACTGTATTTACACTTAACTAAATTGTTACATATAACTGCAACTGTTTTTTGACATTGAAACTGTATTTACACTAAACTAAATTGTTTAACATAGAACTGTTCTCACATATAACTGTGTAAACAAAATCTGTACATTTACATAGCTGGATTAGCTGAAGTAGAATTGCTTGACTAAACTAAATAGCTCGAAATAAAAATGTTTTTTTTTACAATTAAACTGTACTTACATTTAAAACCGTGCTTTTGCTAAACTGAATTGTTTTAAATTGAACTATTTTTGACATTGAAACTGTATTTAACCTAAACTGAATTGTTATATACAACTGAATAGTTTGAAATAAAAATGTTTTTGACAATTAAACTGTGTACTCAAGCTAAACCGAATTGTTTTAAATAGAACTGATTATTTACATAAAAATGGATTTGGCGTTAAATAACCCAGAAAGGTTGATATGCCATAAAATCAAATCAAACCAACCCAAAATCATTCTTGAAAGTTTAGTTCAATTACTGGACAGTGCATATTTTGAGTGTTCAGTGCGATTTTTAGAAAATGTAAAAAAAAAATTGACATTGAGACGAAAATGCTTTTATTTTATTTGGTGCATTCAGCATCAATCTTATTTACACTTGATTATTGAAATATAGTTTTAGTTTCTTTATATCAGCAAAAATAATTTGACATGGCCTTGTTAAAAAAGTGGTATCAGTCATACTTTTAATTCTTGTGAGCCGATCCCAATTTCCTGACGGCGCAAGTCTGTGGCATTACACTGAAACTTACAGAAAATGTAGTAATTAAAAAATTCTTTCACCGACAGAAAAAAATGCCATCATTTGATCACAGTTCAATCAGCATCAATATTGATTTACACTTGATTATAGAAATGGAATTTAAATCCAGGTTCATATAAAAATCATTCAACAGTGTACCGTTGGTGTAATGGTGTTCAATTCCCGGACAATGCAAGGATTGGAATTTCGGTGTGATTATTCGGAAATATAAAGATAAAATTCTGTGAGCGACTTACATAAACGTTACGATTTTATCACGGTATATTCAGCGTCAGTATCGATTTACAGTTGTCTATTAAAATTTAGTTTAAACATGCGATCATATCAGCAAAAAGTGTTTGACCGCCCACCGCGGTATCATTCCAGATGATCTTCATGAAAATCGCTTTCATTTCACTGTCAGTCCAAATTTTTTAAAGATTTTGATGCGATTTTAAGAAACTGTGAAAATGAAGTTTTTTTTTTACTTACCCTTGTATTTCGAAATGTAATTTAATGTTCTTTTCAACAAGAAGCATTCGACAACGATCTGTTGGTGTAATGGCTTCAGACAAGATATCTATTCTTGAAATCCAAATTCAGTTCCCGAACGGTGTAAATTTGTCCTTGTTCGGTGCAAGTTTTGGGAACAGTAAAAACAGACATTTCTTTGACAGACAAAAATGCAAACATTTTCAGCAATGTACATTAAGCGTTAATGTTGTATAGTCACCACCATGACCAACTATACAAACACATAATACATATATATCTACATATGCATGCAGAATCATAACGACGACACAATATTAACGACGACACAGTTCTTTAGAAAAATATGTACCTCTCACTTTATTTGAAAGGGTTGTGTGTGAGAGGGAGTTGGTGACCGAACAGAACTGCAACATATTGATACCCACTCTTATGGTCATCAGCGTTTCTTTCCCGTTCTCCAGGGTGTTCAACCGGAGGCCCGGGGGTCCAGCTCTCTGCTGGGTGCTGGCTTCTCTACCACATCTTATCTCCAACTGGTCTCTCTAACTAACTGATTTCCTGTCTTTATCGACTTATATAATATTTCAACGCCCACTCTCATGGAATGGCGTGTTTTGATCGTTATCGAGCGGAAATAACTGTCATGCAATTCACAGGTCATCCTCTTCCGGTGCATCAGTTTGTGACTGTCCCGCGGGATTTTAACCCTCTACCATATTGTCATCCAAGCTCGCCCATGCCAATGGAATATGTACTTCCGCCGTCTTTGGAATGGCATGTTTGGCCGGGTCGGGGGTCAATATGCAACAATGATATCGATTTACACTTGGTTATTAGATGTAATCATTGGTGTAGTGCTATCATTCAAGATTCCCATTTTCGAGAGCCGAGTTCAATTACCAGACAATCCACGTTTCTAGCATTTTGGCGAAATGTTTAGTAAGTATAAAAGTACGAAAATTATTTGATCGGCTGAAACAAAACGCTATCATTTTACTACAGTACATTCAACCAAAACATCGATTCACGCTTGTATATAGAAATTAGCCCAGTCGGATACAGTTGTGTGTATGTACCAACACCTCCATGCGGATAGGATTTGACACAAAGTCACATTTTAAGTGAAGTTTTACAGGGTTTTTTTTCCGAGACTGGTGGCCTAACCAAGGATAAAAACCCTAGTCTGTCCTACTATTTAATTATAGCTAGAAGGAAAATAGTTGGATTCATACCTTTCCCAATGGTATTTGTGCTAAGAGGAATGAAATCACACTCGTCCAGGTTTTGAACTTAGTTCGCAGTATCCATTCCCGACGACGATAAACATTACATTACGTTCACCTCCGGTTTGTGTTGTAGAATGCACTGATTGCACTTTTGCTGAGGGTTAAGAGCTTTGAATGATGCCACCTGGCTGGCTTGAAGACGATATTCTGGTAGCTTGGCAGTCCGTGAACAGTTAATCAAAGTGATCACTTGACTAGCAATACTTGACTTTGGCTCTTACTAATCTAGACGGCCTGTGGGAGAAGCCTGATTTGATCTATCATCTGGTCATGTCAACCACTTGCACCTATCTGATTGTGTAGACCATAATATTCAAATTGCTCGTGTGGTAAACATGTACCCAGCCCGGTTTTATTTTAAGGTTACTTGAAATGTCTGTTGTGTTGAGAGAATCAAGATTGACCATTGTATAACTATAATTAGCGCAAACCTTAATTCTGACTCTAGTCTATTAGGCAAGTTTATAATAAATTTTTACGTTGCATACCCCTTTGCTCTACCGTTCTATGCGCGTTAATTTCTGATCTGTGTGTATTTAGTTATGAATATGGGTTATGGATCTTACTGTCCAAACAATATTTAGAGTCAATGAACTACAAATATGTTAAAGGTATATGTATATGAGCCTTACGTAACAATCGGTCTACTCCCATCTCTTCTCTTTACTTCAGTTTGTTCTTCTCCAGTCGTCTTATCTTGTCAATTTGGCCGCTCAGAGGTTTTCTTCGGTTGGTTGGGTTTTATGGTATATCAACCTTTGAAAGTTATTCTACGCCAAATTTCTTTTTATACAAATTAACAGTTATAATTTAAACAATTTAGTTAAGCATGAGTACACAGTTTACTTTTCAAAAACATTTCTATTTCAACCTATTCAGTTTAGTGAAACCGTTATAATCTAAACAATTCAGTTTAGTATATTATAGATTTTTTCCACACACATTTAAATGTCAAAACAGTTAGTTTTCAAACAATTCAGTGTAGCATAAGTACATTTTCAATATCAAAAGCAGTTCTATTTCACACAATTCAGTTCAGAATAAGTATGCATTTTTGATGTCAAAACATTTCTATTTCAAGCAGTTCAGTTTAGCAAAAGAACACAGTTTAATTGCCAAAAATATTTCTATTTCAAGCAATTCAGTTTAGTCAGAAAGTTCTTATTCAAACAGTTCAGTTCAGCATATGTACACAGTTTAGTTCTATTTAACCTATAGATATGGACTTAACAGGTGCTACTACTCCGAGTCAGAGTGGACCTGGGAGCGATAGCAATGAAGAATTCCCAAAAGCTCCAGCATCACTGGAACCTCACCATCAGATTATTTAGTGTCATATCCCGGACACTCGTTTGGGGAGTCTTACCCCTCTGCAGAGGTGCAGTAAGTGTATTCTACTGCCCCAGCCAACTGGGCAATACACAGAGTTAGATTTAAGAACAGTTCTATTTCCAGCAATTCAGTTTAGCATAAGTACACAGTTTCAATGTCAAAACATTTCTATTTTAAACAATTCAGTTTAGTATAAATACGCAGTTTAAATGCCCAAAATAACCACAGTAAATTCAAGAAAACACGGTTTAGTTCTATTTGACCCATAGAAATTACCCTTATCAGGTGCTACCACTCGAGGCAAGTGTGGACCTGGGAGTGATGGCAAAGATGGAGTACTCCGCATTCCCCAAGCTCTAGCATTGCTGCAACCTCATCATCAGATTGTTTAGTGTCATATCCAGGATTCCCGTTGGTGGGGTCTTACCCCTCTACACAGAAGCTGTCGGAGTATTCTACAGCCCCAGCGGACTGAGTAAGTTCTTTTTCTGATTTCCATCTTTGATCTTATTCGATGATGAGGAATGACAACACAACTACCATCCCATTTGCACGTTTTACTCTTTATTATTGACGACTTTTCTATTCTAGATTTAACCCCATCTAATGAGAGTCATGGTCTCAGAATGACCTCGATTTAACGGCTGGCTCTTGTTGGGTTTTTTTTTAATATTTAACGGTTCAGGACTTAATTTGGATGCTGCATTACATGTTAACATAGATCTAACTGATCTATCAAATAACACTAAGCACTAGAACAAACTGTCAATCAACATTTAGAAGTGATTAAAGAGTTACGAGTATCTGTTCAGAAAAGAAAAACACGATTTCTGTCCTGATTCGTGTTTCTCCCCCTTAAAAGGATCCAGTGCGTGGTGCTTTTAAATTTCACAAGTTACTAGCTAAAAAAACATATACAAAATACAGTTTCTACCTTATTAAACAAACTTAGCCTACAGCAAATTTTTTGCTATTTCCACATTTCTAAAATGCTTTGAAAGAATAAAAAAAATTCTATAATCCCTGCCATTTTACAACATGTAGCCTCATTTCTGAAAGATATACTGGGAAACAACTTCCAAGATTATGTCCATCAATGAGACCATTATCTCACAAAATAAATAACTTTAAAAAGCTAGAACTTTAACAGTGAAAAGTTACCAGCTTAGTAAACTTTGTTTTCCCAGGATCATTCCAGAAATTAGATCATCATACTTTATATATATATATATATATATATATATATATATATATATATATATATATATATGTGTGTGTGTGTGTGTGTGAAAATGAATTCTTCCACTAAATGATTTATATTTTTTAGAACTATTAATTCCGTTCTTACATACGCGTGTGTTTCAAGCTTGTTGGTTTTGTCAGAGAACATTTACATTAAAATAGTGGACCTAATCATTTTGAAACATTACTTTTTTCTCTCTTTGGACCAACAACATATATATATATATATATATATATATATATATATATATATATATATATATATATATATAAGAGTCAAATCAGCCAGCTGTGGAGAAATAAGTGTAAATTAACTCCGAATTGAAATGTTCTATTGTTTTGCTTGGTTCTTTCGTTGAGTTTTATAGCACAAAAAATTTGATTTAATGTTCATCATTTGCTTGTACTCCGTGAAGACTTAATGAATAGGATCTGTAAGTAAATAGATTATTGTTGATAATCTTACTTTTAAATGAGTTAACTCTAATTGGCTAGTATTACTATTGTTTTCACACAGTTAAATTGTTACATGTATTGCTACCAAACACTAATAATTCTATTTCATATTAAATATTCATTTGCATACAGTGATGTGGTTTCAAGTATTACTCATACAAGTAGTTTTATTTGCACTGAGTTAAATAGTTTTATGTATTGCTGTTTAAGAATAATAATTCTATTTAACAATATTCATTCATTTGTACACCGATAAATGGTTCCAAGTATTACAATGTAATTCAGTATCTGTTTACAGTTAAATGGTTTCAAGCATTCTCGTCTTATAAATCTATTTAGTAGTAATCATTTTTTGCGCTCACTTAAATTGATTTAAATATTATTATCTCATACCATTACATTTATTTGCGTACTGATGACTTGTTTCAAGCATCGCTATGTAACACTATCAATTAAAATAAATATAAGCCATTTGTTTGCCAGTAAATGTTTAAACAGTTCCCTTTTATTCATTGATGGGACCCAACTAGGTAGGGGTGTCCTCGTGGTGTAATGTTTAAAGCGATGGACTGCGGAATCGTAGTCGCGTGATTACGTTCACTTTCGGGCAAATACCCTTGGGAAAGGTATGAACCCCCTTATCCTCACAGCTATGGGTTAAATAGTACCACTGTAGTTCTTCTGGAAGAATGGCTTTGGCATTAAATAACCTAAAAAGAGTTGATATGCCATTAAGAAAAGAAACCAAACCAAACCTACTAGGTACTACCACTTCCGATCAGAGTGGACTTGTAATTATGGCAATAAAGTGGTACTCCAGTTTTTCCAGAGCTTCAAGACTTGAGCTTCACAATCACATAGTTTAATTTCATAGCCACCCGGGCACTCGTTGTGGATTATTAACCCATCTGCCGAGTTGAAGTCTGTGTATTCTACGGGGTCAGATGACTCGCTTGGTTCATCAGCTTTATTTGCTTTACTTTCATTAAAAAACAATTTTTTTCTTTTTATAATCTCAGTTTAATCGTTCTCCAAATTTCCTGGACAATGCTATTCATGAACATCGATATGTTTGGGTAATCGAAAAAAGAATTTATCGATAGCTGAAGGAAGTTCTACTGTTTGCGCGCTACTGGTGTAAGGGTGCCGCCGATGTTGTTTCTCTTTCTGGTAGACTGGCCTCGATTTCCGGTTGGTACAAGCAAAAAGTCGCATTTTTATTGCAAACTTACGCACTTAAAAAAGACACTATACTTTCCTCAGAAAAGCAATTTAATGTCAATGCAGTTTCTTATATATTAATAGTTGACAATGATTTTTCATGTCTCAAATATTTTGATCCACATTCAAATGATTCAGATCAAAATGTTTGGTGCAAGTGAATAGGTTGATAATAATTTCCGAGAAATCCAATAATTTTCAAGGCCAGGGTACATTTCTTTTTATCAACCATCACCTATAGATCTATTATAAGCGATAACTTTCGTCGGCGCACCGTTGGTATATTTGTTTCATGCAAGGTTCTCATTTTTTAGATCGATTCTCTTTCTACTCCAATGAGCAATCTCATCTTCATTAAGAAAAGGCGTTGAATGAGTATTCACTGAATTCTAATAATTACATATATAATGAAATAAACATTGATCGTTGGCAGAAAAAATAGATTGCTTATTTATTAAGGGCATATCATCATTTTATTGGTTATTCAATACCGAAATTGGATTAATCAGTATTTTTTTTATTCTAATCGTAACGATCTAATTAAAAAATAATATGCAGTCATATGGTTTCAAGCATTCTTATGTAATACTAATGATCAAAACAAAATTATATGGTTTCGTGTAAGTATTAATTATCAGTCATGAGAATTATTTTGGCACAGTTCTATGATATCAAGTTTTCTATCTAATACGAATCATTTGCCCGGAATTAAAAAGTTTTAATGATAATGATAATAATGTTCAGAAGAATCTATTTGAGACATATATACAATCTTAACAAACACTACCACTCTGAGTAAATGCAGACCTGGTATTAAGGGCAGTGAAGGGTCGCCCTACATTTCTTACCACCAGATGCAGTTTATTTCAATACCCAAGACACCCCTATATTGAAGTGTCGTACCCTTTTTAAAGTGGTGTATTCTAAGCCTGACCGATTGAGCAATGGGTAAGTAGTTGGATAACCTGATGGTTTGTTGTTTTCAAGGGTTTTATGGCATATCGACCTTTATAGGTTATTCAATGCCGAATCCATTTTATATATATACACAGTTCTATTTGAATCAATTCAGTTTAGCATAAGTATAGAATTTAATAGTCAAAAACGCTTCTATTTCAAGCTATTCAGTTAAGTCTACCAGTACTATTTCAAATAATTCAGTTAGGTATAAGTATACTTTTTTGTTTACACACAGTTAAATGTTAAAACAGTTCTATTTCAAACATACAGTTTAGTATACAAAATAAGTTTCATTTCAAACAATTCAGTTTACCATAAGTACGCAGTTTAAATGTCGAAACCGCCCTAATTCAAGCAATTCAGTTTAGCATAAGTAAACAGCTTAGTTCTATTTGATCCATAAATAGTACTTTATCAGGGGCTACCGCTCCGGGTCAAAGTGGAACTGGCAGCAATGGCAATGAAGGAGTACTATGCATTCCCCTAAGCTCCAACAGTACTCGAACCTCAAAATCAGATTGTTTAGTGTCATATCCAGGAGACAGAGCAATGGTAGGAACGAAACTTTAATCATTTTTTGTGTACTTTGTATAAATGGTAACATTCCACTTGATGTTATTACTCCCCTTTTTTCTTTACCACTACTCGTCTTCCGTCTCTCTTTGCCTTTGTCATATTCTGTGCCAGCGAATGAAATATTTTGGAACTTAAAGAAACTGAGAATTAGGCGTTTTCAACGAGGAATTTTGTAATTTTTTCTGAAATTTTATCCTACAAAGTTTCTGCTCTTGTGCATTAAAAATCAGAACGAAACTAACTTTTAGTTTTCAGAAATGAATGCAAATACTGATGTGCTTTTTTTCTTATTTAACTCAGGATCTTAAGAACTAATCAAAGAATTTGATTTATTTTTCTTGTCCAAGGGAATTGTCTGGAAAAGAGAAAATCAGAACAGGAATGTTTTGTTTTAAATTTATATATTCATATAAATATAAAAAAATTCAACAACCTACCATTAAAGTTGTATAATTCAAAATTCCCATTCCTTTGGGCCGAGTTTGATTCTCAGACGATTTTATAAACTATTTTTTAAAAAGGTTCTCTTAATTTTGGTAGAGACGTCAGTTAGTTGGTTGGTTAGGTCTTATGGTATATCAACCCTTGAGGGTTATTTAAGATCAAATCTAATATATATATATATATATATATATATATATATATATATATATATAATTTTTGTTGTAGATCGTAAGAGAGAGAAAATGTTTTAAAATGAGTAGGTCCACGAAGGGATTTGTATTTAGGGGATTTATTTATCGATTTTGTTCTTACATACGTATATGTTTTTAGCTTGTTGCTTTCGTCACAGAACATATATGGCATAAGGCCTTGTTAATGGGGTACTCAATGAGACTGGAACTCACACGTGTTTGCAGTTTGAATGATTTTCAGTTGTTATGGGTTTATATGGAGGTCCCTCCTCTATTTTTTCTTAGAGAAAACATACATACATAAACAACGAAAAAATCGAGGAGTAAAATCCTCGAACGATGCTACATGTTGGCCATTGTTGGTGACCCGTAATTCTTAAACACGAGATCCTGATGGATTGGCAGTTCATAAATTGCCAACCCAATGATTATATGTCCTGTTATACTCTACTTTGATTCGTCTCGACGGCCTGTCGGAGAGGCCTGATCAGATCAATCGTCTGATCCAGTTACTCACTTGCCCCTAAATTATTGTTTGAACTGTATTATTCAAATTGTTGTTGAGGCAGACATGTACTCATCTTTACTTTATCTTAAGAGTGCTAGAAAGGTCAGTCGTATTGAAAAAACACCAGTGATCATTGTTTTACCCTGGCTCAACTTTTCTCCAGACACGAGCATACTGGCTGATTGAGGGTAAATGAGTATCTCCAGAGAAGATCTATAACAAAATTTTGACATATTTATGGGTTGTGGAACAGAGGTACAAGGAAAAAACAAATAACATATATGCCAAATAAAAACAAAAACAAACCCCCGAAAACAAATGAAATCTCTGAATCCGATTAAAACAAAGAAATAAAAGAATTCCCAAGAATCATTGCACTTTAATATTTATCATTCTATTTATCACTTTATTTATCTAATTTAAATCTAATCCTTTGAGCGCATTCATTTGCATTGTTTCAACTATTAAAAAAAGATTAAGTATTTCTTTTTAACGCATTGATGGGACCGTAATTGGTACAACCACTCCTAGTTAGAGTGAACCCTTGAGCGATGCCTTTGAAGGGGTAATTCACATTCTCCAAAGCTCCTGAGTCGGAGCCTGACAATCAAATGGAGGTGTCCTCCCGGTGTAATTGTTAAAGTGATGGACTACAGAATCGTAGTAAGCGAGTTCAAACTCCCGTCGCTCTATTATGTTCAATTTCAGACAAATACCCTTAGGAAAAGTATGAACCCTCTTATCCTCCCAGCTATGGGTTAAATAGTACCACAACTATTCTTCTAGAAGAATGGCTTTGGCATTAAGTAACCTACAAAGGTTGATATACCATTAAACAAAGAAACCTAACCAAACTAATCCCTATCAAAATATTTTGTATCATACCAGGACACCAGTTCTGTTTAACCCTCAGATGAGACCTTAACAGATACTACCACACGAGGTCAGAGTGAACACGAGAGTTATGGTAATTAAGGTGTAATCAACATTCCCTAAACTGTCGTACTTGATGTAGTTTAATGACAAACCCAGGTCACTAAATGGTTTCAGATATTGCTATCAAACACTAATAATTCTATTCAACATTATTCATTTGTTTACACACTGTTAAATGGTTTTAGGAATTGCTATGCAATACTAACAATTCAATGTAGCATTAATCATTTGTTTGCACAGAGTTAAATAATTTCAAATATAGTAAATGATTAAATAACTATATTTGACTCACTGATGGGACCTTAGCAGGTTCTGCCACTCCAGGTCAAAGTGTGATGGCATTTAATGGCCAATCAAACTTTTAAAAAAGCTCTTTGACTGGATTCTAACCATCAGATGGTTTACTGCCATATTTAGGACACTTGTTCAGAGATCTACTCCTCTATGAAGATATACAGTCGGCATAGCCTAAAGACCCAGCCGATACTGCTGGATGTCAGTTTTGATTAAGCAGCGAGTTTTTATGAAATAAATACGTTGGTTTTTTTGGGGTTTGTTTATTGTATTTAACGGCATGTCAACCTGTTACAATGCGAAAAATTGATTCATTTATGAGTGTTTGACTTTTAATGGTAAGTATATTTTTAAATTTCGATTCCAAACATTTTTCTTAAATCCTACTTTTTGTTGATCAATAGTCATTTGTTTGCATATGTTTATATGGAATCATGCAATCTTATCAAAAAAATATTTTTCATAGTTACTCTGTTTGAAATTTGCCCAGTTGGCTGGGGTTGCTAAATACACCGACTATATCTCAGCAGAAGGGTAAAACACCTCCTGAGTGTCCTGAATATGACACTAACCTATTTGATGGTGAGGTTCCAATCCTTGAGCATTACGGAATGTGGAGTACCCTTTCATCACCATTGCTCCTAGGTCCACTCTGACCCTGAATGGTAGCGCCTGATAGGGTCCTATCAATGGGACAAATAGAAATGTTTGAAATGTTAACTGTGTGTAAACAAAAGATTTCAGTGAAATCGATTTGTTAGAAATAGAACAATTTTTACATTTTCTTTCGTGAAAACAAATGAATGATGTATAGTTGAAATGTTATTGATACAAAGCAATACTTAGAATCAGTTAACTGTATGCTAAGGAACAGTGTTTAATAGAATAAATAGTGTTAAATAGCAATACTTGTAACCACTTCCTGAGTACAAACAAAAGTTTAATACTAAAGAGAATTATTGAGTTAGATAGCAATAATTAAAACCATTCAATTGTGTCAAAACAATAACAATACTAGTACAAAAACAAATTAGCTCTGACTCATTTAAAAATTCAATTATGTGCAAACTATTCAATTACAAATCATATATGTATATTCATTTAAATGTGTGCAAATAAATGACTGACGTTAAAGTGTTATTGTTACATAGCAATATATGAAACCATTTAAATTGGTGTAAACAAATAATTGATAGTAGAATTATTCGAATTAGAAATAATTGAAGCCATTAAACTCCGTTCAAAAAAGAGCTTAAATTCGTCTAAGCATCTCATCAACAAAATGTGTTAACAAATCATATATTAAATTTATGTATTAAGAGAATTTGGCATTAAATAACCCACAATGGTTGATATGCCATAAAACCCAACCAAACAAACTAACCATCTGTTTGAAAAATTTTTAGCTAATCTATACATTTATATTTTAATTTTATAAATTTACTTTTACTGGTTTTAAGTAACTAGTAGTTATAGCCTCTGTTAATCAGTTAACTAATTTCCACATAGTTATAAAAAATTAAGTATAACTTTCCAATACGAATAATTTTCAAAAAAATATATTTAATGCATGTATAAACCATAACAGGTACTACCACTTGGGATCAAAGTGAGCCTCAAAGGAGCCTCACCACCTGATACAGGTTAGTGACTTACTCTTAGAAGGATGCAGCCAGTGTATTATTAGCTGCATCAACAGGGATAAATATGCTGAATGTGTATTTCTTTCACTCAAACGACTACATATATTTTGACTCCGAAATTGTTGTCAGAATAGATAGACAAGATTTCAGCCGTTCTAAATGCCCTCCTTTTACTTTAACACTATGCTTACTTAATATGTTTCGCATTGGACATATATTGTATCAGCAACTTGAATATTTCTGACGATAGAGAAAATGAATTTTGGATAATTTGAATATCGAAGTTTCCAGTTTTTGTATTTAAATTTTGCTCAAGCAAGTTCCCAATGTTCCCAATGTTCTACCTTTAAAATGAAGATTTAAAAAAAATCAGCAGTCAATAATTAAATGATTAATCACATTTTAATGCGCAAATGATGATGAAATGTATAGTGCAAATTTATTGCAAATTTACACATCTTAAAGAATTTATTGAAATGAGCTTCGATCTTAAAGCGAAGTCTACGAACACATTAAAGGGTATTAGATATTACTGGATGAATGAAAAATCGAGGCAAAATATTACATACCTTAAAAAACTCCTAAGCTTATTTTACAAGTATTTCACAGTTCATATTTGGTGAATTCTAATTTTACCTATGTGGATTATTTACTAAGAAAACAGACGACTTTGAACGTAGAACATGCAGATTTACGTCTGAATCTGCAAGTTAATATTCATGATCTCCTCAGTGCCCACCAAACCCATACCTTTCATGAAAAAATGAATGAAAGATGTGTTAGCATTTACTGTTTATTGATTTATTTTCCTATGTAAACTGAGTTAAACGCGGGTAAATTAGTTATGTTTTGTAATCTAATATTCAATTAATCTATTTGGGGTGAATGGAAATTAGATTTATATAGAAAGGGTTCATCAAGTAAGAAACTTGAGAAACTCTGTTTTAGACATATTCTGCACAAGCAAAATAAATATTTCTGCGGTCAGGAAAATAAAATTTGCATAACCTCAGCAATGAATTCAGTAATTTCAACTTAAATTTTTCTCAAGCAAATTCACAATGATATGCATTAAAACTGAGAAAGAAAAACAGATTTTAAGCAGTCAGTAATTAATCCAAAGACAATAAGAAAATCGGGGTATTTTATGTATTACAAGTTAGATAAGACGTAATATGAAGAGAGGGAATTAATTTAAGAAATCGTGACAACATAGAGTTTTATATCTTTATTGAAAATATAGTTTACAGTGAAGTCAGTGTTTGTGATAGCGTTTACACAAAATCACTCTTCCAATATTCTGAAAGTATCAACAAAATTACTGTTACATACATTGCTAACCTTGACATGGGCTAATAAGATAATAGGATTACAGGCTTAGTGTGTGTATTGTTTGTAAGTTGGAAGTGACTGATCATGAAGGAATCATTTTCCTTTAAATATTTTGAGACTGACCCATATTTACTCAGCTTAAGCTGAAAGTCGGAGCAAATGGTGGTTGGAAAATTGGGCTACGCTAATCTTCCAAGCGAGAAGGCCAGCCAAGAAAATCAGCATCAAGAATTGCTGGCCCAATCCTAGTTTTTTTTTAACCATTGTAGGGATCTTCTAAAATAAGATGAAAGAAATGAAAATTTAAGAAAATGCAAGTGAATAATGGAAGATAATGATAAAAGAGTCAGATTAACGGAGAAATCAGTATTATAAGGAGAAAAGACATTGTGGTCGACAGAAGGAAGAAAGAAAGAAAGAAGGAAAGAAATGCAACGAAGACAAAATGAAAACAAATAAGTTAATGCTGACCAGTAGAGCAGGATAAAACCTAAAACCTTTTTGTCATTTCTTTCTTTCTTTCTTTCTTTCTTTCTTTCTTGGTTGGTTGATTCATTCATTTATTCATTTCCTTTGTTTCTTTATTTATACCCTTTTACCTATCTTCTTTCTTTCTTTCTTTCTTTCTTTCTTTCTTATATATATATATATATATATATATATATATATATATATATATATATATATATATATAAATTAAGCTCTCAATCATTTTACGTAAAAATTAATTAAAAGTCTTATATATCAACTAAGATAAAATCATGAAACCTAAGTGTAAATTGTAGATTGGTTATGGGAACAAAATAAAATATACTAAGATCTGAATACACACACACACACACACACTTATATATATATATATATATATATATATATATATATATATATATATATATATATATTCTTCCTCTTTCCCTCTCTCCTTCGCACTCTCTTAGTCTCTTCCTGTGTTTGTCTCTGCCCTAAGTTCTGCCTGTTTATGTCTGTCTTAGGGTATCTATATCTCTACCCAATGAGAGACACAGACAGGATTTGACGCAGAAACAAATCTATGTAGATTCCAAAACGGCATGAGAGGTGTGTGAGAGAGAAAACAGCAATAAAATAAATAATTCTAGTTAACAGGGCAGTTTCTAAGAAAGAATGAAAGAAAAAAAGAAAGACTTAATCCGAGTAAAAACAATACAAAAATTCTTTATTTAAGCTATGTAATAAATAAAAAAGACGCTTTTTTTGGTAGGAGAGACATTTCCGTACTTTTTACCGGCGCCAGTTCGAGCGCAGGTAAAAGCCAGGCTCTCCAAGAGACAATTTCAAGCTCACTG
>OY757913.1:35945938-35963438 GCA_963585895.1 Sepioteuthis lessoniana
CATACATATATATATATATATATATATGTGTGTGTGTGTGTGTGTGTGTGTGTGTGTGTGTGTGTGTGTGTGTGTGTGTGTGTGTGATGAATTAATGCATGAACAAAAGAAATAAAAAATAATGATAAATGAATTCGAACAGAAGATCTGATCAGAAGTAAAAGAAAGAAAGAAAAAAATAATAATTATATAAGTAAATGAAAAAAAGAAAGGAATAAATTCATGAACAAAAGATTAAATGATCAACAAAACCAATAGATAAATAAAAGTGAAAGAAAGAAAGAAAGAAAGAGAGAAAGAAAGAAAGAAAGAATAGGTAAAAGCAGTTTCTATTTAGAATCTGTAATAAATACATCCAGTGAGAAAGAAAAAGAGAGAAGAAGAAGAAGAAGAAGAAGAAGAAGAAGAAGAAGAAGAAGAAGAAGAAGAAGAAGAAGAAGAAGAAGAATAAGAAGAAGAAGAAGAATGGGAAAATACGGGAAAAAGGGAAATAAAAAAAGGATTGTAACAAATATAGAATTAATGAACATAAAGAATGATAATCAAAAGAAAGAAAGAAAGAAAGAAAGAAAGAAAGAAAGAAAGAAAGAAATGCAAATAACGGTATATTTAAATGGAAAAGTAAGGAAACATAAATAGTGAATAAATCCATGAATAAAGAAAGAAAGAAAGAAAGAAAGAAAGAAAGAAATGAGAATAATGATAACTAAAGGAAAAAGAAATCATTATAAATAAATCAATGAATCTGCAAAAGAAAGAAAGAATTAAAAAGAGAAAGAATAAGAGGAATGAGATGAAGGGTAGCAATCACCAAAATAACAAAGAAACATAATGAATGAATTAACTAATGAATTAAGAAAGAAAGAAAGAAAGAAAGAAAGAAAGAAAGAAAAATTGTATAAATAAATGAAAACGCAACGAAACAAAGAATGAATGCCTCAACAAAAATAAGAAAGAAAGAAAACAGAAAAAAGGTATGAGAATTACATTATAAATAACTGAGAAAGAAAGGAATGATTATAAATCAATGAATCAACAAAAGAAAGAAAGAAAGAAAGAAAGAAAGAAAAGTGATATCAAAGGAAAATCTCGGAAAAAGTTGGTATGAGGATGAGGTAAAAGAAAGAAGACGAGGCTAAAGGCTGACTTAGGATGGTATGGAGGTGGAGTAAAAAGAGGAGGATAAAACAAAATAAAAGAGAGTGTAGCGAGTCTAGTTAAGTGGAAGAATGAGGAGAGCGAAGTTCAAGGTGGACAGTTGAAAAACGATGTTAATGGCGGTAGCAGTGGAAGTGACAGAGGTTTCGCTTGCGTGGCTGGGGACTTGTGCAAAAGAACAACGGAGACAGATACTAGCAGAACGCAAGATATCGATTTTCCAACCCTTCTTTCACTTTCACTTTCACTATCAATTCTTTTTGCTTCTTTAGATTATTATTATTATTATTATTATTATTATTATTATTATTATTATTATTATGTTCGTTTTAACCGTCCATGTCGCCATTTTGTTATGTGCTCGCCCCTCTGTCTCCACACAGAAAGCGCCCCGCCCTATCCCTGTAATCATCTACCACCGCCACCCCATCCCCTCGCTCGCTGCCTACCTTTCCTCTCCCTGTTCACCTCGGCAACGAATATCTCCTATTTACGACTACAACTTTGGCTGCTGCTGCTGCTGCCGCTGCCGCTGCCACAACTGGCAATCTCCAGTCTCTGTCTCCATAATCATGTGACAACTATCCGCCATTTTCCTTATTCCATTCCATTTCTTTCTTCTTTATTCGATTTCGCAACTCTAATCAAACAGTGCCTTTCACAAGAATCTATCTTGATGATTCCTGTAGCACTTGAACTTGTCAGATTAGAGCTACACAATCTTCGTCCCCATGAGCAGGCACCACATTTAAGCATTTGTTAAATCTGCAAGTATTTATACGCTGCAATAACAAATAATTGTGTATTTCCACCGAGTCTAGCTATCGGTGTTCAATCCCTGGTAAACGCTGTTTCGAATGCCGAATAGCATGGCAAGCAAGCAATCCCTACCCACATCTCTTCATAAGTGAATTTGTTAATCTCAGTTTACTTACTATTAAGAATACCACAGAATTAAACGCGTCCAGCCGTGGAGCAATGGCTTATAAGTCTCGCAGAAGAGTATTTGATTGTTATTGGGCACTCCAAAAACGTTACAAGGTACCAGACTAAGTAATGCTTACAATGTACAAATAAAGATAATTTGTTTCAATTTCTGAATTAGTATTCTAATGCCCTCGTCTTGGTTTTTATACTCAATATTCTGGCCACCGTATCCCCTGACTTTCATAGATGTCTTTTGATTCAAATCGGTTCGAAATTTCCTGAAATTTACCGGCTACGACAAAAGACGTATGAAAAACTGTCTATATAGCAACCAATATAAGGACAATTGTTCGAGATATATAGTTAATCGTTACTGAAAGGTTTGTGTATTTTCCCATTTTAGTTGACTTCAGATGGGGGATATACGCTGACTTTCAAAGTTTGATTACCCTCTCTAACTAGTAAAGTAATAATAAGCGATCTTCCTATATTTATTCATTACTGCTTAGATTTGTTGATTGATTTATTGATTGATATTAACAAAATGTCAATCCGTCAAGGGTTATGTTTGGCCGAGCGATTGTAGAATTGTGTTTATTGTACATTTGCATTTTTCGCATAATTGTTTCTTAAAAGTTCATGCACACTGTTAAACGATATCGAGAATGGTTTCAAGTATCATCATCTAATTGCAATAACTATATGATTTTTGATAAATATTTCTGTAAAATAATTGTAATTTGTTTGTAAACAGTTATAAGTTTTCTGAAAATAGCAACACTCCTGAGTTAACAATTATTGCTTCATGTATCTATGTTGAATACAAATAATTTACAGTTATATGGTATAAAATATTCGAATATATGAATAGTTCAAAACAGATATATTTGAACCATACATGGTACAGGTGCAACTACTTTAGGTCAGTGTGGACCTGGGAGTAATGGCAATAATGTGGAACTCCACACACCTCAGAGCTATAGAACTGGAGTGTCATCATCAAACGTAGTTAAGTATCAAAACCTTTATGAGGAGGTTTTAACCCCTTTGCTGGGGAATAAAAACAGCGGATTCTAATACTTACCGACAGGGCGTAGTTTGGTTTTGTGTCTTTATGGAGATAAACCAAAGTTTGGTGAGCAATCACTTAGTTCTTTGTTTCTTAAAAACTTTGTTAACATTCATAAAATCCTTTGATATATGGATTTTTTACTTCTATTTTCAAAGATTTCTTCTGCCATTTCCATTCATAAATTTTTTTAATATAAACTGAACGCTAATGCTATTATAGAATACAACAAATAAGTTGAATGAATTAAACAGATACAGTAAATGACTGAACATACTCTCTTATTCATCTCAAACTTCATAATCAACAATATGAAGAGTTAATCCTCTCAGAGTGTCCTTTATTTTTTTCATTAAGTCTACTTTTACTTCACTTACACTTTCACTCTTCTTTTCATTTTTGTGTTTCCTTTTTTTATTTTTCAGTGTTTTGTCCTTTTCTACTGGTCAAAGCTAAGAATACACTGACTGTAACCACTTATAGGGATAAACTTTTGTGCCCAAAAAGCTTTTCCTGAATATGATACTAAACTGAATCTGATTGTATGTCTCCAGTTCTAGAGCACTTAGGAGTGTTAAATACTCTTTCATTGCCAATACTACCTAGTCCACTCTGACCAGGAGTGGTAATACTTGTAAGAATCCCATCTAAAGGTCAAGTTAAAAAGCTTGAAAATTATTCGTACTGGATAAGAATACGTGAAACCATATAACTGTTCAAACAAATGAGTATTATTAGGCATAAATTGTTACCTGAAGCAATAGATAGTATGAGATAGGAATAGATAAATCATACAACAGTGTGTAAAATATTTGTATTTGTTAGAATGCTTGATATCATATAAATGTGTGTAAACAATTGATTGTAGACAATGAAAAACTGCAATTTAAAAAATGCAATGGAATATCGAAAATAGAGTTATGATTGAATAAAACATTAAGAAATTAATCAGATTTCAGAATTATATAACCCACAAGCGGCTGGTATGCCATTAAAATAAATCAATCCAAACCAAGATAATATAATGATAATTTGGCTTATTAAACATTATGCGACAAAACGATACTGCGGGTATATGTTAAGATGATGTTAGTCAGGCAAATGGCCAAACATGCCAGGTGCTACAAGAATATCGGTTGTTTACAAAAGTCAACAGCAAAGTGTTTCTAAAGCTTATTCGTGTCAGATACAAATCAACAATTCATGAGCACTTCATCTGCAACTCATGATGAATCCCTCTCCTGCAACCACTTTTTCTTGTAAGATTTCAAACTCTGAATACTACAAGAACTCTCACTACTACTTAACTGCAAACTGTCCTGCCGGTGGGGCTTGAAATTCATCGACTAGATTCTCTTTAGAGGTGTAAGACATGTCAAAAAACGGATGTTCTGGGTAAATAACTCAATCTGGTGGTGAGTATTTAGTTTAGGAGTTCTAGAGAGTATAGAGTAACTCTGCATTTCCATTATTTCCATGTCCATTCTGACCGGAGTTGTTTTTGGTTTCTTTGTTTAACTCTCGTGGGTTATTTAATGCCAAAGCCAGCCTTGTAGAAGAACTGTATTGGTACTATTTAACTCATAGCGTGGGGATATGGTGATTCATAACTTTTACAACGTTATTAGTCCAACGTAATAACGTGACTGGAGTTTGACCTCGCTTACCTCAATGCCTCAATTCAGAATATTAGCCACTACGCTACGGGGACGCCACAGCTAATAAGAACTGAGATCATGTCAAAGGGTAAAATAATAGACCCTTTTAAGTTAATGTTTGAAATTATTTTGAACCATGTTAACTCATGGTACTTAAAACATTGATATTGCAAGGATTCTTACCCTGTTCAACCGTTTACGGGAGAGTCTTAGCCATGTGAAGTAGTTACAGTTAAAGCCCTGCAACTTTCTCAGGGCATCATTTCAATAAGAGACAAGGAAATTGCTCTTCGGTTTAAAATGATTGTGTAGATATATTTTTGTACCGTACACTGTTGAAAGCCATAACTGTTAGGCTAACTTCCGCATAAAATAACGCAAGTATTGAGATGCTTTAAACCAACAACCATCCGACCAACCAACCAACCGTACAGAGAATCCTTCATGCGATGACCGATAAATTACTGAATGTTTTCATTTTAGACCACACTTCTGAAGTCTAGGTGTCATTGGTATGACGCTAAACTACATCAGGTTGGAAGGCTCTGATACTGTAAGGCAAAAATATTATCATTAGATATGAAGTTACATGAAATCATATAATTGTGTAAGACATAAAATATTACATCAGAAAACTTCATATCATTTAATTGTTTGCAAAGGAATAATTTCAGTCAAATAAAAAGGTGCTATCAAAAATTGTTATGATTCCACTCAAAGATTTTGAAATGAATCAGCGTTCTTGATCTGGTGGTGAGAAGTCTGTTCTGTAAATTTCAGGATTGTGGAGTATTCCTACTTTGACTTTACTACCAGGGCTACAGTTACGCGAAAGTATAATACTCGTAAACAGTATAGTTAAAAAAAGATCCGCTTAGACATTATTAATATTACATAGGGATACTTTAAGTCATATAACTACATTCTTACAAATCATTATTATTTTACTTATTGAGAGGTTTTTACGCCAATCATAGCTGACGGTTTCTCACTCGTGTTAGAGAGACAGCAAGTCTCCTCAAATCTCCAGGAATCTTCTCAGTATTCTGGCTGATCTTAACAATGGTGTAGTCTGAGTGGTCTTTTCTTGTCCTTTGATTTCTAAGTTTTCCTATCCTTTGGAGATCGTTCCGAGTGCACCAACTACAATTGGTATTAATGTAACCTTCATGTTCAATAGCTTCTTCTGCTCTCTAGCAAAGTCTACATATTCATCCCTCTTTTCACATTCTTTTAGTCTTACTCTATGGTCTGTCCGGACGGTAAAATCCACTATTCGGCAGGTTCTCCTTTTTCTTGACTATAACTAGCTGTGGTCGTCTAGCCGAGATTAGGCGATCTGTTTGTATCTCAAAATCCCTGAGAAGTTTGTGCGTCTCGTTCTCCTGGACATATTCCGGATTGTGCATAGGCCACTTGTTCGTAGGGTTAAATTTGAAATTCTTGCACTATTCTCAGTGAATCACTTTCCCCATCTAGTAGTATCTAGTTTTATACTCTTTTTACGCTATTTTGACTCATTCGCTTATTATACGACAGATCGTTTCGTCTCTATCACTACATAAACAACGTTTGCTATCTTTTTGCATCTTGTCTATTTTTGATTAAGGATAGTTCTTATGGCGTGTTTTGTGCTGCGATTAGAAGAAGTTCATTTTCTCTCAAAAGGTTTCCCTTTCCTAGCCATTTCCAAGTCTTCTCGTGAAAGATTTCGTATTATTATTATTATTATTATTATTATTATTATTATTATTATTATTATTATTTACCCATTAGAGTTTTTCACATCAGTTTTAGCTGAGAGTCTTTCATTGGAGTTTGAGTAACAGCATGTTTCCACAAGTCTCCAGGACTCTTCGCTGTATTTTGACCATTCCCAATAATGCTGTAGTTTGGACGGTGTCCACTCGTCCTCTATCTTCCAAGTCCCCGGGTCCTTTTAATAATCCTTTAGTTACAGTACCAAAAGCTCTAATCACAATTGGTGTAATTGTCACTTTCATGTTCCATAGTTTTTCTTTTGTTTTTTTTTTCAATTCTCTTGCAAGGTCGAGGTACTTATCCTTCTCTTCACATTCTTTAAGTTTTATGATGTGGTCAGCAGGGACAGCAAAGTCGACAATTTTGCAAATTTACTTTTTTTTTGTTGGTTGATATTCGGTCTAGTCTTCTGGCTGAGATCAGGTGATCCGTCTGTTTGTCAAAGTCCCATATAAGTGTATGTGTGTCATTTTCTAGGAGAGATGCCGGGTTGTGCAAATACCATTTGTTGGTATGGTCAAATTTAAGTTTTTGAAACATCTCCCAGTGGATTATTTTGACCACCCAGTCGTGCCTAGTCTTATACTCCTCCTGTTCGAAGATCTGCTGCATTCGCGTATTATGATTGATTATTTCGCCTCTATCACCACACAACCTACATTTGTTATTATGTGGTGTCTTATCTATTCTCGCTTTGATTTGATTGGTTCTTATGGCGTTGTTTTCTGCTGCTATAAGGGGAGATTATGTTTCTCTCTAAGTTTCCTTTTCTTAGCATCGTCCAGGTTTTCTCGCGTGAGATGTTATTTATAAGTCGTTTAAAACGCCCATAGAGTTGTTTTTCTTCCTATTTTTGTTTCCAAGTTATTTTCATTCTATTGTCCATCATATTATCAGTATGGTTTCTGAAAACTGCAATAAGTCCTCCGTGTTTTTCTATGCAGTTCTCGACTCTTTGTATCGATGTTTCAACGCTGTCTTCAATGTTGGCAAGTCCTCTTCCTCCCTCCTTTCTTGATACATATAGTTTATAAACGTCGTCTCTGGGATGTAATGTCTTATGCATTGTCATTAGTTTCCTTGTTCTTTAGTCCATTTGTTTAAATTCCTCTCTGGTCCACTTCAAAAAGGGTCCCGAATATCTAACGAGCCCAGGTATTTATTCCTTAGATAAAGTTTCTACTAGACAGTTTTATCTCGAGTAGCGTTCTAGTTCTCCTGAGATATTCTTTTTGAATTTTTTCTTTCATTTCCACTTGTTTGATGGAGTCAGCCTCCAAGATGATGAAGTATTTGTACGTTTCCTTTTCTTCGAGCGTTCTAATCTTGTCAGGTGTGGTTTTCCACTTTTCATCACTAGCATGGCACATTTTTCTATGTCAGATTCCATTCATATGTCCTGACTGTATATTCTAACTGCGTTCATTAGAGTTTCCAGTTCTTTTTTCATTTTTTGCAAATAGGTGGATGTCATTCATGTACATTAGGTGACTGATCTTTTCCTGCGATTATGATTATTATTATTATTATTATTAATGCGAGTTTTTCACACCAACGTTAATTAATAGTCTTTCACTGGAGCCTAAGTAACTGCAAATCTCCTTCGGTTTCCAAGAATCTTCTTAGTATTCTAGACGATCAAAACAATGCTGTATCCTGGATTGTCTTGATTCTTCCATAGATTTCCAACTCTTCCAATCCCCTTTTCAATCTTTTGAGAACCATTACAAGCTTTCCAGTTATAACTGGTATCACCGTCACCTGCATGTTCCTCATCTTTCTTAGTTCTCTGGCAAAGTGAAAATACTTGTCTCTCTTTTCGCTTTCTTTGATTTTCACTCTTTATCTGCCTGGATAATAAAATTAATTATTCGGTAGGTCCTTTTTTCTTGTTAAGTATCACTAGATCTGGTCTTGTAGCCGGGATCAGTCATCTGTTTTCATCTCAAAATCCCCGACAATTTTATGTGTCTCATTCTTTTCGACAAATTCTGTTTTTTTCTCATCCCATTTGGTAGTGTGATCAAAATCCAGTTCCATGTACATATATCCCAGCAGATACCCTTACCCATTCAATCAAGTCTTGTTTTATACACCATTTGCGCTATTTGCTACATTCGCTTATTATGTGATTAATCGTTTTTTGTTTGTTATCACATAACCTACATTGCTATTCTGTTGCATACTATCAATTTTCGCTTTAATATAATTGGTCCTTATGGGCATTGTTTCAGCTGCTTTTTGAAGACATTACGTCTTTCTCTTAAGGTTTCCTATACGTAGCTATGTCAATGTTTTCTCGTGTTAGGTTTCGCCAGTTTGTCGCTTTAAATACAGTTGTTTTACTTCCCATTTCTGTTTTCTAATTTTTCTTGTGGCTCGGTTTGTCCTGTTGTCAGTGCTTTTCATGGCCGTAATAATTAGTGTTTCTTTGGTCTTTTAATATAGTTCTCGAGTCTTCGTATGGATACATCTATGCAATTTTCATTGCTAGCGAATCCTCTTCCTTCTTTCCTTGACACATATAAGTAAGTAGGCCGGTCGTAGTCAAGGGCGACCAGAATGTTCCCTTTTCAATAGCTACACCTCCGAGGTATAGGGCAGGGTGCCACACTTTTCCCTGGATTGATCCACTTGCCCTTAATATGTTCCTTATATTGCTGATTGTTAAGCAAGTAAGCATCGAGTACCATTTAATTGAGTCTTTGGTGTGACTCGACCAAGGCTTGAACCCAGGTCTCCCGGGCCTTTAGCGAACACTCTAACCATTATACTAATGGGCCGGTCATTATGCTATTTATATTCTGAATCATCTCACGGATGTAAGGCGCCATGTTCCAAGTCATCAGCATTCGGTGATCAATTTATCTGAGTTGCTCCATTGTTCATTTTAAGAATGGGCTCGAGTATCCTAGAAAATGAACGGCCGAAGTGTTTATCCCTTAAAAGGGATTTACTGCTGCAGAGGTTGGTTTCGAGATACTTTATATTTTGTCTAAGGTTGTATTTTCTTCTTTTTTTCATATCTGCTTGTTTGATGGCGTCAACTTCCAATATCATTATTTCACTTATTTGTGAGGTTTTCACACAAGCGTTAGCTGATAGTTTTCCACAAGAGTCTGAGTGATAACAAGACACCTCGGATCTCCAGAACTCTTCTTAGTATTCTAACAGATCTCAACAATACTGTAGTTTGGATAGTCCTCTTATTTCCAAGTACTCCGATCTCTGTACCAATCCTTTGGCAACTGTACCGAGAGCACCAATGACACGTGGTATTACTGTCACTTTTATTTTTCTTAGTTTTTTTCAATTCTCTAGCCAGGTCTTAGTATTCATATCTCTTTTCACCTACCTTCATTGGTCAGCCGGAACAGCGAAGTCCACTCTTCGGCAGGTTATCTTTTCTTTTGGTCTTTCACTAGATCTGGTGGTCTGGCCGAGATTAGATGAAACTTTTCTATCTCAAAATCCTAGAGAAATTTTTGTATCTCTTTTTCCAGAACGAATTCTGGGTTGTGCATATTCCATGTGTTTGTCTGGTCAGATTTAAACTTCTTGTACAATTCCCAGTGGCACTCCTTCCCACCCAATCGCGTCTTGTCTTATACTCTCTTTGCGCTGATTTGCTGCATTCGCTTATCATACAATTGATCGTTTCAGCTCTGTCACCACATACTCTACATTTGCTATTTTGTTGGGTCTTGTCTATTCTTCTTTTGACATAGTCCTTATGTCATTGTTTTGTGCTGCAATCAGAACAGATTCAGTTTCTCTCTTAAGCTTTCTCTTTCTTAACTATGCCCAAGTCTTCTCATGTGAGATTTTGTTTGAATTATAATCTTTTATTTTAATCCTTTCGAGCTTTTAACGCCAGCCTTTGCTGATTTCTTCCACTCTTCAAGACTCCAGGACTCTTCTCAGTATTTTCATCAACCACTGTTTCACTGACAGCTAGTTTACTCAGATCTCCCTGACTGTTCTCAGTATTCTAGCCGATCTTGATAATGCTGTGGTCTGGATGGTCTCCATTTTTTCTCTGATATCCAATTCCCCTACTGTTTTTGCAAACTTTTGGGAACTGTTCGGAATTCACAAACTACAATTTGTATCCCTGTCATCTCACTTTTTACAGTATTTTCAGTTGTTTGTCAAGGTCTTAGTATTTGTATATATTTTCATTCTCATTTATTTCCACTCTGTGATCCATCAGAAAGGCGAAATCCTCAAGATAACATTTTATTTTTTCTTGTTAATAAACACTAGGACTGGTCTTCTGCTTGGGATCAGATTATCTGTTTTTATTTCCAAATCCCTGAGAATTTTATATGTCACTATCTCAACGACTGATTCTGGTTTGTGCATATACTATTTTGTTGAATGTTCAAATTGCTTACTCAAATCTAAGTGAACCGGTTTTGCTAATAATGGGATTAACCTCTTCAGTTCTTTCTTCACATAACCTAAATTTGCTATTCTGTTATATATTATCATTATCATTATCATTAGTAATATTATATCTGGGTCATTGTTCTAATTAGAAGAGTATTCGCCAATGGTCCAGTAGATCGGGTTTCAATTCCAGGTCGAGTCATACCAAAGATTCAAAATATGGTACTTGATGCCGCCTTGCTTAACACCCAGCATTATAAGGTAAGGATCAAGGAAAAGGAGTAGCGCCTTCCCCTACATCTCAGTGTAGTAGCTATTGAAAAGGGAGCCTTCGGTTCGCCCTAGATTACGTTGCCAACTTATATATATATATATATATATATATATATATATATATATATATATATATATATATATGCCCAACCCCTCCGCACAAGGTCAATTTTTAAGTTGAGTTTTCCTTCTGGACCGGTGGCAATACTAAGGACAAAGAATAAAAGATGCCCTTCTAATTCCTTATATTTGGAGGGAGAATAAGTAGATCCATAGCTTTCCCAATGGTATTAGCGCTATGTGAATACATATAGCCTTGTTCGGAATCGACAGTAAACATTTCAATACGAGCCCCTCGAAACCTTATATCATGTAACTAAGTGATGATAAATGATTATGAACGAGTCAAATATGTGACAAACTAAATTATTGTGATGAACCCGGGAAAATATAATTATGATTATAATCAAACATTTGCAAATGGTAAATTAGATCTAAGTATTCAATAACCCACAAGGGTTTTTATGCTATTAAATATTCCTGACAAAATAATTGTGTGTAAATTATTAATATTATATAGGGATATTTGATACCATATACATATATGCAAAAAAATAATTATTAACAAATAAGTATAGCTACTTGAATATATATAATCGTCTACAGATCATCTGTATCAAAATTCGGCATGAAATAACCTATAAGGAGTTGATATGCCTTTAAAATAAACTAAACCATATTCAACCATTGATATTGAGTAAGATTTTTACAGGATGATCCATACTTATGGTCTAGTATGATGTTTGGTTTTAACAATGAATACTTCAAGCAGTTTGATCCTAGCTATCAACATAAAAAATTCAGATCCATTATAATCATCGTGACAAATAAAGGAAAGACAAACCTACCATTCGTACAGAAATAATATTGGAGAAAAACACGTTGTATTATAATCGACATTTTCATCATCATCATCTTCATGTCGTGCTGCTAGCACGGATTTCCTTGACTCTCTTTCGCCAGTTGTCCCTATCATCTGTCACTTCCAGTCGGTTCTCTTGACTATATCCCGTGTCATAACAGAGTTGCTGTAGGTAGGTTCTTGTAGGTCGGCCAACACTGGTACGTCCATTTAAACAGGTCCATCGGAAAACCTCACTTACCTGTGTCTCGCATGTCTTGTTCACTGAATCCTAGCGACAAAGTCTGCAGATCGCAGGTGACATTGGTTTTCATGTGGATGCAGATAAAACGTGGTAGATGCGTTTTAATCCAGAAAGAAATATGTCCACTCTAAATGGGGGTTCTCTGAAATTAGAGGACAGGTTCATATACCTCGGCATCAGCATCTCGTCGACTGAGAGTGATATAAATATGCTCGAAACAAAGGTATGGACAGCTATCGATCAAGTCTGACCAATTCAATAAGATAAAACACAATTTTTCCAAGCAGTGGTTATGTCCATACTATTATATGGATGCACGATATTGACGTTGACTAAGCGTATAGAGAAAAAGTTAGACGGAAACTGCACAAGAATGCTACGAGCTATATTGAACAAATCTTGGAAGCAACATCCCACAAAACAGCCGCTGTACAACCACCTACCTCCTATCGCTAAAACAATACAAATAAGACGAACAAGACATGTATCAAAACAGAGAAACTATATTGTGTTAGAGATTATATGGCTTCTGTGTCCGTGTTTAACAGTTTTAAAACTACATTTAACGTAGAACTCTTTTTAATATAAGTAAACTATACCTTTTACCTATGGCATTCACTACTAATGCAATGCGTAGTTAAGTCATCTTAAATCCAATATTCTATAAACGAAACGTTTAAATACATTAACCTCTATCTATACCTATGTAATAAGTATGGTGAGAGGCAGCGCAACGGTTATATTTTGAAAAGCGAACCTTGCAAATTGTTGTTTTTATCTCCTCCGATAGTATATATTTATTAATTATACTAAATTTGAGCAAGAATTCTCTTAAGGAAGGAATGTATTCCATTCTTCGAGGGTATCATTAAAATAGATAGACAAAGTGTCTTTTTACTTATATCCTGCAATACAAAAATAGAACAAAAATGAATTTTCAGAAAACCGCGATTACATTATAACCTTGTCAATTATAAGTGTTAAATGATTCAATGTTCTGTGACAAATAATATTTACTAAAAATGTAGCTTAATCTGACACTGAACTAGTTACAATAACAATATTTCTGTGAGATGAGGTAAAGAAATGAGAACGACTTGATATCAGAAAAAGAAAATCAGACATGTAGTCACAAACAAAGCACACTTATTTAATTGCCAATGTTACAACTTCTCTCTAGATCCAAAATTTAGGTTGTTACTTGTTGCTTTCTCGGTAACTTAATGCCTCTTTTTAAAAAATCCCCAAGTCTCGTGTTTCACCGTTTTTCGCATGGACAGCAAAAGCACAAGTATTTGATTTTCTGTTACCAGTCGTACCAGAGAGCACCAATATCTCTAGTAGAGGAAGGTGGCATCTAAACTGCATAAAAATTAGTTTGATACATTTCGAAACTAAACTGCTGATAATTTATTTTTCAACATGCCACGTTACAAAGTACAAACACGTTTAGCTTTATGATTATCATTTGAAGGAATACAACCACTAGTTTTGATTTTCTAAGTGTATCTATTTAATCTGCTTATCTGGCTCAGGTCAGAACACATGCCAATCCTCTGTGCCTAGGGATATAATGAATATGACGCTCAGCTTCAGGGGACCCTCGCAGTGCACCTTTCCATTGCACTTAAAAGGACAAGGTCAGTGTCAAATCCTCAAGCCTACTGCGTCCCTGAAGCGGAATGCTGAAAGAATTTAGCATTTTGACCTCGTCTTCACCTAAGTTTGACCTCAAGTTGCATCGTGTTCTCAGCTTGACTTTTAGTGACACTAAGACAGAATAATGGACCGCTCTCTTGGGATCGAACCCTCTAGCCTTAGCTATCCATTGTCTTACACTGCAGACATGTGTATAAGTATTTGCTAAAATTAATTTACTCGGTCACAATGTGACATATGTGGAGCACCCAGTTAGGATCAAGCTCTATTTTTTTTAGTTGACACACGAAAGTGACGCCCCTAACTATATATATATATATATATATATATATATATATATATATATCACGACTCAAGACCAGATAACGATAGTTAAGGGCCTAGGAAGTTATTATGTTACGTCAGTCCTCCACGTGAAAAACATTGTTGCGATTGCCTGTAGTCGGACACATATCTCCGCCACCGTTGAGAAATATATAAATCCTTCAGCCACGAGACCGCTAGGTATATCATATTCTAAAGAATATTTACTAAGTTTAAGTATGGCACAAGACTAATGGGAGAATGGATCTTGAAGCCATCAGATTATCTTACTCTATTATTTTTTATATCTAGGAGGCCTGCTTGCGGAGAAAGTCAGTATTCAATATCATCTTGTCTGCCAGACAACATTTCTTTGTCTATTTTTCTTTTCTGTTTTCTTCTTTACTCATCTCCTATCTTATTTCTTTTGTTTCTGCTTCTTGATTTTTCTATGAACTTCCATTCTTTCTTTCTCCTTCCATCTTTCTTTTTATCTTTTGTTCTTTATTGGGGGAAGCTCACAAAATGAATCGGTCCAAAACACCTATTCACCATTTTCCATCTTTTTTCTCAGTTTCTTTCTTTCTTTATTTATTTATTTCTTATTGATTTCTTAATCAACTAGACTGCCTTTTCATTTCTCATCTTATATTCTCTTTTTTCTTGATTTTCCTACCTTTTTCTTTCTTTCTTTCTTTCTTTCTTTTATCTAATTATGCCATAAAGTGGCCAAAATTTTCATGTTTTTCCCTTTCTCGTATTCTATCTCCATTCTTTTATTTTTTGCTTCCTTGTTTGTTTGTTTGTTTCTTTCTTTCTTTCGTTCATTCGTTCGTTCGCTCTTCAATTTTTTCACCGTTCCTCCTTCATTTTCTTTCTTTCTTTCTTTCTTTCTTTCTTTCTTTCTTTCTTTCTTTCTTATTGATTTCTTAATCAACTAGACTGCCTTTTCATTTCTCATCTTATATTCTCTTTTTTCTTTTTTCTATATTTTCCTACCTTTTTCTTTCTTTCTTTCTTTCTTTCTTTCTTTCTTTCTTTCTTTCTTTTATCTAATTATGCCATAAAGTGGCTAAAATTTTCATGTTTTTCCGTTTCTTGTATTCTCTCTCCATTCTTTTATTTTTTGCTTCCTTGTTTGTTTGTTTCTTTCTTTCTTTCTTTCGTTCGTTCGTTCGTTCGTTCTTCAATTTTTTCACCGTTCCTCCTTCATTTTCTTTCTTTCTTTTTTTCTTTCTTTCTTACCTATAGATCATCCTACCTGTCAAGCTCTTTATTTCTTCAATTCTTTTCTCATTATTTTTCTTTCTTGATTTTCCTATCTTCTTTCTTTTCTCGCCTACCTAATCTTGCAATTGATGTCATTAATTCCGTCGCAACCTTTTTTCAGATCTTTCTTTACTTCTTTCCTTATTAAAAAGGTAAAAAAGAAGAAGAAAACCCGGCTCCCGAACGTGCTGTTCGCCCTCCTGTTTGATGCATGACATTATCGGCTAACATTCACCAACATCTGTCTCTGCATTCCAATCATGCCTTCGCTTGCATCGAGGTAGGCTTGTAAAAACGGCACCGAACACCTCGGAAGAAAGAGAAAGGTAGAGAGAGAGAGGTATATTGGGAGAGAGAGAGAGAGAGAGAGAGAGAGAGAGAGAGAGAGAGAGAGAGAGAGATAAATGCATAAACATATGTCTGTATCCCATAAAAAGAAAGCAGCTGAATCAATTAAGATTTCAAATAATGTGAAATATGACACATAATAACGTTTGCTTTGTTCATGTAAGTAAAGAAAGCCATGTCTTCTATGTATTTGGATCAGAACACATGCTGGATAAATGTACATTTTTAAATTGTTTAATCCAATTGTCTGTCTATTCCAAGAAACGTCTGTTTCTGAAAGGCTTACCAACTTTTTCGCGATTAACCCTTTTAACCGTTAAACACGGTATTTTGAGCTGAACATTATTTACAGTACATTGTAAGCTTAATATTTGAGGATCAGCGAAATTGCACGAAGTACTAATTATAAAAAAAAGGCTTAATGCAGCAAGTATTCACTGCCTTTGTTTTCATAGAATGACATAGCTTCAAAGATATATATACCTTCTTATGTTTTCTATTCGATTTTCTTTGTTTAAACCCTATTTTATATACTGTAAGTACAATATTTCTTACACAGACTGATCGCAGGTGATATCAATTATAAAATGCTAAATATAGCGGATATATATACCCACGTAGAATACACTGAATTTATCTCCCGTAGAGGCTTAATACCTCTCCAAAAAGAAAATCCTGTATATGACGCTATAGTGTATCTGATGGTGAGGCTCCCCTTCTGTAGCCGAGTACTTCTACATTGTCATTACGACTATGTCCACTACTAACACCCGTTAACACATGTTATGGCCCCATCTTCGGTCGAATCGTTCATTTCAATAAACTTCGTATTAGATAGAACCGTGTGAAAAAACAACAACCAAAAAATTTACATATGAACGCAATTCTTAAATTTCTTGACATGAAATAAACCTTGATGAGTTCACATGCCACCAAAATCAATCAATCAACAATACACCAACCTATTTATACGCAACGTATTTCTAGCAAGTTTGGAGATTTTTATCTAAATAGGCACCACTGATTGAAAGTCAGTTGATTGGTGTTAACCTTTGCCATATTCAAGTTTAGAACTCATTTAGATGGGTAATCTTAGGTTATTACGTATATTTACGAGATACATGGCAATTTTAGATGAGTTTCTTGAAGATCAACGGGTCATTTTAAGAACTGAAAATGTGACAAACGTGAGGTCTCTCATCGGGTTTGAATGATATTTGATAGAATAATTTAATGGTGAATTAAATTTGAACTACCTGAATATATATGACAGGATGACCCAAAAACCTCACAGAAGGTCATTCTTTAACCTTCTTAAGCAAGTTAAAAGTGACCCCGATTGCATTAAACATGTCATAACAGGTTGGGAATTTGGAGACCCAGAAATGAACTTTAAAGTAATTCAATCAATTCATTATGACTACAAAGTACAAATCAAAGGTCTGATCAATAATGTTTTTATTGTTGCGGTACTGTAGATAAGAATGTGAGTCTTAAAACATTCAACATGAAAGATA
>OY757913.1:35968438-36050938 GCA_963585895.1 Sepioteuthis lessoniana
AGAATTTTACAGAGTCACCCATTATTATAGAATTTTATAGAGTCACCCATTATTCCCTGGTTCAGTTTGATCCGGATAGGTAATATCAGTTAAGATTCCATTCATTGGTCAATTTTTGCTTCTTAAGATGAGGTTTTTAATAATTTTGAACTACATTAACACTTTGGCTGGTAAAAAAAAATTGATAATTAAACTCATGTTGAGATTTTCAATTATTTTTATTTACTCAAGGTACATTTTTATCATAGATAATTGAAGAGTATACTTGTTGAACTAACGGCAAATTAGCATAACCCCACAAGTTTTGACTAACCCCAAAATATATTGTATATCTATTGTTTGTTTATTGGCATATTAACATTCAGAGGTTATTTATGCCAAATCAATCCTCGTAGAAGAACAGTAGTGCCACTATTTAAGCCATAGCTGGAAGGATAGCTAGACTCATAACTTTTCCAAGGGTATTCGCTTGAAAGTGAATATTATGGCGCGACTGGAGATTGAACTCACTTACTACGATTCCGCATTCCAGTCATTACACCACGAGGAATCTCCTTCGTATATTTAAATGCATATAATTCGTACTTAATATGAATACTTGAATTCATAAATTTGAATATTTTCTATTAATAGATACTTGATGCTATTATTCTTTTCAAAGAATTATGAAATTCTATGGTTTCAAGTAACTTTCGATTTGATTCCTCACAGAAGATACTTGCATAAGAAACTGACTCGAGCATAAAATACCCCAACAATCGTTGCATTAAGTAAAACTAACCAACTGACTGAATCAAAGAATGAGTAATATAAACAATGTTAGCTGCACACAGCGATCCTTCTCAGGAATACAGGGATTAGCTGTTTAAAGTGCAACAAACCTTGCTGTTCTATGGTTGAGAGATAAAGAGGGCCATTTGAAATATGTTTTTTTTTTCTAGATATATCCACATCGGCGTCTCTTGGTGATTCCCGAGTTAATCATATATCTCAACGTGCCCTATCCTCATAACTCTACCAAGTAGATTAACGTAACCTTTCATTATGAAAAAATACCTGGTAAAAAGATACATATCTGGAACACCTAAAGTTGAAAAATGCAAAAAATAATAATCTTTATTCTATAAATTCTATAATTCAAATCATGTCTCAACAAAAGTCAATTTTGTGAAACTATAAGACTGAAAATTGCTGCTGTTGTTTCTTTGCTTAATGATATATTAATAGGAATATATCATCGAGATTCTTTCTGAGAAAACATCAAAAATAATATTTTATTACAGTTGATGAAATTTACAACTGTAATCAGTGTAAAATTACGGCCATTATTCCATTAAGATGATTGTCCAATCAAAATAACACGTGATAGTCTGTCTACACAAGAAATGAGGGATTAATTACCTTGTCTTTGTCAACTTACATGGATTATTTAAAGTCAAAACATCATGCAGAACAATAATGCTGCTATTTAACCCATAGTTGAGGGATAAGAGACGTCATACCTTTCTCAAGGGTGTTTGTTTGAAAGTGAATCGATGGGAGTTCTACCTCGCTTACTACGATGTCACAGTTTAGTACTCTACCCATCATACCATGTGCACTATCCTCTAAAACTGTAAATGACAATATTTGTCGATGTTTTTACGCTGTAAACTTTTTCTGTCGAAATAGTTTTTTGATACAAGGCAACATTTCTGGTGTATTCTTGACACACTTAAAAAAGGTATGCGGTAAATACTTGAGCTTGCTAAAAATATGTTTGGCACAAGGGCATATTCATTAGGTGTCCAATATTGATATGTTATAAAATATTTTTATGTTTCTGATGTATCTAAAACAGGTTCCCTCCTCATAAGTTGTTGAATTGCGTTGCTGTATATTTTTCTTCTGATGAGAGGCACGAGGAAAGCGTGAGAGCTGAGAGAAAATATTTTCTCTTTGATGGAAACAAAAGCATCTTCGTCTGTCTTTCTTGTGACAAATAGTCATTTATTTATTGTTCTTTGATCGCAGTTTATTATGGACTTGGCATTCATACAATTTTCCTGTCTATGACTGGAACTCATTGTTGGGCATTAGATTTTCTTTTTCACGCAATTTACTTAATAACGTAATTTGCGGAGAAATAAAAACAAGATGCATTTTTAAGGCAAAGTAAGTAAGGTTCACAAGCACATAAAACTATAATAGTCATCAAAAGATTTAGCGACAAAAAAAGAAAAAAAACGGTAAAAGCTTTTATGCTACGAAAATATAGTAGAGTAAACCGAATTCTAATTTCGAAGAAGTTAGCACTGTTTTCAATTAAACAACAAAGGGAGACAAAAGGAAAGAGAACTCAAATATGAATAAAAACAAGTTGTATTATCTGAGAGAGTAAAATTTGAACAATAGAGGATGAGAAAGATGATAAGAAATGGTTAGAAAAAGATAAGAAGAAAGATAAGAAGAGACAAGGAAGAAGAAGATAAAATGAATATCTTTAACAGCAAAGATGAAAAGACGAAAAAGTCGGAAACAGCGAAGAAAGCATCAACAACAAAAATGTTAAGTGAGAAAAGGAAAATCTCTCGGAAGAATTTAAAAGACAAATAGAAAATATCACAAGCCTTGTCATGAATGATTATGCAGAAGTAAGTAATCGAAAAAAGAAAGAGAATATCTTACTTCAGCCATCTAGAACAAAAGCATGTGACAAAATATTGATTAGACTCAAACTAAACAGTAAATGTCAAGAAGACATGAGAGGGTGGGATTAATTATATTATAGGAATGATACAAGCGAATTTAGTTTAAAACTCCAAATAACCCAGCATAACTCTGCAGGGTGGTAAGACCCAACTCAGAAAGGGGGTGTCCTGAGTATGATTCTAAACTCTACCTCGTAGTGAGGCTTCTGTTTTGGAGACTTTATTGCTATTATTCTCATGTCCATTCAAACGCCGATTTGTCATAAATGTTGAGTCCAATCAATTGGTCAAAAATATGTTTAAGCATTATTTGCATTCAATAAGACCCCATGCAAAATAGAAAAAAAGCTTTTAAAAACAACTATACAAAAGTGTAAATATGAACTCACAATGAACGCAATTCTCTAACTTCAAGGCATAAAATAACTCTAGACGGGTTTAAATGCCGTTTAAATTAATAAATTAATCAAAAAGGCCAACGAATGCTTTGAGCTCAAACTTGGGTTTTTTTTCTTGTATATTTTAAGTTGAAATGACTAATGATTGATTTTAAAGGCTGCATTAAATTTAGAGTTTTCCTTCTCCTAGACTGGTTGCCTTACCAAGGATAAAGAACCAACCTACCAAAAGATTTAACCATAGCTGGGGAAGGGAAGAACAGGTAGATTTCTGCTTTTTCTAAAAGCATTAACTTGAAGTACAACGCTAACAACTTCATCCAGGATTTGAACTCAGATCACCGATTACATTTTCTACGACGATAACCGTTACGCTGAACACACCTATTTTGGCAAATAAGGCAGTAGCAGTGATGCCACTGAAGTTATGAAATAAAGACTAATCGTAATATTGCAGTGAAAGCATTCGTGAAAAATACAAGTGGTAATTGTAGCAACATGAACAGATCTAAATCAATGACTTATTTGTATTATTTATGATAAATGTATTTTTCGGTAAAATTGTCCCAGTTTCTGTCTATTTTTTTCTGATTTCTAAGCGCCTCATTCAAACAAAGGAGTGAAATATTCAATCAAAATTTATTGAATTTGGTTTATTATAACCTAATGAAACTTTCATCCACTAATATAATTACATTGATTCCTACGTTATTATATCTCTGTAAACGATCATTATCGCTTGTTTTGCCAGCATAGTTATTTAATAAGAATATATTTTACGAGGAAGACATTGAAATTAGTTACAGGTTATTTCTTCGGAACTACAACAAATACAGAGAATTCAATACAACTGTTAATCAGAGTAAGTTTCAAGATACAAACACTATTTTTCGCATAGTTACCGTCATTGATGATGCGTTTTCGCCTTCTTAAAATGCTCGAAAAGAATCTGCATCAACCAAGGTGTAGTGATCACACCATGTCACAATTCTTCTTGTGTGAGAACTTTTTGACCCACCTTGACATTGCTATGATGCCAAAATCTTTTCCACTGAATTGAAGTTAACGATCATTTTCGTACGGAAGTTATAGTTAATAAATTTTCACGAATGAGCTGGTCGATGGGGGGTCTACATTTTGTGGGTTGACTGTGTAGGGCCTTCTTGAATTTTACTTGGCACCTAATTCGCTGTTATCCCTGCTGAAATACATTTCCCACTTCCTGAATATGTTCACATTCAATGTTTGGTCAATGTAAACGTTCGGTATCAAGAATTTCAAAGGACGATTTTTCCCAAGTGGAAAAATTAAAAATACAACGCCATCGTATGCATTTTCATATCAGATGCCTTTCTATTGTCATCTGTAACGAGACAAAACCATGATCGGTTATTGTCGGGTAAGTTCAACCTCTATTGCCATGTTAACAACATTGTGGGCCAAAATAATAAGATAAGAGGAATTACTTTCAGAGTGACCCAGGTAATAATGGCCATTAATCAAAAACTAAATTTAAGTAGTTTAAGAATTCATGATTGAGGCAAATATTGTAATTATGATTCAAGTTTAATCAGTTTGTTGGTTGTTTGGATTTTATGGCATATCAACCTTTGTAGGTTATTTAACGCCAAATCCATTTTTATGCAAATAGTTCTATTTCAAACAATTCAGTTTAACATGAGAACACAGTTTTATTGTCAAAAACATTTCTATTTCAAGCTATTCAGTTTATTCAAATAGTTCTTATTCAGCTATTTCAGTTCAGTATAAGTATAGATTTTGCTTACACACAGTTAAATGTCAAAACAGTTCTATATTAAACAATTCATTTTAACGTAAGTACAGTTTCAATGTCAAAAACAGTTCCACTTCAAACAATTCAGTTTAGCATTAGCACGCAGTTTAAATGTAAGTACAGTTTAATTGTTGAAAACTATTCTATTTCAAGCTATTCAGTTTAGTCAAACAGTTTTAATTCAAACAATTCAGTTTAGCATAAGTATGTAGTTAGTTCTATTTAACCCATAGATAGGGACCTATCAGGTGCTACCACTCCGGGCCAGAGTGGACATGGGAGCAATGGCAATGAAGAGGTACTCCGCATTCCCCAAAGTTCCAGCATCACTGTAACCTCACCATCAGATTGCTTAGTGCCATATCCAGGAAACTCATTGGGTCGGGGGTATTGCCCCTCAGCAGAGGTGCAGTCAGTGTATTCTACGGTCCCATCCGACTGGGCAAATTCGAAAGGTGGAATTGAAGCACTCTGACGTCAGTTAGCTACAGGTATAAGCCGCACCCTAGACCACTGAAGTTCGTTTGGGCGTTTTAATCGGTCATAATTTATTGCATACTCACTTGTTCATAATTAGGTGACCCGCTTAGCGGAACGATTATCGTTATAGGAAATGGAACTGGGGAACAGAGTTCAAATGGTCGTCGAGGCTGTTTGTGTTTCACTTTGCACTTATGGTCTTGCATTAATCTATTGTTTCTTCCCCCAGCTATGGGCAAATATTAGGGCAAACTAGGTTCTTTAAACTTTTTGTGAATTATGGACGAGTATATATTTACCTAACCCATCCTCAACGGGCAGGGTGTGACACAGGGTTAACTTTTAAAGCTGATATGAAATCTGTGTTTTTTTTCTCTTTGGTTACGACCAAGCGAAAATTAAAGTAACATGTCTGTACCAATATTTACCCAGAAGGGAAACGCAAAGTCCAGAATATGAACTCGAGTTACCGATTCCATATTATACTTAGGTATCTGTTTCGCCAGAAAACGTAAGGTTATTTATTCAATCATTTACTTTTTATCCATTTTTTGATATATTTAGGATATGTCGAATTATATAAACTGTCCTTTGATCTATAAAAATAAAATGAGGGTCCAATAGAATAACAGTTATTTGATTGTCATTGAGAATGATTACTAAATAAAAGTGGCCTTGTGCCAAAGTTACTTTGCTTTAATAAATAGCTATGAGAAGTTTATTTGGGTTCTGTCTGCTCTGAAAACCAAAATCTTCACTGAATTTGATGATCTCAAAACGTGATTCTGAGTACGATATTAAATGACCATCCAAACCGTCAATCCTCCGACTCGACAAGAAGGACGTGACCTCCGACCACCTAACCCCTACTCTCTCTCTCTCTCTCTCTCTCTCTCTCTCTCTCTCTCTTTGTGACTACTGGCCAATCTTACCAAGTTATTCCTCGCTGTTAAACATAAACTGACCCATCTTGTTATATGCTATATAAGTGCTATGATATTCAGGACGTTTGTTTCACGCATGCGTGCGGCTATCATCGATTTTGCTTTTCCTTATTTATTCGTTTCGCCTGATCTAAAGTGTGCAGACTTTGAATATTTGATAAAAGAGAACCGCTGGCAGCTCACACCTCCCCTGTTCTCTTTCCTATCGCGCAGTAGCACAAAAGTAGTGCCCTGCCGATAAGAAATGCTGCAAAAAGGCTGGGAATGGCGGTGGGAAGTTCCCGGATGTAACTTTAAACGAAATTACCGCGCAAACGTTATTAACGGAAGAACTGGCTGGTAAATCAGCCACGATTTGCCTAGTGTTTCACTCAAGACACATAGCCATCCGTACACAGACGCACACGCCTGTATTCACACACACACACACACACACACACACACACACACACACACACACACACACACACACACACACACACACACACATAGGTGAATACAAACACTCATTTTTCCGCATGCATAAAAACACGTACACATGTATACACTCAAAAAATACGTGAACACTCACATATATGCATACGCACACATTCCGCCAGATAAACACTTGCATGCACACATTTCGTATGAGCATATACACATACACTCAAATATGCTCACACTGTCACACAAAAACTCATACACAGTTTTGCATACGCTACATAACAGAAAAATATACGAATTTAAAAGGTTTAAAATACAGGATATAATTTGTGTTATTTTAACTCAATGGCTATAGCAGAAAATAGCCAAATGAGTAAAAATATCCCAATAATAAATAATAATGAGGTGTGTGCTTGGATATCTGAGTACTTGCTGTAACTTGATCTCTAATCTAAGCCAATAGGGAATCCAACAGAGATGCAAGATAATTTTCAATGTAAGCGGCGGTTGTGTTGTGGTGAATTATGGGATATTTTACGATAAACTGACTTGAACAGAGGATTTTTCTGACTTGAACAGCGGATTGGATAGCGATTTGAGACTAATCGCTATAAATGTAAAGGTTTTCCGGAGCGACTGACAATATTCCTCACATATATATATATATATATATATATATATATCAACATCATCATCATCATTATCATCATGTCGTGCCGCTAGCACGGATATCCCTGACCCTCTCTCGCCACTTCTCCCAATCGTTCATCGCCTCTTGCAGGTCTTCAGGGCTACATCCCGTATCCTCACATAGCTGCTGTATGTATGTTCGAGCTGATCGTCCTGCTTTTGCTCGGCCATATGTGGGGGTCCATAGGAGTACATCACTTATGAGCTCATCCCTGCTTCTCCAGCAGTGTCCTGCATGTCTGATTGGTCTAATTTGGATAGTTTTCGTGGTGGGAGGCAGGTGGCCGTATAGTGGGTGCCTTGTGGAGTGTTGCCGCCAAGACTTGTTCAATATTGCTCGCAATTTAGACAGCAAGTCATAATTCTAGAGGGTTATGTTAAAGACGATGGAACACTGTTTATTTTTTTAAATTTCATTTTTAAGTCCCCCTGTTATTTTTCTAGTGTCGGGATCTAGATGGTAAAGGAATTATCCTATATCTTCTACCCAAGCGCTTTCGACCATACTTTTGGCCATCATCAGGGGTAGTGTAGTTTTGAGTTGATAATTTGAGTCTTTATCGTTTTAATTATTTGTCGTGTTTTGTTTTGAAGTTGTCGGTTTGAACGTTTTCAGCGTTTTGTTTTAAAACGTTTGGTTGGGAAAAATTTATATATACGAGACATCTTTAGACATCAACATGACATAAAAACATCTGATAGTAAATCTCCAGTTCTACAGCATTGAGGAATGTGAAGTATGCCTGTATTGCCATCACTCCCAGATCCAATCTGGCCCGGAATGATAGTATCTTTTTGGGTCCAATCAATGAGTCAAATAGAACTGTTTAACCATTTAAACTGTTTGAAAATAAATGATTGATGATGAATTGAATTGTTAGTTTTACATAGCAATACTTGAAATCACTTAGCTGCTTGTAAACAAATGATTAAAACTTAATAGAATAATTCATTTTAGATTAGAGTACCTGAAACGATTTAATTGTGAGCAAGCAAATTATTTCGGCCTATCTGATTACAAATCCTATATATATATATATATATATATATATATATACGAGGTGCATACGATAAGTTTTCAGACTTTTTTTTCGTAAGGGCATTTAGAATTGACGTAGACTCTTGAAAGTTCAGTCTGTTATTACTTAACATCTTATGATATGACTGGCAATTTTTTATGATTTCAGGTTTAAATGAACAGCTACAGCAGGAATCGGAATACACCCTACTAAAGCCTGATTGTCACAGGTGGTGAATTTCAAAAATGCAATCTGGACGTGAGGACACTTTAGAAGAACGATATTCAATAAGATTCTGTTTTAAACTTGGGAAAAATGCCACAGAAACGTATGGAATGCTTCGAACTGCTTTTGGAGTATCTTGCATGAATCGAGCATCAGTTTTTGAGTGGCATAAGAGATTCAAGGAAGGCAGGGAGTCTGTTAGGGATTATGAGAGGTGTGGGAAGAGTAAGCAAGTCAATACACCAGAGTTGATTGGCCAAAGGGTTAGGGTTAGGGTTACTATGTTGAGGTTTTAAGGGAGTTCAGGAAAAGATTCCGCCGGAAGGGGTCAGCACTCTTCAAATCGGGTCAGTGGCATTTACACCAGGACAATGCACCAGTCCACCACTCCATCCTTGTCACAGACCATTCGACAAAGATGGGCATCAAGACAGTTCCTCAGCCTCCCTATAGTCCATACCTTACTCCCTGTGACTTTTGGTGATTCCCTAAGCTCAGAGGCTGTCGTTATGAGACAATTGAGGAGATGAAAGTGGTTGGGAAGAAGGTCATTGACACGCTCACACAAGAGGACATCCATGGGGCCTTCCAGAAGTTGTTGGAACGGTACAACAAGTGCATTGCAGCCGGAGCAGATTACTTCGAAGGGGACTAGAGTTTCATGTGTGTACTATCAATGAAATTGCCCATACGAAAAAAGTCTGGAAACTTATCGTATGCGCCTCGTATATAAACAGGATCTGGTATTATATAATCAAATGTGGGGATATGTCCTAAATGCTACTAATCAATCAACATTAGACAGACGTCAGTCTCTCCAGGTCACTTTTTTTAAAAACTGAAATGATTCTTTTTAACATCATTATTAGCCATAAATGAGAAGATGCCTAAAAAGTTCTTATACATTTGGGTTAGGAGAAATTCGATTGCATATTTATTTAAGGGTCTATATATATATATATATATATATATATATATATATATATGTATGTATGTATGTATATTTAGGCAGCATTTCTTCGTTGATGCAAATTTCATTAAACATAATAGACATTTTATGTCTATATATTTTCTCCTGGATCTGTTCAAATTCCCGTATTACTTTTATCGTATTCGGGGGGAATTGATTTATGTATTGTCCATAGTGGTATGTATCCCTAGTACTTTCTGCCCGACTTTGGGCTATCATCATTGTAATAGATCCTCCCCTGATGATGGCCCAAAGTCAGGCAGAAAGTACAGATGGTCAGAGAGATAGAGAGAGATAGAGCGCGCGCGCGCGTGTGTGTGTATGTGTGTGTGTGTGTGTGTGTGTGAGAGAGAGAGAGAGAGAGAGAGCCAGGAAAATCCATGCTATCAGCACTACTTGATGATGATGATGATGATGATGATGATGATGATATATATATTGAATATTTATGTACATTGTTGGTCAGAGGCGTGTTTTTTTGTTTCCTTTTTACAAATGACTATTATTAGTTTTTGCATGCTAATGAAATCTAATATTTTGAATACTGATTTTCTTCGGAGAAAGATGATTATTCTAATATACTCATTTAACCACTTCCTTGAACTATTTGGCTTTATGTTAAACTTTTATACATTCGTTTTTGAAACTTTTTTAAAAAGAAAGGTGTTGTTTTAAACCAATAAATAGATAAATAAATTTGCAATTTAATAGATAAAACAATGAATGAATAGAAACATAAACAAATGAATGCATGAATAAACTAATAAATAAATGCTGGAATAAACCAACAAATAAATAATTAAACGAATAAGTCAATAAATAGTTTGAACGTATTCGTTTTCACATGTTCTGATTTTTTAAAACGCTCTCAAAAATGTTATTATCCAACATGTTAGATTGGCTTTAACGGTATATCAACCTGAATAGGTCTATTTTATGCCTAGATATTTAGGAATTGTACCTTTAAATATTTTTAATATTATGAAGTTGTTTCTTAAGAGTATTTTTGCATACCGTTATATTGTATCAAGTATTCCAATATAATACAAAAAAATTCAGAAGCAGTTGTACGAATTCAAGTAATTCTATCTTATACTGATGATTACGTTGTTTCAAGCAATTCTTTCAACTTAATAATAATTATTGGTTTGCACACAGATACATGGTTTCAAATGATTGATAAAAATCCTTAGTAAACAATTATAGCCTCAAGTAACTATTCTTAAAACAAATAATTTACAGTTATTTGATATCATGTATTATATAATGCAGATTATTTTTTCATATCTGTCTGGCTTCAAGGTTGTCCATCAGATACTAATAATTATATGGTTTCAAGTAATGATTATGTATTTATTAATAATCATGTTTACATACAGTTATATAGTTTCAAATAATAATCCTTAGCTTCAGTTTAAACAAATAATTTACAGTTATATAGCATCAAGTATTCCTATCGAATACAAATAATTTTCAACCAGAGATAGGACAATAACAGATACAAACACTCTGGGTTAGTGTGCATCTGTGAGTAATAGTAAGGAAGAGGTAGACAATATTCCCAAGAGCTCCTAAACTAGACACTCAGTACCAGATACAGTTTAATGTTCAACTCAGGACATAACATTTTTAGGGGATGTTGATTTTATCTCGCTGCATGAGATGGTGGTGACAAGTCTCATGAATTAATAAAATCAAAAAGTAATGAGTGAAACTCAAAGACAAAGTAACAATTGAGCAAGATAGATAAATACACTGACCGAAAAAAAAGGATCATATAGTTACAGGAGCGAAAAATATTATATTTTGAGATATGACGTTGCTATATTTTTAGATTAAATCGTGTTATTTTCTGTTGCTAAGATTTTTTGCTCGTTATTTCTGGTCTGAATAAAGAAATAATATCTCAAATAAATACATAAAATATAGGAACTTAATTCCCATTAACTATTGGGAGCTTTTTGGGGTTTTTTATTCGTTTTTTTAAGAGTATTTTATCCAATCAATTTTTTCGGGATTTTTTCCCCGAGTTTTCTGCTGTATCATTTAACAGTTAACGAACCCATTTAACCATTTCAAAATTTTTTACATCCCTGCATGATCTCAGCAGGAATTTTTTTCCTTTCTTTCCATTACCATATTTTCCTCTTTTTCTTCTTTCGTGTCCATCTCTCTGTCTTGTCAACCTTCAAATCATTTTAAGCCGTTAATCACAAAATGAGGAAATAAAAAATCGAAAATAAATTGCTAAGTGTATTAGGGTGTATCAAAAGTATAATTGTTTTTGTCATTTTTTTGTTTGTTTCCAGGTTTTTTTAATATTTTTTTACAACTTGACTCGAAAGCTAATTTTATGTGCTCATTTGAAAACTATCGGTCCATTCTATCAATATAAATATATCATTCTTAGTGTTCATTAAGTTTTACCTTTTTGTTTTAGGATTAATAAGAAAGTATAAAAGTAGAGTGATTCATTTCATTTTGAAGTATTTTTTGTTAGGATTTTAAGCATTGTCCACTGATATAAAACGGACAAGTACAACCAAAGGTCAATTTTGATACACCCAGCTATCGATTACTTTAAAATATAAACTGGAGAAGAATTTGAGGACAATAATTCAAATATTTTCCAAAGAGTTACGATCATCAAAATAAAGAAAAGAACTATCAATAAATATCCCTGGGCTGTCTTGAATGCAAACAAAAATGCGTTTAATTCGCCCTGATATATACATAAATTTGAATAAAAAATGGCATACCCCATGGTGTAATGGCTAAAGTGCCTGACAGAAATATCATAAGTGAGTTTGAATTCTAGTCGCGCTATTACGTTCACTTTGGGACTGATATCCTTGGGTAAGGTATGAATTCCTTTTCCCGCCGGCTATGGGTTAAATAGCATAACAATTGTCCTTCTACAAGGATGGTTTTGGCATCAAATAACCCGCGAATTGCTATTAATAATGAAACCAACCAGCATGTAAGTTTCATGATTAGATTATTCGCTACTGTGGTTTCTTGAGAAGTTTTTCAGCATCTTTATTAATAAGAAATTAACAAACGATTTTTTCGTTCATCCCCGCGCCATCTATATATATATATATATATATATATATATATATATATATATATATATATATATATATACACACATATATATATATATATATATATATATATATATATATATATATGTATATATATATATATATATATATATGAAATCTGTAAGGTGAATCTAATAGTCATTTTCTAAAATAGTTCTCATTGCTTTGAAACAGAGAGAACTTATATAAAACCTAAATTGTTAAGTTGTTAAAGGTCCATAAATTAAATTAAATCCTGTAATGCACTATTAACTCTACGATCTTCACTCAATAGAACGATCTGATTAATAAGAAAAAAAGTAATAATACTTACGAATGAGATTTAAAGCTGTCTCATAGATTTGTTGATATATGTATACATCGTTTATATATATCGTATATCATCAACATCATTCTCGTCAATGAGTGCCGACAGTATGTATTCTCTTGAGTCTCTGTCGCTATACATCCCTATCAACTATCGTTCTTGGTATGTCCTCTAAACAGCACCGAATGCTTGCAGAAAACTGCTGAATTTAATTTTTTGCTGGTCGGCCAGTAATGTGCATCCATTTGCATTATTCCAGAAAAGAATGTCGCCTATGAGCTAGTCCTTACATCTTTAGTTCAGCATATCTTGATCGTCTTACTTGGATGATTTCTTTGCAGGGGTCTGTGGGCAGTTTTTAACAGAGTTTTACCGGTTTGAATTCATATATTTTAAACCGGAAAGTCCAAGTCTGCTCTTCTCTTTACTCATAGATGGATGCATACCTTTCCGAAGGGTATTACAAACACACTCTTTCTACACACACACACACACACACACACACACACATATATATATATATATATATATATATATATATATAGCACGGAGGAAGCTGAATCTCTCTCACCATCTGTCCCTATTGTTGATCACTCCTAGCAGGTCTTCTAGATTACATCCAGTGACTGCACAAAACAAATCATATGTAGGAGTCCATAGAACGTCGCTTATGAGATTGTTCTTACTTTCTCAGCAGTGCATGGGTTGGCTTGTTCGTCTTGGATGGTTTGTGAGAAGAATGGTAAGTGGCTGAGCAGGTGATGTTTCGTGGGGTGGTACTTCATGATTTTTTCAAAACATCTTGTAGCATTCTTGTGTTCTTTCTATTTATTTTTTTTAATTAATGCATTTCCTAAGAATCCAGGTTGTGGATCCATCTATTTGTACTGAATTGATAACAGTTTAGAAGAAACCCCCTTTTCTCATCAGAGAGATTTCATATAATCGATAACCAATCAGTAACGGTCTATGTCTTTACTACGCGTATGTTGACATCATTTTTCAGTAAATGAGGTATTGTTGCCGAGGATTGTAAACAGGTCTTGCTACTTAATGTGGAAATAGCTCCTTCTTGTTTAAAATATTCTAATCAACATATTTTCTAAACTAGATTGTTAATATAAACAATAACAAATACATAATTTTAATCATATAAAAACGATTATCTAAATAATGATAATATCGTAATATCAAAATTTAAAAGAACTTCTTAACTATTTTGCGATTTTTAAACTTCTGATATCTCATAAGGGTTTTTAATATCTAAGTCGTTATCACACACGCTTTTCTTTTTTAATTAAAGAAATAAACGAATGAATGATTTATTCATTTAAATGTAATTGCGGAGAGCAATATATTGTGAGAACCAACCAATGTCTAGATGCTCGAATTAAGCACCACATGCCTACAAAAATTCGTGAGGGAAATTGGCTTGCTGATAAAGGTAATAACACATACGGATTAGGGATTGCTGATAATCCTATCAATAATCGTGATTGCACCTTCTCTTACAGTGATGACTTGTTCACCGTATTGATCAAATCACACTCAGATTTTCATTTGAAAATCCTAAAGACCCTTCATATTCTCACTTATCAAACGTCTCTCTCTTAACAGAGGGACTGTTTACTGGTTTTGAATTTGATCACCATTTGAATTTATTCTTCCCTTTTTTTCCACCTATCACAATTTCCCCCCACCACCTTTATTTCTTAATCGTTTATCCTCGATAAATTTTGTGATCAGCAAGGATCGAAACCGGTCGACCTTCATATTCTAATATTCTAACATGAATAAAATAATTCTTTTTAGGGCTATTATATATATATATATATATATATATATATATATATATATATATATATATATATATATATATATAAATGTGTGTGTGTGTGTGTGCTTTTATTGATAGAGTCATCGATTTCATCTATAGGTGTGCTAATTGAACATAGGAAACTATAAATTGGACATCGTAAAGAAACATTAATTTGTTGTTTCTCATTAAAGAAATTTTATTCCTACATGATAAAGGTGACAATAATCAGATTTTACTTCATTGCTACCTTGTTTAATAGTGTCGGTAGCTCTGCTTCTTTAAATACATGTCACAAAATACAATTAATTTTTTGTAGTGTATCGCTCTGATTTTTCCTTCCCTCAACAAATCTTTTAAAAAATCTTATCAGAATCTTAACCCATTTTTGTGTTCGTATGTATATTTTATAATTATTAAACCTGTACTGACCTATATTAGATACAAGTTGCAAGATGGTCATAAATAATAGTAAAGTATGTAGTTTTGCTTTTGTTGATTTTTAGAAAGATTATTCGAATTTAAATAACATTTTAAACTTTTTTAAAATTTACTACAGATAACTGGCTTGTTTACATCGAGAGTGGCGTACGATAAGTATGATAAAGAGTTTTTTGTAGATCTCAGATACGCAGGAAAAAAATTGCCAATTATAAGATATTTCGAATAAATATTTGATTTTATTTCCGAATTTTAAGTCGTAGTATAAACCGAAGTTTAAAATATCTTCCTAAGCTCTTTTTAAGATTGATATTCGTTGAGATTCTCACTTATCGATACAGGACTAAGGGGTTAATGTGAGATCGACGTCTTTTTACATCGAGAAAGGCTTCAAGACATAAATGAAGAGACAGATCTCACCAAAAATTACTCCGAAATATTTCAAGGTATGACTTTGAATATTACTAAATATTTGATTGACATAGGGCGAAGAATAGCAGAGCCTAAGGAGTATGGATGGAGGGAAGGATATTTGTTGAAGAGATTAGTAATAGTAATAGTATAAATCAAACAACACTGGTGTTTCTTGCTTAGCTTTTCTTAGTCTGGCCCAAAGCAATACAATACTTTCTTTTTCAAAATGGTCTGTTTTATCGTTGCTTGATTTCGATGATCTGACGAGAAAACGGTCTTTTCGTTTGATTTTGTCGTAATTCACAGTACTTTCCAACTAACACTTTGTCAGGAAGATGTGTCTTAAATTGCTTACAGTAACTGCTGTTTCTAGGTGGTTACCCATTTAAAAATTGGCAAGACTCGCTGGTGATTAACTTCAGTGATCTAGAAGGATCAGTTGGTTTAGGCCAGACTTGACTTAAAGTCGCAGTCGTTCCTACTTTGTCATGATTTTATTTTCTAAGCTTTAAAAGCCACTCTTTCTTTCATCGTCCTCATTTTTCTTCATCTGTCGATTATTTCTTTCATAACCTCTAGTTGTTTGCTTCTCTCTTTCTTTCATATAATCATCTTATCTTTTTTCTCCTTCTTTTTTTCGATCTACATTTTCATTTTTTTTTCCTTTTTCCTTTATTCTTTCTTTATTCATTTATTCTCTTTTATGCACAATTTTCCTTCTTTTTTCATATTTCTTTATCTTAGCTTTATCTTTTTCTTCAACTTTTTCATCACATCTCCAATATTTTCGTTCATTTTTTTCTGTATTTCTTTTCCTTCCTACTCTTTTTCCTTCAATTTCTTTATTTCATCTCCAATATTTTCATTCATATTTCTTTCTTTCTTACTTCATTTTATTAATCCTATCTTATCATTTTAATTCGGTTTTTCTTTCTTTCTTTCTTTCTTTCTTTCTTTCTTTCTTTCTTTCTTTCTTTCTTTCTTTCAGTTCTTTGGTTCATTCAATTTTTGAGACCAGTTATAAAAAATCTATTTTTCATTCGATCTGGGTGGTTTTACTTTCTTTCTTCATTTTCTCTAATATTTGATTTCTTCTACACACCACTTCTTTCTCATATGATCTCAACGCCTCTTTATTTCGTCATTGCTTTTTTTTCCACCCTTCCTTCTATCCTTTGTCTCTGCCTTACATTTTTCTTTCATTTTCTCAGGCCAGGAATTTCAACGTTTCATTTTTTCATCTTCGTTATGCATAGTTTTAACTTCAAAGTCTTTCAACATTTTTCGCAAATTAATTTTACGTCTACCTTCGAATCCCCAAAGACTTGCCAACATCAGATCCTCACCGCCACACCCCACTGCATTTGCGATATGTCTACAACTTCTGACAACATTTCTAACAACGTGTTTATAACAAAATTGAAAAATGCATATTTGGACGTTTTATACATGTTCCGTTTTATAGTGGTATATTTAGTTTCCATCTAATCTCTTTACGTTGGGTAGTCAGCTAGTGCATTTGTTCCCTACTTCGAACTATATCTCCTCACTCTCTCTCTCTTTCGCTATATATATATATATATATATATATATATATATATATATATATATATATATATCGGCCGCCGCTAGCGTAATGCAAAGCTCTTCGAAAGAATTGAGCACTCTGGTAGCCGATAGGGTATTAAAAAAAATGTAAACAAAGGCTGCTGCTGCTGTTTCTAAAAATAAAAATACCTTTAAAATTACCTTAGCCAACGTGGTCCGCTTGGTGGCCAAGTGGTCTGAAACACAGTCTGACGTAAAGTTGGACGGGTTTCGATCATGGCTTCGAGCGTCCTCCGTGTCTAGCCACACTGAAGAGTTCTGATAGAACGAAACAGTCTGTCTGTGGATGACTATATATATATATATATATTATGTGAATACAATAGAGCTGTCAATGATATTACGTAATGCAAAATATCTCTATTACCTCTGCTATGTATGTATGTATGTATGTATGTATGCAAAAATACTGGTTACAATACCCGTTTACGCAGGGGAAAGAGAGGAAGACGTTGATACAGAGGGCGTTATGGACAATTTTTTAAAAAAATCATTTATTCCAGTTTTCTAATCAATATCTATTTTACAATATTTGTAATCGATTAAAATCTTTTAGACATAATTTTTTTATGTTGAGAATAAGTCCACACAACTGAAAAGAGAGTAACTAATTACAAATTTTATTCATTTAAAAGATTTCTGAGGGTTTTTTTTTAGTTTTATTTCGCGAGACATTTAAGAGATTTATCAACATTTTATGAATTATTATTGATAAATAGAAAAATTCCCATTAAAAACTATCAATGAATCTAATAAATAATTTTTGATTAAAACGAATATTTGTTTGACAAAGTCCAGTAAGTATTTGGGAATATAGGAATTTTGAATTTTATGCAGTTAGGTATATCTTGAGACGCTGCCATGCTAGTTTATCATATTTACCAACCCCTCCGCTCGGGTAAGATATGACACAAGGTCAATTTTTAAGCGGAGTTTAACAGGTTTTAATTCAGAGTTTTCCTTCTCCTAGACTAGTTGCCTCACCAAGGCTGAAGAACCTAGTCTGCCCTACTATTTACCCATAGCTGGAGGGAGAATAATTGGATTCATACCTTTCGCAAGGGTATTAGTGCTATGTGAAATGCAATCAACCGCGTCCAGGATTTGAACTCGTGTCGCCGTGTCCATATCCTGCGACGATAAGCATTACACCACGGGCACCTCCTGCCATGCTAGTTTATTGTTCATGGCTAAAGACCCTCTTTCGATGAGAAGCCAACTTTATTTTAAATTATGCCATTAATATAAGTAAATTAATCCTGTGTATTTAAGGAATATTCTATGAAGTTAGAATATTCAACAATTAAAGAAAGAAATTGTCATATGTTATTAGTTTATTAAATGCTAAATAAAAAAAGGAACTAAAACCAAGGTGAACATTCCCTGTTTGAATTCCATAATTTTCTTGCGTTAGTATATAAGAAAAATGCGCTGATACCTTTTTGAAATGACTTTTCAACAATATAGTATTTATAGAATTTGTATCATTTAAAGAAAAATAATCTGCCATTAACAGATTTGAATGTTTTTGCTTTTTTTATTTATCTGTAAGAATCAAACCTGTTATCTTACGGACAGAATAATTACAGAGAAAACAGTAAAAAAATGTGTTTGTTTCCTTTTTCTATATATATTGTTTCCGTTAACAGCGAAAATGGTCTGAACATTTTCAATAGGATTCATATGAGAAGACAAATTTTTACATGAAAATCCACTTCTTTTTTTCTGCTGTACTCCCAGCAACTACATTCCCACCTGGATTTTATTTTATATTTTCCCCGATTTCAAGCATAGAATCGACAGAACTTTAAATATGACAACTGCTTCAACTGAAGAAGCGTAAAACCAACCACAGAAAAGAGCTATTCTGAGTCTGATAATAAACTGTATCTGATTTTGAGGCAACAGCTCTGAAGCTCTGGGTAGTGCTGAGACACCTGTTTATTTCCATCACTCACAGATCTGCTGTGGTAGTTCCTTCCCGGGTCCTATCAAGGAAAGAAATAGATCTTTTCAGAAATGATCAATATCAAATAAGAAAACATGAAACTTTATTACTGTGTGTGAACAAATAATGATTATTAAGTATGAATCGTTACTTGAGACCATATTCTAGCTTGGAAAAAAAGACTTAAGGGCTGAATACTTATTTTATTGAAAATATAATGACTTTTTATTTTCTGTTGATGACTTTTTGAACCAATGGTATCGAAGCACTGCAACACTGATGAAGTGAGTGTGTGTACTACAAGAAGACTACGTTGAAAAATAAAACTTATTTGATCTCATTGCATGGGAGTGTCTTGGTCAGACTATAACCTTTTAACCGACCTTCCAACTTTACCATTAAATAACCCAACAACGATTGTCATATAGTAGAACCAAATATCCGATCTATGTTACAAATACATGTTTGAAAACATATGATGATGTAAATTATTGGCATTTGCTTAGAAATCATAATGGCTTGCCACATTGAAAAAAATTAAGGAAGTGCAAATGCGTGAAAAGAAAAATATTACTTGAAACTATATGATTGTTTTAAATACTTGAAATTATATAACCATGACCAAAAAAATGATTATCATATTTACCAACCCCTCCGCTCGGGCAGGATATGACACAAGGTCAATTTTTAAGCGAAGTTTAACAGGTTTGAATTCAGAGTTTTCCTTCTCCTAGACTAGTTGCCTCACCAAGGCTGAAGAACCTTGTCTGCCCTACTATTTACCCATAGCTGGAGGGAGAATAATTGGATTCATACCTTCCCCAAGGGCATTAGTGCTATGTGAAATGCAATCAGTCTCGTCCAGGATTTGAACTCGTGTCGTCGTGTCCATTTCCTAGGACGAAAACAATTACACCACGGGCACCTCCTTAATGATTATAGACAAATTACATTTTGAAAAGATAATTAAAATGGAACATTGAAACTATGAATAGACATAATTTCTATTAGTGTGAACTTCAGTTTATATAGGAATTTTTGATATTCTACCAACTTTACTAAAAGATGACAAAAATCTTTAAAGACAGCAACGTTAACAAAGATTTGGTTCTGTCCAAATGAGACAGTTTTGTCTGGTGTGAACCAGATCAGTTAACATTATTAAGGTGTACATGACAATACATTGCAAGGAACACGATACTCATTGAAAGTCTCACCTACTGTAGGTTATGACATCCATTACACCAGTGGTTTCTTTATTGTATAACACCAAGTAATACTTGGGTGAGTCAAAAGTTTTGCAATATTTTTGTAGGTGTTAGTTTGTGACGTGCATATCATCTGACCGAAACAGTTCCAGTAGTGGAAGGTATACACTGTGCTTGGTAAGTATCGTGGTAGTTCATACGATGACAGGTTGCGCATAGGTAGACTTTGATTGAGATTAGAGACTCTCACGGATGGACGTGTAACATAACTTAATTAAGGAACTTGTGTTCTACTTTTTCAAATTTGGTTATTATGCCTTAGAAGTAATTAGAAGCATTTGTTTTGCACTAAATGAAGGCAGAGTTGATCACTGTACTGTAACGAGAGAAATGTTGCTCAAGTGGTAAGAAATTGACAATCAGAAAGGGTTAGCTATGTCTTAAACCATAGATTCCGACAACCAGCTCAAAGCTATATATATATATATATATATATATATATATACATATATGCTTTAATATCTTTAATATCGTTTTAATTATAAATCAATCTTTAATAGGTTGTTTCATGCTAAAGGCATCTTTGAAGAAGAGCAATATATATATATATACATATATATATATATATATATATATATATATATATATATATATATAGTGATAGAAAAAGGTGGTAAGACAAAGAGAAATGTACATTTTATGTTGCTTATTTTTTATTATTTCCAACGAGTTTTGACCTTTGGTCATCGTCAAGAGAGAAAGTTTTTTTGGAGAAAAAGCAAAAACATCAGAATGTTTTTAAAGAATCTTTTTTTTTTTATGAGTTGATATGCTATAATAAAAGCAATATAAAATGTACATGTGTGGTAGCATATCCATTATTCGAACGGAGAACGACTTTTATCAGAAGATATTTTTCATTCGACCATTGGTTATGATAGATCTTCAGTACATTATATATATATATATAGTGAGAGATTGATAAATAGAAAAAGATAGTCTCATAGATATGCAAACATTCTTGAAATAGATATGCTGTACATACAATAGACTCTGTTTTAAAAGAGGTTAGTTAAGTCTATATGTATGAGAGAAGACGTAATTTCATATCAATGTAAGTAGAGATTAGGAATGGATAAGGTGCCGAATGCGCGTTGAAAAAATAAATATTGTATTTTCTTTCGAGTTTAGCGTGTCTTATTCCACAGGGAAAATATGAAGAGAAATTTAATTGCGGCTTCAAAAATGTTTTTTTGATTTAGTTATTTATTTAAGTTTCTTTTTTCACGTGAGACATCAATACATATTCCAACTCCTTCTGCTTACATAAGCCTTATTATCTCGTCGTTTTTTGTTGTTCTTTTTTTTTACAAAAATCTTCCTGATTTTGGTTTTTTGATCTCCAGATTTCTGCACTCTGAAATCCACGCCCACATGCGAATACAAAGAGCAGCAAATTCACTCTCTTGTAAACATATAAACAAATATCCTTTTGCAAAAGGAAAAATATTTTAATACTTTTAGGTGCAAACGTTTCTGTACCATGCCCAATCCCTTTCATAATAAGTTTTGCATTTTTATTTGTTTTTCATGTTTTGCTGCGAAAATACTTCGTTGATGTTGCTTCATTGTTTGTACCTCAAGAGAATATATATTATCATATTAATCATTGCAAGTTTTTAACACCAGCATAAGCAGATGGTCTTTCACTGGCGTCTGAATGGCAACAAGACTCAGACCTCCAGGAATTTTCTTAATATTCTGGATAGTCTCAATAATGCTGTAATTTGGATAATCACAGCTTATCCTCCGATTTCCAACTCCTCATTTTCATTAAGCTTTTGCACATCATTCCAAGTGCAACAACTGCAAATGTTATCACCATCAACTTGGCGAGCCACAGCTTTTGTTGTTCTCTGGGAAGATCTTAGTATTTGTCATTTTTTTCCTTTTCTTTGGATTTCATTCTTTGGTCGGCCAGGACGGCAAACTCCACTATTTGGCAGGTTCTCTTTTTATTCTTTGTTTGCTAACTATCACCAGGCCTGGTCATCTAGAAGGGACTACATGATCTCTTTGTGTCTTAAGATCTTCATATAATTATTGTTATTATTATTTTACACCTTGAAAGTTTTTCACCTCAGCGTTAGCTGTTAATTTTCAACTGGAGTTTTAGTGACAGCAAGTTCGCTAACTTAAAGAAACCCAGTCAGTTGGGACTATAGAATACACTGACTACATCTCTGCTAAGGAGTAAGACCCCCACCCCAATGAGTGCCCCGGATATAAGACAAAACAATCTGATGGTATGATTCCACTCCTGGAGCTAAGAGATGTGGAGTACCCCTTCATTGCCTGTGCTCTCGCGTATACTCTGGTCCAAAGTGGTAAATATTGATAAGATCTTATCAATGGGTCAAATAGAACTGTTTGACATTTAAACTGTGTGAAAACTAAGAAATTATGCTAAATTGAATTGTTAGAAATAAAATTGTTTGATCATTTAACTGTGGGTAAACAAATTACTGATTTCAACTGTCATGTAGGAATGGTTAATACTAAATAGAAATACGAGGATCATTAAATAAGTTTCCAGACTTTTTTCGTATAGGCACTTTTATGGATAGTACACACATGAAACTCTAGTACTCTTCGAAGTAATCTCCTCCGGCCGCGATGCACTTGTTGTACCGTTCCAACAACTTCTGGAAGGCCCCATAGAAGTCCTCTTGTATGAGCGTGTCAATGACCTTTGTCACAGCCTCTTTCATCTCAATTCTCTCATAAAGACAGCCTCTGAGCTTTGGGAATAACCAAAAGTCACAGGGAGAAAGGTCTCGACTATCGGGAGGGTGAGGAACTGTCTTGATGCCCATCTCGGCCAAATAGGATGGAGTTGTGGACTGGTGTATTGTCCTGGTAGAAATGCCATTGACCCGATTTGAAGAGCGCTGGCCTCTTCCGACGGAATCTCTTCCTGAACCCCCTTAAAACCTTAACATAGTAACCCTAACCCTAACCCTATGGCCAATCAACTCTGGTGTATTGACTTGCTTACTCTTCCCACGCCTCTCATCATCTATCACAGACTCCGTGCCTTCCTTGAATCTCTTATGTCACTCAAAAACTGATGCTCGTTTAATGCAAGATACTCCAAAAGCAATCTGAAGCATTCAATACGTTTTTGTGGTATTTTTTCCAAGTTTAAAACATAATTTTATTGCATATCGTTCTTCTAAAGTGTTCTCACGTTCAGATTGCATTTTTGAAATTCATCAGCTGTAAAAATAAGGCTTTAGTAGGGTGTATTCCAGTTTCTGTTGTAGCTGTTCATTTAAACCTGAAATCATGAAAAATGTCAGTCATCTTATAACATGTATAGCAATAACATACTGAATTTTCAAGAATGTACACCAATTTTAAATACCTGTACAAAAAAGTCAGGAAACTTATTGAAGGAACCACGTACTTGTAACCATTTAAATGAACTCAGGTTCGTTTAAAAATATAACAATCTTACAAACCATCCAAATAAGACAAACGAGATCTGCTGGACATTGCGGAAGGTGTAAGAATGAATTCATAAATGACGTTACTCCTACATGCAGACATGCCAGTGTTACTCAACCAGCAACAACTTAAATACATCTATTCTATATGTACACATGATGTCGTCTAGATGATCTGCTAAGAGTCATGCACGATAGCAAAACTTGGCGAGAGAAAATGAATCACTTGCTGTCAGTATGAGTTGATATATATATATATATATATATATATATATATATATATATATATATATATATATATATATATATCCCATTCTTCATATAAAGATTGTACATTTTTACTAATAAATCTTAGTCATGGGACTAATGTTGGGGGATGAGAAGACGTTTATCGACTTCAACTTTTATTCTGTTTTCCACTCCAGTATTTGAGCCCTGTGACCGTCTACATTTCCTATTTTTATCGGTTCTTGTGCATATTTTACCAATTATTGACATCACCTTTGTATGTACAATGTGACATAAATAACTGCATCTATTCTCTGAATGACAACTCACCATTATAATGAAGCAGATACGAATCAATCACTAATTAAACAAACCCAAGAAAAATGTATTTTTCTAAATTCTATTCAATGTTAATACAATAAGAACGTTTGTTTATCTAAAAAAGTAAAGAATATTATATGAAGAATTGCTTTTGTTTGGTTTTGTTCTTTGTTATATTTTTATGTTCTTTTTCTTTTAATAAATTTAATGGCTACCCAGGTTAACTGGTTTCTAATCAACTGACGACGAAAGCCAATCAGCACCTGTTATTCAAATCTAATCACATAGCGATACCCATCCGATCCATGCTAAATATCTAATGGTGGGGGTAGAATATAAATTAAGGCATATTGCGACAAATAATCTAAAAGAAATTCGATAAAAAAATTCATCGACTTAAAAATTGATAATGACAATTCATCGTCTAAGATGATCTGTAAAAATTATACTCTTTCGGTTCAACAATAGTGTTTCGAAATATAAAACTATTACGAACCAGAGGTAGAAATATACAATTAGTCTTCTTGGTGCTATGAAAGATGTTTTGTCGAATACCCACACAGGAAGGACTAGTATTTGCATTTACATATCTGTAATATGCTAATGCTAAAAACAATTGAAGTAACGATAAGATAAACGCATTTATGGACTCAAGAATAGTAAACTTTCTATATTGATAATATCTATATCAATGGTATTAAGAAGAAAGAATTTACAAACGTGTACCAATAGCAAGAAATACATTCATCAAATTCCATCAACAAGCAGTATTTGAAAGAGGGACAAAAAAATAGATGAAAAGCTGACTTGATGAACAAGTGTAAAATGACAACTTTTTGTTACCTTTTTGTGGAAGAGTCCGAGACACGTCTTTCCTGTTCAGAGAACAGAGGTTTTCTGCAACTGTATGGTAAGACCTCATAAAAAACCCAACGGACACGCTTACTTTCTAAGGGAGATCATTTTTTCTTTACTACGCTATAACAATACATTTTTTCTAAATAATGAAAAAAAAGCAATATAAATTCTCTGCGGAATTTCATACATGTGAAACAGATCAATTCTGATTGGCGAATATTTCTGTCGATAAATACTTCTTAAAGAATGACTCCTTACCGGATTACTGTGAAAAGAATAAAGTGCTTAAAGTCATGAGTCGTTGATTACAACGTTTTTCTGTTGTCCAGGAAAATGTCCTGTTAGAATAGATGGTAATTATAGTGAAAAAAATTATTACAAAACAAATATTATGGAGTCTAAATATATACTGAATACATAAAATGTTGCTATCTTTTTTATTCAAAGAATATTCCAATAACTATTTGACAAATAATAAGTAACATTAATTGTATATACTAGCAGTTCTTATCCAAATTACATATGGATTGCAATGTATTTATTATCAAAAATAAAATGCTGTGCGTCGTTTTTATTAATGTTTAGGTTTGTTTTTTTTTTGTTTGTTTTTTTCGTCTTATGCCATAGCAAACATTGTCGGTTATTTAATGCCAAATACGATTTATACGTATATTAAATATATGATTGGTAAACGCATTTTCCTGTAACATTTTAAAAACATTTTTGGCACCCATTTAAATGGTTTCAAATATAGGTATGTAACAGTAAGAATTTAACGTCAGTCATTTGTTTTTGCTCAAATCTAAATCTGTACACATGGTATGTAAGAGATTAATTTGTCGGTAACTTCACTTTTAAAGATGTTAGAACTAATTTGTTTGCACACTAGTATTGTTATTGCTTCTACACATTTAAATGGTTTCAATTATTGCTATGTTACACTTATAATATTATTAATAATTAATCATTTGTTTGCACACTTTGAAGTGGTTACAAGTATCGCTATCGAACACTAATTATTCAACAATACACAATGGTTTGCAAACAGTTTAATGGTTTCACGTATTGTTATGTATCCTCAACAATTCAATTTTATAGCAATCAATTGTTTACACAGTTTAATGATCAAATAGTTCTTTTTCAAACAATTCAATTTAGCATAAGTACACAGTTTAAATGTCGAACGGTTGAATTCGATTCAGATAGGACTCCATCAGGCGCTACTATTCCGGGCCAGAGTGGACCTGGGAGTGATGACAGTGAAAGGGTACTCCTCATTCCTCAGAGCTCCAGCATTGCTGGAATGTAACCATCTGATTATTTAATGCCATATCCAGGACACACGTTGTGGGCGTCTGACCACTCCGTAGAGACGTGGTCAGTGTATTCTGAAGCGCCAGCCAACTGGGCTATAAGGTTTAGGATAATTATTCGTATCTAATGAAGTTAAACTAGAATTTTTCATCTGCATTATATACGGGTTGTATGATAATCAGGGTTAAACATAAAGGTCACATGTTCGTTTTTATTAAAGCTTTAGATAATTATTTGCATTAAATGAGCACTTCTTTTTGTGAGTGTGTGTGTTTTTTTTCAGCGGGCAATGTCTTATTTACTCCAAAAGCAGGGTACAGCGAACGGCTTCAGGTTCGTTCAGAGATTCTAGTTATTTTTGAAATATCCTTAAACCTAATAAATGTATAAATATCTAAATTTAGTATTTTCCAGATTAGGAATGCAAATTTTGACATATAGTTAGAAAAAAGTTTAAAATCCATTTTAGACACGGAGATCATTTCGAAGAAATTAGTTATTCCTTAGCTGATTGGCACTTATGTAAGAACATAAAGGGGAGAGAAGCTTATTTCCCTTTCGTAATGATTACCTAGAGGGTCGGTAAGTTATGTGAGACGGGCGATCTTTTACTGGGAGGTGGACAGTATGACATATGTCATAAAAGATAGATCGTGCCTAAAGACTTGTGAGAATCCCATTATTTAATCTAGTTTGAAATCTTTTCAGGAATAACTCTAAGACTTCCTTAAAGTTTGGTTGAAAGAAGAGCAAAAATAGTGAAGCTGAAGTGTTGCAGAAAGACGGATAGACATTTGGGAACTGAAAATAACTTTTCCTATGTATGACTTAATTCTTATATATCGTCATAAGTATGTGAGACCATTATTAACTGAATGAACTTATAATGATGTTCAATCTCAGCTTTTTAGCAATCTCACCCCATATCATATTCTTTGAATATAAATAAATACCTTAAACTTTTATAGAAAGAAATTATTTTTTTAATGATGATCATCTTACATAACTATGTGTTATTAAAGGTGTCTTTATCTACTTTTATACTAATTAAAGTGCAGAAGTTTTTTTTTCTAAAAAGCTGGTTTACTTCGCAACCAATGATTTTATTGTCTTGAAAAATGGAAGAACTTCAAACTTTACAGTTGCACATGGAATATATAATTGACTTTGAATTCGTTAAACTAAACAATTTTGAGACACAGGTCGTTTACTCTTTTAGGGCACCAAAGCAAATTTACACTTTTATATAAAATTGATGTTTTTACAATTTTTTCAATTGATTACACATATAAGAATAAAAATCAGATGTCATGGATATTAAAATTGTTCCTTAACATTTTTGCAACTAAAGGGCGAATTTAAGATTTGAGTTTAATCACCTGAGAAAAATAATAATTATAGATATTGATATAAATGTTTTGATAAATAATTTGTTAATAAAAGATTGTATGTCCTTGTAATTTGAAGCAATATTATCAGTATTTTGATTAGGATTATTAAAAACTTCCTGAGACAGAAAATAGTTTACAGCACATTTGCAATTTGCTTTTGGTGGATGACACAAGAAATTGACGAAGGGAGTTTTTATTGATGCATTTAGGGAGTCATCACCATCATGGAACGCTCCATGTTAGTGGCTGTCTAAAAGTTAAAACTGTCACAAAAAATTTGTATTTTCATTACAGCTGATATAATCTCTTGTACTTGACTATTAAAGCCGGAAGAACTGGCAATGTTATGGCAATTTTCAGAGATCATTTGAAAATATTTCTTTATTAATATGTACCACACATTCAATAAAATGTAATTTTTCAACATATTCACAGAAAATCCTGATTCATAGTTTTATATCTTGAAAACGTGAGGTTTAAGATTTTCTAAGATTAAGTGATATATTTTAAAATGTGCATGTAACCAAAACTGCGTTGTTGCAAACCTTATTATTCAAGATTATTTCATAAAATAAAAATAATTAATAAATTCAGGGGACATAAAAGATGTTTGTTTAACTTCTCTGTAAATAAAAAAAAAGACCATTGCAGTTTAAAACAGTTATCAAATACATAATCCAACATTACTGCAGCACAGGGAACATATGAATTTGTTGGCGACCTTTGTCGAGGGCGACCAGAAGGCTCCCTTTTCAGTGGCTACTACACCTAGGTGCAAGAAAGGGCGCTTCTCCTTTCCCTGGATTGCTCCACTTTACCCTTGACACGTACCTTATTTTGCTGAGTGTTAAGCAAGGCGGTATCAATTACAATTTTTAAAGTCTTTGGTTTGATGCGACCAGAGATTGAACCCAGGTCTCCCGGATCATTGGCGAACACTCTACCCACTACGCCAATGAGCCAGTAATAAATGAAATAACAAAAGGTATTTTTCAAAATCAAAATTTTTATAGATGTGACTATGTTATATTATATTATTCATTGCATTTAACATTTCAGGATGAAAGTGAAAGCAACAAAGAATTTGGAAACACTGACTGTTAGTCTTTTCAAAAATAGAGATTTGTTTTATAGTTTTAGGAAAAGTTCAAATATATATATAAATGCTATTTGCACCTATGAAAACAAAAAAAGGAAACCAACAAAAAACAACTGTGTGGCCATCAAAGTTTTAGATAGATAGATAGATAGATAGATAGAAATAAGTACACACCAATTTTAAAAAACTCAATTTACATTTAAACCAATGATGCAATTCTTGGAATTGCACCTACCACTTTTTCTATACCCCCACCGAGTGAGCAACCAAGCGCACACCCACATACATATGTTATTGCTCTATAATAGATTCTTCCGATGACCTAATAAAAATGAAACTTTTTATTACGTCGAAGATGATTTTTTACACCGTATAATTAGTCTATGATTAACGAAGAATATTTTGGTAACGTACGAGAAATATAATTTTCTTCCATTTTAAACTTGAAAAATAAAATGCCAGCGGTTATTTAGGGCTTAAATTTATTTTTATTAAGCTGTTTATTTTAGAATAAAATATAAAGAACAATTAACTGAAGTCTTTACTAGATACTTTTTTTTTATTTCACTCATGAGAACTAAATACTATGAGCAATCATAACGATTTACAAACCGATATATTTTTTACAATTTTCGTAATAATCTTTTGTTTTGGTTGGTTTATTTTCTTTTCTTTTTTAATTTGCAACTCTAAAAACACCAGATACAGTTAATAATATGCAAAGTATTGCTTCACTAGCTGATTATACATCCCATCATATCAGGGGCGAAATTAAACTAAAAATAGAAACATTCATCCATTTTAATTATAGAATATTTCGAGACACAGCAAATTATGACAGCCAGGAAATCAAATAAATCAATAATCCCAATTGTCTTTTAACGCCGATTGTATTTGACCTCGATAAATGTAGTCAATGTTTTGGCTTTTTTCTCCGTTTCAATGATTTACCGATATTCTACTAATCATTAAATTGTCTTCAGTTATTTTCATCCCTATTTCCAGTGATAAACGATAATGAACACCAAACCAAGTTTTAACTCAAAATACGTTTTTGTACGTGTCATCATTATATATCTAAACCATGCATTGAAAATCAGAAAAGAAATGGCAGTCAGCAGACAAATGTTAAAACAGATGTTACGTTCTTAAAAAACTTATACCTGTAATAATTATTTTTCTTTATCATCTGTCTAGACTACGTGCTTATAACATCTCTTGTGAAAATAAAAGAAAAACAGTTTCAAGCTAACAAAAGAAAGAAGTAGAAGGTAGCCCGCACAAACAATTACGGACGCCGACTACGCCGATGACATAGCGCCTCTGATAAACGCACCTGTTCAAGTTGAAACCCTATTACAAAGTCAGAAACGAGCAGCTGCAGGCATAGGCCTCCATGTCAATGCACAGAAGACGGAATACAAGTGCTTTAATAAAACAGGCGATACCTTCACACTAAACGGTAATTCTCTGAAACTAGTAGACAAGTTCACCTACCTAGGAGCAGTGTCTCATCAACCAAGACAGACTTCAACACGCGACTAGCAATGGCATGGACACCTAATGATAGACTATCGGTCATATGGAAGTCAGACCAGACCGATAAAATAAAACGCAGTTTCTTCCTAGCAGCAGTCATGTCGATACTGCTCCATGGATGCACTATATGGACACTAACTAAATGTATCCCGAAAAGGCTCGACGGCAACTACATAAAAATGCTGCGAGCAATATTGAACAAGTCTTAGAGACAGCACCCCACAAAGAAGCAGCTGTACGGCCACTTATCACCCATCATGAAACTATCCAAGTTAGACAAACCAGACGTGCGGGACACTACTAGAGAAGTAAGGACGAACTTATAAGTGATGTACTCCTATGGACCCCTTTCACATGGACGAGCAAAGGTAGAACAACCAGTTAGAACCTACATACAGCAGCTCTGTGACGACACGGGATGTAGCCCTGAAGACCTTCCGGAAGTAATTGACGATAGAGAAGGGTGTCGAGAAAGGATCAGGGAGATCCGTGCTGATGGCACAGCATGATGATGATGATGATGATTAGTGTTTAGTAATATAGGTACTTTCTAATAGGGGGACCTAGTGGTGGTGTAATAGATGGCCAGCTAGACCAACAATTACTTTTGAGTGATGAAAATAAGTCTTATTATGTGTCACATAGTTGCGGCCTAGTGACAAAACCTAGCTATGCTTACTATCTTTTTAGAGTAAATAGTTTCGTAGATAGACTATAACTAAACTAAGCTTGTCTTTTCATGTTAATAACAAACGGTCCAACGTTTTATTTTTGGTTAAAGAACTTCTGGAAACTTTCATCTGCTGATTTCACTTCAAAAAATTTCTTATTTAAAAGATGGTTGACAATGAGGAAATCATAACACCAAACAATTATAATCTTATCTCATGAAACATTTTACATTTGTCTGGCAATTTCGAAGTGATGACCAGGAAAGGCATTTTTAGTACGTCTTGGGCTTTTGATACAGAAAACCATTGTAGAAAAAAAAAAACCTTTTTCCCAAATCAGTGATATTTCTTTGTTGTTTCTGAAATCTTAGAAGAGAATTTTTTAGAAAAATTCCTACGCAGTTTAAGACTTTTCTGAGAATATTTATAATAGTTAAAGGCTTTTATTTCCAAAAAAGCATACATAGGGAAAACATTCACTAGGCGTCTCCATACATGATTTATTCAATAAAATCAATTCAATAACCTTAAAAAATCGAGTTACCATCACCTTAATCATTAACATGATACGGATTCTCTTTACACTTTCTTGTCATCCGTTCCTATTGGCCATCACTATTGATAAGTCCTCTAGGCGACATCCAGTGTCAGCAAAGAGCTGATAAATACTTTTGTTGGTCGGCCAATACTGATGTGTCCAAGTGTAGGAGTTCATAGAAGAATGTCGCATGGTCACTTTAAGTTCATCCTTCCTTTACCTGCGGTGCCCAGCATATCTAACTTAGATGGTTGGAGAGAGTAGAGATAAGTGGCTGTGCATTTGTTGTTTTGAAGGTTGCGGCTTCCAGGATTTGTTCTCTTGTGTCATTCACATCTAGCTTTTTCTCAAATGATTTCGTTAAAGTGGAAGAATTTTCGCTTTATTTTATCTGAGTGATCAGATTTACAAATTGTCGTTAACATGTCAATAGTAGTCTATGCTTTATCCAGATATATGTTGACATTGCTTTCAGTAGATGATTTATTGCTACCGAAGTATACGACCTGGTTTACTAATTTCAGAGTTTTAGCATTGATCCATCTTGATTAAAACTTGAACTCTGTTTGATCTGAATTCACGAAGAGACTACTGCCCCTGGGGCAGCAATACTCATAAAAGAGAAATGTGCTTCAATTTTAGAAGAAATCTCAGAAAATTCTTAAATAAATTACCAGATTTTAATAAACCCCGTACAATATTTCCGTGATTTTCACATCAACGTATTAAAATGTTTTCAAAATTGTCAAACTGTAGCTCAATAACGAGCATCTATATATATATATATATATATAGAGAGAGAGAGAGATTATGTGTGTGGGTCTTTGTGTGTATTCGTGAATCGGTGGCCAAAGAAGGGAATTATCTGCAGCATCTTTGTCCGGCGTCAAAGTATCTGGAGAGACCCCTTTGTCCCTTTTGGCGCGAAGACCAGACATAGAGCTATGTCCGCGTGAACCTGCGAGGCCGGCAGTAAGGACGAGGGATGTTGGTTAGTCATGAGTGAGACTCCAATGTAGAGAGTCAGCGATTCAAGCTCAGTACGTGGGACTGGTCAGTTGGCTCTATGACTTGGGTCCAGAGCAGTCGTAGGGCGGTATGGAGTCAAGATCGAAAACACGGAGCAGTGAAAACGGTGACTAGAGATAAGTCAGCGTCTTGGGTAGCTCTGTAGGATTTTTTCTGACTTCTCGCGATAGCTATAGATATACATAGAATGCTAAAAAAATGTGCCAAACTTTACCAGTTCTGCATCAATAATTGTATTTTCTTCTTTCCATCCTCTGTTTGTTGTTTGTTAATTCATTATTTTTTGTCAACCTGTGAAATGTCCTCTCGGCCGGGTATGATAATTAACAACGTGGTTCACAACACTAGACAAACGACCAAAGCAAACAAAACCGGCGTGTGGATTACTTCATAAAACTCTGGAAAAAGTAACTGTAACATGGCTACATCTCTGATATCATTAAACTACACAAATTACCAAATTCTGTATTATTCAATGAATCATCAACGCAAGGAAAAAACATAAAAAGTAGGCTACCAATCAAATAATCCTTTTGTTTTAATTTTAAAATTAAGACAAAATAACATTCCATTTTATTTCCTAAGACAATCTGGTAAGAACATTTATAAACATTCATGGAGCAATTTTTTTGTTGGTCTATACAATAAATGAACTAAATTAAATTAAATTGAATTAGATATAATTCAACTGAAAGAAATTCGACTAAGAAGTTTTGTCACGTCATGTTTTCAAGTTAAAAATACCTGCGTATTCCGTTTACGATCAACATCTTCCTTCCTGTTTGTTATCTCGATTTGAATCTAGGTCTCTATCCCCGGAAATAGTTTCAGCCACAAAGTAAACACGAAAGAAAGAACGGAATGGTTCAACTCTTATTCATGCTAGACATTTTGCAGTAAACTTATCCTCAGCAAAATTCGTTTCTTAATTCTAGACCTAAAAGAAAAAGGGGTCATATGATAATGGGGCTTTAATAGTCTGGGTCCTGAAACTGGGTCAGGAACTACTGAAGCTGAATCAACTTTTATTAAAAATTCATTCCCAAATAATCAGCCATGCATTCTTCTCGGGACTTTTCATCAATCACTGGCATCAAAATCAAATCGCTGAACCAAATAGAAACCAGAAAGTTGCAAAATCGAACTATGTGGCGAATGATCAAACATCAATCGTTTTGTCCACTGAAATAAACCTGTAATCAGTTGGTGGAGCAGTCTAATGCTTGTTTAAGTGACTTCAAAGAAAACCGACAGTGATCAATGATCATGAGGCCAATCGATCAGTTAGTCATTGATCAGAAAAGTGACAGGACTGTAAACGTATTGATATTGTGCAGATAAGCAGGTAAAAAGAAAGAGAAAGGGAGTTGAAAAATTGAAAGAAGAAGAAGAAGAAGAAGAAGAAGAAGAAGAAGAAGAAGAAGAAGAAGAAGAAGAAGAAGAATTTTCAAAGAGGGAAGTGGAAAGTATTGCGAGTACAAATAGAAAAGGCTTACAAAAGAATAAAGGAAAGAAAAAATGAATGAAATAAAAAAGTGAGGTAAAAAACAGGGAAGCAGAAAAACATAAAGAAAATGGAAAAAAAAAAACGAGAAGAAAAAGCTCTTGGAAAAGAAATTAGCCAAGAAAAAGGGGCAAAAAGCATGAAAGTAAATATAACATAGCATGATATAAACATAATATAAACAAAAAACAACATAAAACAAAAACAGTTATGTAAGGACATGGTATATATTTAATGAAGAAACACACACACACACACACACACGCACACTTTCAGTTTCACATCAATAAAGAAATTATAAAGAAAAAATTGTAATATAAGAATTTAAACAGTAAACATTAATATTAAATTGGTAGATCGTTTGCAAATGTTAAAAGTTCTATCTTTTTGTTAGCGCATCTTTAATGGTGCTCCTTGGCAGCTTAATAAATAAGGACACCCTGCATTTAGCAGTACACTATGTTTGAGACAGACTGTATACCCCATGAGTGTTACTTTTTCATAACAATGAATAGATTGCAATCAAAATAAATGATCAGTTGTAAAGCATATGCACTTTGAAAGTTCATAACCAAAAAGAGTGTAACATATTGACCCTGGACCGAGCCGTCAATCAAGAGATGCAGTTGTGTAATTAAACGGAAGAACAGCGAAACAGGTGCATCTGGTCGAAGATATCGGAATATCACCTTGACCTGTGGATGTGGTTGAATTCGGTGATGGTGGCAGATGCGTACGCCCAGAGGAAGCAGGTGGATGTCAAACAAAAATATAACCAGGTGCCACAGACGACTTGAGTCAGTTCGAGTTCGAGTTCGAGTTCCAGTTGGGGACAAGATGCCGGAGTGAGAACCAGCTCCAGACGGAGGGCTTGGGCCCTCAGTGACCCACGGTTGAGCAGCCCAGCAAAAATGCGATAGGAGTGCTGCTATAGTCAGAAGAACTTTAGGTCAATATGTAGCAGTCTGTCCCCGTTTTCAACTCTCCTCTCATACATAAGAAACATTCCCTTTCGAGAATAAAGTGTGAGAGGTATATTTTTATAAAGAATGTTCGTTCGTTCATTGAAGTCGTCATTATTGATGACTATGTTTCCGCTTATATTTGCATATGTATTATCTATATGTATGCGGCTACACAACAAGAGAAGTAGACATATACTTATAACTAAGTTTATTTGCCGAGATAGATAGATAGATAGAAATCAAGAGAGAAATCAAGACAAACCGATAGAAATAAATAAACAAATAAATAAAAAAATGAACTTCGATAACTTTATTAATAGTTATAAACTGATAGAAGTGTGTAGGAATCTACTAAGGTAGAGAGAGTGATTAAAATGAAACTTGAAAATAGGGAAAAGTTAATAGAAGTTTTCATCTGGAATAAGATATTTTATTTTACATAATGATATACATAAAATTTATAATTTTATTTTTGGTTGATAACTTGGTTAGTTCTACAGCATATCAGTACTTCTGTCATTTAGTTTATTTTTGCGGTTATGTTGTACACCAGGGGATGGATGAAAGAGAGAAAAGGAAATACTTACATTTAAAGACATCAGCCGTTTTTTTTTTATTACGAAAAATAGGAAATGGTTGGCTAAATCATTGCGTGAAGAGAATCGGGATGGAACTGCTCAAATTTACACCTTAATCTTTTATACTTTTCTATCTGGCCGGATTCTCTGGTCTTCTGTCTGGGAACTTCTTCAGGTTATCTTGGGATTCTTTTGGTTTCCGTGTCTCAATTCTTTTCTTATAAATGGACACAAAAACTTAGTTGATTTTCGACGCCTTTATTTGCCTAATTCTCCAAGTCAATCGTACGGCTGGAGTGATAGCCATTTTAGGCATTCGTTTGCGACGGCGCCTTGGACTACTCTAATTCTCTACTTAACTGAACCGTTCTCATGACTTAATCAACCAATCGGGGAACAGCTAAACAGATCAGCCAGGGGTCAAATCTTGTTTATTATATCACTGCTTATATTCAATAACTTTGCTTCTCACGAATTACCTGTTAACTTTTGTATTCTACACTTACCTTACAAAATTAATAGACAGCCTATTTATTTTGTAACAGTCACTCATCATAGTGGCGTGAGATAACGTTACGTTGTGGCTAACACGCTGGACAGCGACATTGTAGTAAGCGAGTTCGAACAGAATTCGGGTTATTACGTTCACTTTTTGTCAAATACACTTGGGAAAAGTATTAACCTCTTTACTCCACCCCCTATGAGTTAAATACTACAACTACTGTTCTCCAACAACAATAGCTTTGATATCAAATTACCCACGAAGGTGGTTACGCAATTAAACCAACCATTAATATTGTATTGAAGAAAGAGCTCCTACCTGTGGTCCACAATATAAAAAAAATCAATGAACTCTCTCCTGTGAAGTAAGGATCTAGGCATTTTGAGATTTCACTTTTATAGTATCTACAAATCCCACCATACAGAATTATAACGAAACGCTATTGACACAAAACAGCGATCTATAAATAGCCACTTGTAGCGTCAAATTGTTGGTAGAAATTGAGGTTTTCTTTCTTAAATACCTGGATATTTCTTTTTATTGGAATATTCATCCTCCAATTAAGGACAGATAATTCAAACATCACCGAGTCTCCTTATACTCAAAAGACAACCGATTTCTTGCCGTCACAACATTTTAACTGTAACACATATTTGTGACTCTTTCGGCGGCTGAGGTTTACAGCTGAGAAACGAACAACGAACAATGGTTAACCTCCAATCCATTTCTTTATTGCAGGCGCACAAAATAGTATACGGGTATGTTCTACTACCCAGCAGCCGCGTCAATTGAATTGTCTTGAGAAAAGCAATGGGTTGGAGACAATGAACAGGATAGGAAAAATCTCATTTAGAAATTCCAACGTACACTTCTGATTGTGTGACAGGGATTTACAATGATCAATATCCTGAGATGGGACGCTAATGAGATCAACCCTTCCCCTACCTCCTACCCAAATACGCACATACATTCAGGTACAATGTTAGTCTATCATTCCTGAGTTTTGAGATATCCGTATTGTGTGCTGAATTCTTCGTGTCTTGCAGACAGTGCCACCTTCGTTCATCTCTTTAATCATTGTTTGGTCTCTTCTTCATTTCACGCTTGTGACTCCCCAGTCTGGAACCGACTTGGGAACGTTACTTTACCGACATGTTTTTATTCCTGTTTTCCTTTCACGTAATATCCGCAACTTCATTTCAGGAAGACGTGCACAAATAAATGAATAATGCTTCTTTAGTCTCCTGCTTGGATTTTGGCGGACACTGTCGAGGTGATTTTTCTCATCCGTCTGCGGAGCCTCTGGGTGCGACACGGTTTCGTCTGCAAAAGATACCGGCTTGCCAGATTGCATCAAACTAATCCACTTAAAAATACACCATTAGAAAACATGACTTTAAATAAACTGAAAACTGCTTGTGCAGATTTTCTTGTTTATTTTGTTTGGTTGGACACGTGATCCAAGAGATCGTCGTGATGCTATATTAGACTGTGTTTCATAATGTCTTTTACGTAAATAGCATAAGACAGGTAATATTTGTTTCATCCCAATACTCGTACTTTAAATATTTAAATATTTAAACACTGAAATAATAATATACATGCCTTTATTAGGTTTATCGTAAGAATTTCATTGATTTTAAAGACATATCAACCCATCAAGGGTTATTTTACGTACAGAGCTTTCATATTTACATTCATTTTTACATTTTATTTTCAACTGATTTGGAACTTTCTTTAAACACAGTTCTATCAGACACCAATGACTTTTAAAAAGTGCTTTTTTGACCCACGGATTGAGTCCAAAAAGGTATAACCACCGCGATCAGAATGGACACAAGAGACATGAAAATGAAGGGGGACACCACACTTTCCAGATCTCCAGAATTTCAGACTCACCATCACATTCAACTTACTGTCATCTCAAGAACACTCTTTTCAGCAGGGGGATTCAGTTAACATATTCTCAGCCCCACCGATAGAAAGTTAAAGAAAATCAGATACTTGTCCGAATACCCTGCGGAGTAATTGTCTGCGGTAATATGCAAAACACTTATCGAGTAACTGTAATTCAATTATTTGTTTAATTTTTTTTTTTAAGTGAACTTATACATTTAAGTCCCCCAAAATGATATACCGTCAATAAGTCAACGGAGGAAAGTCTAAGGAAACACAGCAAGTCGGTGAATTGTAGCGAGTTTAAGTGTAAAACATTTGAGGCAACACATCCGTTTTCTAGTCACCGAAACCAAAAAAGCAAGTTCAATGTCCGACATGTAATAATGTAATTCCGAGTGTAACTATAACTGTTTCTTATTTTTAAAACTTGAAATCTATTTAAAGAAAATTAAACCAGATTATCCCTTTATTGCACGCTGGGGTACCTTTTTTAATATTCTCAATTTCTCCTCGTTTGTATTACAATTTTTTATCGATTCCATTATGTATATGAAAAGTTCAAGAATATTACGGCAATCCTTTCTATAAAAAGAAATTATCTTGTTGTAATATCCTTGTTTCCATGGTCGTTAGGTAGCCCTTTGTTCATTATGAGTAATTGTGAAAGTTCTGTTTTGGTTTTTTGATTCTTGCAATTTTAGATACATTCAATGCAATCGTCTATTTTAAGTCGAGTGGTTTATTTTATTTATTATAAAGTTCATATTTTCTCCTGCTAGCAGGCATATTTTTGTTACTTTTTGAGAGCTCCTCTTCCAGAAATTTGGTATATGACTATCGTTTCATACTGTATATTGCTGTTGCTCCTATTATATTTCATATTTTGTATTACTAGTGTAAATATATGTTTAAGTTTTAATTCAATAAAATATATCAAATAGAAGGACAAATAAAACTAAATAAGAATTCGCATAAAATGAATACACTTGTTGTTGTTTTTGTGTCTTAATTGATTTCTATATAAAATTATGCATAGTATTGCTTTTAATATGTTTGAGAATAAAATCTTGATATTAGAAATCACTAACACCTAGCAATTATTTATTAAACCTGCTTTTGTTAAAACCAATATGAAAATTATCCATGCTATATACTCTGGGAATTTTTTTTTTCTTAATGATTTATAAAACCCATTGCAGGATTTTAATCGGGTTAATACCACTGGCTTGCCCCACCCGGGGTCCATCAGATGTTTGTGTCGGTTGGGTGTTATTGTGATACCCGCCCTGGTCTCAGAGGTTCTTATCCCCAGGTATTACCCGCTTGGAACCCCAAAATAGGAAAGCCAACAGGATCAAGAATTTTTGTGATGGCCACGCAGGAGTACTGATTCGTGCGCGGTCCTCTACTGAAAAATGACATTGGGTTAATTACAGCGTGGTGGAAGGAAGAATAAATACCTTGCCCCTCTTGATTTTCTGTGGACCACCTGGCGTTCGCGCTTGTTGGGTGATATTAGAGTGATCACCAAGTCCAAGGGAACCTTCTTCCCAGGCAATACCTGCTTGGCAGGGTTAAATTTATCGCAGAGCCCCTAATGCGCCCATAATGGGTAATTTTGAGGAGATCAAGTTTTTTTGTGATTCCCACGAATGAGTCTCGAATATTGCAGGGCCCATAACATAAAATGACTTCGTGTCAAGTTTGACTCGATGTGAGTTCAAATAAATACCGCATTTGTAACAAGGACTGTTTTAAGGCAACTCTAAATCAGCTAGACTTACCAGTCTTGGAGTAGAGGAGATTCTTAATCAAAAATCTAAATCATGCTGTTCAGAAACTCTTTTTAAAATTTGTGCACCATTCTTCTATTATCAGCACATGCCCAAAATTAGGCTGGTTCTACGTAAGCTTTCACTCGATTATTGCATCATCATTATTGTCATTTATTTAGTTTGGCTAAATGGTCAATATCGATGACGACGGACGAACATTATTATTATTATTATTATTATTATTATTGCGAGCTTTTCACCCCAGCTATAACATGTCAGGTTTCACTGAAACAATGTGCCCAAGTGCTGCATTCTTCTAAGTTCTCTAGCGAGATCCAAGTATTTGTATGTCAATTCATTTTCTTTTATTATCACTCAGTGGTCCACAAAGACCATAAAATCTACAAAAGAACTAGCCCATTTTTTATGGTTAATCAATGAGGAATACTCAGTTGAATAAGTACAATAATCTTAATACTTACTAGATTTAGTCCAGTGTGAATTTTTGTTTATTCTTAAATTAAAAATTCCAAACTCAAGATTAAAATTTAAAGACATGCAAGATATTTTTAAAATAATACAATAATGTAGGAGCAAAAAAGAAGTTTAAGAGCTAATTTGACCAATAAAAAATCTTCCCAAAGTAAATGTGCAAAAGGAAAGAAAATGTACATTTCATTCGTGTGTAACATCGTCAGCGAATGGTACCTGAATGTGAATAGATAAATTATAAAAAAAAGTCAGCAACCGCAAGAAACTGATAAAGGTCAACACCTCGTCCGGAAGATGAAGTGTAACAAGATATATTTAATCCAGTACCCTCAGACGGAAAAACAGTAGTTCAAATGACCTTACCGTTGTAACTAGACACGATCGGTTATGTAAGTGTTGATGAAGAATGGCCTGAAGATTCTGGTTAAAGTGAGGATTGAATGTTCAGTAGACCCCAATAAAAGACGATAGGATTTCTTGATACCTTCTTCTTCTCTTTTCTCTCTCTCTCTCTCTCTCTCTCTCTCTCTCTCTACTCTCTCTCTCTCTCTTTGTGGTTGGGGTATGAGGAAACAAGCGTTCGCATCTACAGCGAGCGATTGAATCTTTCAAAGATGTGGGAAGTGTTGGTTCCTACTAGAACAAAGAAGCTACCAGACACGTGTCCGTGGAAAATTTCCACCAACTTTTTCTGCCTTACCCTATATAATTAAACAAATTTGATGAAGCAGAACTGATACTCCACTCCGATATCAATTTGAGGAATAGGGAAGGATTCTTCCACTCTCTTTAGTACACAGATAATACGATCTCGGAGCAAAAAGTTAGTGATTGACGAATAAAGAAAAAACAACGTCGTCAATGCATTCTCACTTTTTCTCTTGCAATATATATATATATATATATATATATATATATATATATATATATATATATATATTGTTAATATCTAGTGCTTCTAGCTAATACATCTGCCGAAACTGAATCCCTACAGCATAGCCTAGAGCAAGCAGCAGAGGTCATTGGCCTCTGAGCGAACGTAAATAAAACTGAGACTCTGATATTAAATGAAGATAATAAGAAACAGAGGTTCTATCACTTGCGGTGAGATGTGTTTTTCTGCTTCTCATCTCCCATCTGACGATAAACCATCACTAACTCAGCAGAACAGTAACCGATTATGATACCACCCGACTGTTTTGGTTTCAGTTTCTTTGTTTAACGCCATATCAATCTTCTTGTGTTATTTAATGCCAAAGCAATCCTTTTAGAAGGAGTGTAGTGATATTATTTAATTCATAAATGGAGTCTATCTTTCATTGGTAAATGCAGATTTGGTCTCTATACTTTTGAAACGTTCCCGCTGAAAAAATATATCACGTTATTTTTTGTGTCGACCGTGAAAAACTTCTCATTTTTAAAATATCAAATGATACTGGAAAGAAAGAGCGTTTAGACGAGAACGAGTGTTTCTCTATAACTCAGCGTATTTCCCCAAGGCAAACTGGACTTGTCGGCCAAAATAAATAACTCCCTTCTTTCACCTATTTGTCATAATTTTACCTTTCACAAGAATCTATGAAGATAGAACTGTCTCCGACGCCTTATCCTGTAACTCATAACACTATTCGAACACAAACTGATTTTACGTTAGATGCAAAGATTTATCCGTACGTCAAACAGGGATATAGAATAGTGAAGTGAACTATAATCAATGCCAAAACATTATTCACTGGGAAACAGATATTTCGATGAGAAAATTTTGGCAATGTAGCAACGGAGTGGATTTCAGAAAATTAAACTTCATCAGGATTGAGGGTATAGTAACATACTAAGCCTTTTGCTTAGTTGTGGCACAAAGCCGTATGAATAAGGCCCACATTTAGGATTGCTAGTATCCAAGGTATGACATTAATCTACATTTGATAGTGAGGCTCCAACCCTTCAGATCTGGGAAGTGTAGAGTACCTTTTCGTTATCATTACTCCCAGGTTCACTCTCTCCAAAAGTGACAGTATCTGTTAGGGTCCCTACTATGGGTCAAATTATTTATATTCGACACAAATACATGATATGTAATCGTAAATTATATACATATATACATATATATATATATATATATATATACGAGGATCATTAAATAAGTTTCCAGGCTTTTTTCGTATGAGCACCTTTATTGATAGTACACACATGAAACTATAGTCCCCTTCGAAGTAATCTCCTCTGGCTGCAATGCACTTGTTGTACCGTTCCAACAACTTCTGGAATGCCTCATGGAAGTCCTCTGGTATGAACGCGTCAATGGCTTTCGTCACAGACTCTTTCATCTCCTCCATTGTCTCATAACGACAGCCTCTGAGCTTAGGGAATAACCAAAAGTCACAGGGACCAAGGTCTGGACTATAAGGACGGTGAGGAACTGTCTTGATGCCCATCTCGGCCAAATGGTCTGTGACAATGATGGAGTTGTGGACTGGTGCATTGTCCTGGTGGAAATGCCACTGACCTGATTTGAAGAATGCTGGCCTCTTCCGACGGAATTTCTTCCTGAACTCTCTAAAACCTCAACGTAGTAAGCCTAAGCCTAACCCTAACCCTTTGGCCAATCAACTTTGGTGTATTGACTTCCTTACTCTTCCCACACCTCTCATCATCCCTCACTGACTCCCTGCCTTTCTTGAATATCTTATGTCACTCAAAAACTGACGCTCGATTCATACAAGATTGTCGAAAAGCAGTCTGAAGCATTCCTTACGTTTCTGTTGCATTTTTCCAAGTTTAAAACAGAATTTTATTGCATATCGTACTTCTAAGTGTCCTCATTGCATTTTTGAAATTCAGCAGCTGTCACAATCAGGCTTTAGTAGGGTGTATTCCAATTGCTGCTGTAGCTGTTCATTTAAACCTGAAATCATAAAAATTAGCCAGTCATCTCATAAGATATATAGCAATAACATACTGAATTTTCGAGAATCAACAACAATTTTAAATACCTGTACAAAAAAGTCTGGAAACTTATTGAAAGAACCATGTATATATATATATAGTTACTTGAAGTTATAATTGTTTACTGAGGTGAGGTTTCTTTGTTTAATGGCATATCAACCTTTGTAGGTTATTTAATGCAAAACCCATTCTCCTAGAATAACAGTAGTTGCACTATTTAACCCATAGCTGGGAGGATAAAAGGGTTCATACCTTTCCCAAGGGTATTTGTCTGAAAGTGACGGTAATGGCGCGACTGGATTTCGCAGTTCAGCGCTTTAACCATTTCACCACGAGGACACCCTCCACCATTGTTTACTAAGGATTACTAACCGGGACATTGGCCCAGCGGTTAGAGTGTTCGCCAATGGCCCGGGAGACCTGGGTTCAATCCCAGGTCGAGTCATACCAAAGACTTTAAAAATGGAACTTGATACCACCTTGCTTAACACTCAGCATTATAAGGTACGGTTCAAGGGTAAAGTGGAGCAATCCAGGGAATGGAGTAGCGCCCTCCCCTACACCTTGGTGTAGTAGCAATCGAAAAGGGAGCCTTCGGGTCACCCTCGACTATGGTCGCTAACTTTACTTAACTTTACTTACTTATATACGTGTGTGCAAACAAATCATTATTATTGAGTACAAATGAAACCATATTACTATTTGTATTAGATTGGAGTACTTAATGTCATAAAAATGTGAATAAAAACTCATTATCAGTAACAACATGAAAAATCACAGTTCCCAAAACTTCCAAACTACCTCCAAGACGGATTGACATGCCATTCAAATCCATTAATCATTTATTCCTTCAATTACCCCTAGATCCACTTTACCCTGAATGCAAGTACTTGTTACGTCTCATCACTTGGTCAAAGAGATCTGTGTGAAAATATTTTTTATTAGATAAGTTTACTTAATACTATATATGTGCAAATTATTAGCATTAAGAAAACTCACTTGAATATATAATTGTTAATTCAGGATTATTTTTACGAGTTACTTGAAGCCATATTACTGTGTGCAAATAAATTACTATAATCAAATAGAAATAGTTAATTGAAAGTATACAATTATACATAGATTATTAATTTTAGATAGGAATAATTGATACTATATATTATTCTGTATAAATTACTTGATAGGAAAAATTAGAACTCTCCATGTACAAACAAATAGTTATAGACAAATACAAAAAAAAGCAAGTCTTAAAAAATGCAACTGGACAACACTGGATAAATTACTATAATCAAATAGAAATAGTTAATTGAAACTATACAATTATACAATGATTACTAATTTTAGTTAAGAATAATTGATACTATGTATAATTCTGTATAAATTACGAGATAGAAAAACTTAGAACTCTCCATGTGCAAACAAATAGTTATAGACAAATACAAAAAAAAAGCAAGTCTTAAAAAATGCAACGGGACAACACTGGATGGTTTCTCGCCAAATTATCTCCTTTCAATCGGTGGGATTCCACCCCCCACCCAAATCGTTTCATCAGCTTTTACCACATAGAATAAACGTACCTTAAAGATTATATCCTCGTTAACTGATATCTGACCGTACAAACACCTGAATATTTCTGTTTATAAGAAACTAACTATTCCATACCCGTCGAGAAATCCTTCAATTTTATCATCTAGTAACATCTGCCAACTTCCATAAATTGTTTAGCTATCCTTTTGATACTACTATACATGCATATGAACATACATACATTTATACGCATTACACCTTTGCATACACATACACACATACAGATACATTCGCACCCATAAGCATATGTATAAATAAAGATGACGCCTATACGCATGCATACTCATATATACACGTTAGCACAAGCATATACGTTATTGCACCTAAATATGCACATCTAAGGACGGAAAACTTTTTAGCGTCACAGGTCGTCATATCTTAAAAACTAGCTTCTTTTTGTTTTGATCCGAATAACACTCTCATGGAGTATTCAATTAATGCAGCTGTCCAAAATACAGATGTGCACTTTTTGAAAAAATATGTGTAGAAAAACAAATGAAGAAATATAAATTCTGAAAGAGTGTGTAGCGTTATCGTCCAGATTCCATAAATACCGTCTGCCGTAAAAGTCAATAAAAATGATTAGCAAGAAAAACAGATACTACACTTAGATGTCAGTCGAAAGATCAGGACGTGAAGATATGATATTGAATATGTATCCACCTACACCCATACCCAAATTGGGCACATAGAGTGGGGTAAGGGTTAATAAGTTCTAACTGTTGTTAGAGTGTTCGATTCTCATTGGATACCCCATATTTTGATCATGTACCAAACTAGACTAAACTCATCAAATCACAACCTCCATACCATTGGGCATGGTGGCGCCTTGCATGATGTAATGGTTAGCAAGCTAGACTAGCAAATCTTCAAAAATTGAGTTCTTGTCTCATTGGGTGCCCCATTCATATGACCTCAAACCAAATCGAAGCAAAAAAGCTTAGTAAATTACTACTTCTGAACATGCTCACCTGAGTGAATGATTCCTTTTAATGCAATTGGAAGAATGTTGCCCCAGAGCTAGAATAGATCCCGTTGCAAGACAAGAATACATGCAGAGGGGATTTGATTCCTGCTAGGATAAAATAAACTTGCGTTACATGCAAATCATTATACTACATGACACACGTGAAGTAGTTTGATTGTAAATTGCTCGGCATATGAGACGTCCTGGGAGATGAATGCCAAAAAGACAGAGTATTTTTTGTTATGGCTACAGAAAAGTTTTGATTCATGTGTGTCCAACCCCTAAAATCTTTGTCCCTTTTGACTTGGTCGAATGTCGGAGAAATCCATTACACCATATGAAATTCCCAAAATAGCAAGGGTGTATAAAATATCAAGAATTAAATTGAGCTGATTCACACATACACACACACACACACACACACACACACACCTATATATATATATATAACAGGGAAATAGTGGATGTGAATGTAATAATATTTATTTGCATATAAACTGATTTCTGGGAAATTAAATAGGAAGCATTATTTTTGGATTGACTCTTGAATGTATGTTCGTATATTGTGGTAAAAATAAAATAACAACGAGGGAATTTTTTTATGAATTTCAAAATTTAATATTTACTCGAAGAAATGATTGTAAGTCTGGACGTTTTTTTTAGCAATTTTAATAATTTGTGCTCGTGGAACGATATAACTGAATGAGGTTAACAAGGTGGTACGACTTGATTTTTCATTTTTGTTAACATACTGGCTTTATTTTCTGAAATGGCTCTGTAAATTTGATATTCAATATAATCTTGGTGGTAGATTTTACAAGGAATTTTTCTACTAGATTTTACGTGCTGTAAAACTAGTTTAAATTTATTAATATGTTTAAAAAATCATTATTGTTTTGCATATTCTATTAAACCTTATTTCTTGTCAAACATGCTAGACTGGCCGGAAGTGGGATCCCAGAGGTTGGAGGTAATAATGTGCATCTGCAAGTATTATATATTAAGTGAAATTGTTTGCTTTAATCGTTTAATGGCATATCAACTCATTACGTGTTATCTAATGCCGGAATTTGCAATTTTTTTTATTGCAGTTATATCTAGCAATATATTTTACGTTACATTCCAATTATTTGTTTAAATCTCACTTTTTTTTATTAGTCTATAATAAACATTTATTAACGCACAGTCATAGGGTAACAAGTATCATCATTTAAGACTGTAGAATACACCGACTGCAACTCTGCAGGGTTAAACTCCCCCAACGAGTGTCCTTGATATGACACTAAACAATCTGATGGTAAGGCTCCAGTAATGACGAGCATTATTGCCATTGATCCAAGGTCCACTTTGGCCCGGAGTGGTAGCACCTGATAGGGTCCTATCTATGAGTTAAATAGAACTAAAAAATGTACTTATGCTAAACTGATTTGTTTGAAAAAAACTGTTTTTACATTTAACGGCGTGAAAAAAAAAGTTCTTATTCTAAACAGAATTGTTTGAAATACAACTGTTTTTGAAATTTAAACTGAGAACTAATTCTAAACAGAACTGCTTGAAATACAATTGCATATATGAATAAAGATGGATTTGGAATTAAATAAACTACAACGGTTGACATGCCATAAAAAACAAACCAAACCAAGCCAAATTAACACAAATAATTAGCATAGTGTTGTATGGTTTCAAGTATTCTTATTTAATATTAATAATTTCCGAGAAAATTTATTTGAACCATAAATGTGACCCTAACAAGTTCTTCTGCTCTGGGTAAAGTTGACCTTGACGTAATGTTAATGAACGGTTACTCCACACACACCAGCAAGAACTAGATCCTCACCACTAGATGCTTTTTAATATCATACCCAAGCCATGTGTGAGTGTGTGCGTGTACGAGCGCGTGTGTGTTAAAAATTCATCTAAAATATATCATTTTATTAAATATATGAATTCAAATGTGAAAACATGTGCGTAGCTATATATATATATATATATATATATATATATATATATATATATATATATATATATATATATATATTGTGTAGGTTAGTGTGGCGAGATCCTCTCGTCTATCATTGGTATGCACGTGTATGGACAATACATCACACCACATATACAGGCAAACTCATATATTTTTAAATCTATGTATATATGTACTCACGCATGCGCACGTGTGTGTGTGTGTGTGTGTGTGTGCCTATGCATATATGTATGTTTGTGCGTGGGGGAGTATAAAAGTATTTTGCTGGAGTATTAATAAGCAAAGAGAAACTATAAATGAAGGAACAAAACATAAAAAAGAATAACAAACGGAAAGAGACCAAAAAAATAAGTGATGTCGACGCATGCGCACAACTCCTTACGCGCTGACAGCCAGAATAGCGGGCAGTAAATAGAGTTGATTAATTATTCTGAAAACAAATTGGTTTGTCGGCAAACTTTTCACCTAAACTTGACCTTCCTCGGTAATCCAATCAATATGGCGGCATCAGACTGGGATTGGAGGCGTTTGGGTAGAGGAAAAGGAGGAGGAGGACTTGGTGGTGAGAAATGTAAGGTGGGGGGAATTGCCGCAAAGACGTTGGTGGTAGGAGATGGTAGGCGATGGATGTAGTGACGGTAGCAATGTGCATGCGTATCGATAGGCTTGGAGTATGGGTTGCAGGGCGGCGAATTAGAGTCAAGCGTTTTCAGGATACGGGAAAATACTTTCTCTTTTTAGATTATTTTTTTATTTGTTTTTTCTCCTACCCCTTCTTTTGATGGCATTACGTTTCTGTCCGTCTCTCTTTCTAGCCTGTTTTCCCTCCAATGAGTTGATAACTCGGGGTGTTGATTGGGAGGGAATTTTTAATTTAAATTCATTGGCGTATTAACGAGGTTTTGAAACGTCTCACTCCCCATTGCCAGGCCTCGGAGACAAGTTTCTCTTTCTTTTAATCTATTTCTATCTTGAATGTTTCAGTCTTTATGTATATATCATCTTTTATCTTTTTCTCCTTCTTTCTTTTAGTATATATATATATATATTTGTGTGTGTGTGTGTGCGTGTTTGTGTGTGTGTGTGTGTGTGTGTGCATGCATGTACGTATATAAGAGATAATATATATATATATATATATTCTGACTGTCAGAGCGTATACATATATATATATATATATATATATATATATATATATATATATATATGACGTACGATATTTGAATTATGAACCCTGGAAGTCAGTTATTTTATGATTCATGTGAAATACAGAGACATCGTATATTTTAAGTTTTATACCTGATCTGCCATCACAGCATCGAACACTTTTTATGTATTTTCCTTACTCGGAATTAATATTATTATATACTTCTTGGGAGTTTTTCACATCAGCATTAGCTGATGGTCTTTAACAGGATCTTGTGTTATAGCAAGAGTCCTCAAGTCTCCAGGACTCTTCTAAATATTCTGACCGATCTCAATAAGGCAGTAGTGTGGATGGTCTCCACTAGTGCAGTTATTTTCATGCCCCTCAGTCCCCTTACCAATCATGCAATGACTATACAAAGATCACCATTTACAAGTGGTATAATCGTCACTTACATGTTCCACAGTTTTTTCAATTTCCTAGCAGGTTCCTGGTACTTAACCTCCTTTTCACTTTCTTTTAATTTTACTCTGTGGTCAGCAGGGGCGGCAAAGTCCACAACTCTGCAACTTCTCTCTCTCTCTCTCTCTCTCTCTCTCTGTGTCTCTCTCTCTCTCTCTCTCTCTCTCTCTCTCTCTCTCTCTCTGTCTTTGTTGATCATTATAAGGTATGCTCGTCTGGGCAAGATTTAAGTGATCCGTTTGTATTTCGAAATCACAAAGGAGTTTGTGCCTTATTTTCCAGGATAGATGCTGTGTTGTGCATATACCATTTGTCTGTATGGTCAAATTTCAATTTTTTGCACAATTCCCTGTGAATCACATTGCCTACCCAGTAGTGTCTGATCTTATACACTTTCTGTGCCAACTTGCTGCTTTTGCTTATTTTGTGATTGATTGTTTCGTCTCTATCACCACATAACCTACATCAATGGTTTTGTAGCGTCTTATCTATTCATACTTTGATATGATTAGTCCTTATGGCATTGTTTTGTGCTGTTATTAGAAGAGATTCTATTTCTCTCTTAATATTCCCCTTTCTTAGCTGTGTCCACATTTTCTCGTGTGAGATGTCGTTTATTAGTCGATTAAAACCTCCATAGAGTTGTTTTTCTTTCCATTATTGTTTTCTGGTTATTTTCATTCCGTTGGTCTTCGTATTGTTTGTATTGTTTTGGTGGCTATAATCAGTCTTCCTCCGCGCTTTTCTATGCAGTCTTCAAGTTGTTATATGGATGCGTCAACGCTATCTTCAATACTGGCAAGTACTCTTCCTTCTTTTCATGACATATATAGTCTGTCTACGTCATCACAAAGATGTAATGCCTTATTCATGGTCATTAGTTTTCTTGTTCTCTGGTCCATTTGTTTAAGTTCTTCCCTGGTCCACTTCAAGGAAGGTCGTGCATATCTTACGAGGGGTACAGCCCAGGTATTTATCCCTTTGATAAGGTTTCTGCTATATAGTTTTTTTCTCTAGTAGCTTTCTGATTCTCCTCAGATACTCTTTTTTAATTTTCTTCTTTCATCTCCACTTGTTTGGTGGTGTATTATCATTATCATGGTTGTCGTTATCATTGTTGTTTTTATTATTATTATTATTATTAATGTGTTGTTGTAATTCAGTTATGCTTTCAGTTTCTTTCAATCTTTCACCGAATCTTTGCTCAAGAACTAGGATGAGGGAAGGTAGTGACTATGTGTATACCATAAATTTATATTTTTTGCTTTCTCTTTTAGGTAATACTGACAGCACTCCTCTAAGGAGATGAGCTGTTCCCCAAAGTGCAATTATTTGTATTTCATGTAGGCTGGGACTTCCAGGTATAAAGTTAATATATTTATCTACCCTTCTCTCGAACATATCCTGTGTTCCAACTCATACTGGCGGGCTAGTTGTTTTAATGCACCACATTATCTTAATATCTATTTTTATTCACTGACTTTATCATATTATTTCACTAATATGCTATTATTAGTTGGCACTGCCATATTAAGTAAAAGGCATGTTTTTCTTTTATTGTTCGTAACCACTATACGTGTCTAAGGCTCTTTTATTATTAATCTTTTACACACATACAGATATATATATATATATATATATATATATATATCAAGCTTACTAACAGACCAAATTTATTCATGTTAAAAGATAAAATTGAGCGACTATGAGTTTCGGGCCTACCTGTTCACAGTTAAACTAGGACAACGATTAAGAAAAATTGTGGAAATAGACTCTGTAATGTAGAAAAAAGAAAAGAAAAAGAAACAAAAAGTATGACGGGGGGATGTTAAATTGTAATTACATTAAGACCCAATAAACATTCTCTCTGCTTATAAAGGGACGGTTTATGAGTCAAAATATATATAGTTTCTAACACTTTAACGTGTAAGTCTGAGTGGGACCTGCTTAAAATAATGAACCGATCCACACTGTAAATTGAGGCACATTTACTGTTGAAATTTCCAACCTTGAGCTAACGACGATTTTGGCTCTCGGTTTGGATCATTGCATTCCGTCTAGCATTATTAAACGTGAGGAAATATTTTCAGAGTTCGAGGTTTTAATAGTCTATGTAATAGTCTATGTGCCATTGATGTATTTTAGTATACTTGAGACTGACATATTGTATTGAATTTATTATGGCCATTTTAAGCCCCGTAACACAATATTGATTAGTTTTGAGCTTACATATTTTCTCAGATTGATCAATGAATTATGTTGAAGAGTAACATGCTTGTGTGAAGTTCTCTTTCAATTTCAGGGAACCTTTTTTTACTGTTGCAACAAATCTATGAAGAAGATTATTATTCTTATTATCATAATTATATTTTATTATTATTTTACTATATTTCTTATTTTTACAATTTTATTATTTTTATTATTTTTGTTATTCTTTATGAGTAGGACTAGCCTTCTATTTTCAAAAGAATACATAACAAAGATTCAAATAATTCTGGATGAATTTACAGGTCAATAGACGACAACGCTAATGAGAAAGTGCAACTGTGATATGTGGAGACCGTTTCTTGACTTTCTGATGTTTTCGAAAAGATTGGTATTTGTAACATTTTGGACCATCTGACCTTAAAACATGATAATATATAAATACTCGTGTTGTTGCTGATATAAACAAAAACAATAATTTCGGTGTTTGTGAGGTGCTGTTTAACCAAAATGCATATCAGATACACTACAATGTGAAGATAATGTTGGATGATATCTTTTTTTCTTTTTTTTTTTGGAAGTGTAACATTTTTGTCTATGAATTCCATTTTTCTTCTGTTATTTTATGTTAGTCCATGACATTTTCATCGACCTGGAAAAATATGCTATTGATTTTGATAATTTAATCTAGTTTATGGAATATTTCATGAAGCCAAAATGTTCAAATATCAAAGGAAAAATGTTTGGCGTCTTATCTGATATTAGTTTATGTACCGCTAGATAAAAAATAGCAAAAAAGATTAACATGAGCTAATTCCATTGTTTTTGCCAGAAGAATTGAATTATATAGTGCTAATGATCCAGGACAATAGAGAGCAACTTGGATAAATAATAAAAAAGATGAATGCTGACGGTCAAAAGAGTTTGAGAAAGGCAATAGAAAGGAAGGAATGTTGTCACATAGCCCGTAATCGACCGTTCCCTGTTCATGTGAGATTTGGTCACGGGCTTTACTCTATGGTGGCCAGCTCTCATCGCCTCACGTCTCTTCACTTCGTCTCTTATCTTTGGGTCGTCTTGTCACCGCGTGTCGTGGTGTTGTCTTTTTTGTGTCGCAATCTTTATCCTTATTCGTAAATAATGAATGACAACGCAACAACTTCATGTGTACATTTTGCTTTTATTTATCAGCGACTTTTCCTTTAATTAATCACTTGGCCTAATAGAAGAATCAGTAAAAGCAAGATGGAGAACTCACCCTCTTGCGTTGAGAGTTTCTCGCAAACTGACGAATTTCTAAATCTAGAACCGTTTTGGCCACCAGACTGAAATTATCCTATGAGATCTGCGGTCTCAGATTGACCTCAAGTTCAACAATTATCCATCATACTATTTACTTGGCAGTAATTTTCCACTATAGACGCTACTTGAATGCTACATTCAACGTTAAACAAGCTGGGACAATTAAAACCAAGAAAATTTTGTCGAAGCTCGAAACACCTCGCATTTCTCAACTGCTCTACACTTTTTTTGGTCTTGTTTTTTTTTAATGGCCAATAAATTTTTCTTGATTGATTAATGCCAAATCCATCCTTATAGAATAGTTGTAGTTTCAAAGGTACATTTTTGATTACGCGTATTTTTGTAACTTTATATTGTTTTCCAAAGCTAAAATCCATTGTGAAATGTCGCAGATTTTAGGCAAAAGAAGTAGAAAATATGCTACCATATTTGCATTATTATCACCTTGAAATCGTGCTGATAGCAAGGAGTCTCTCCCTCCCATTTTCTTCTTCTTCTTCTTCTTCTTCTTCTTCTTCTTCTTCTTCTTCTTCTTCTTCTTCTTCTTCTTCTTCTTCTTCTTCTTCTTCTTTTCTCTCTCTCTCTTTCTCTATCCCATCATCCATCCCTATCGTTTTTCACTCTTAGAAGGTCCTTAAGACTGCATCCAGTAACCCCAGAGGCTTAATGTGTCCAAGTGTAGGCGTTCATAAGAAAATGGCACTTATAAGTTCGTCCCATTTCTCCATCCGCACCCAGCATAAATCGATCACCTAACTTAGATGTTTTATGAGATGGAAAGTAAGTACCCGTACAGCTGATGTATTGTGATTTGTTGCTTCCAGGTTCTTCCAAGCTGAGGCCCTGTCGGTACTCTTGCATAGATTCAACAAATAAACTCTAACGAACAGCAAAAAACAAAATCTAGATGGAACTACACAGGAATGCAACGTACGGTTTAGAAAAGATTTGTATACTGTCCCTAAAAATAACTCACGTAATAGAACGAAGTCCCTATGGCTAAATGGCAAACTTGCTGGACTGTAGCATCATAGTAAGCAAGTTTGAACTCCAGTTGCACAATTACATTCACTTTCGGAATAATACCCTTAGGAAAGCTATGAAATCCTTTGTCCTCGTAACTATAGGCCAAATAGTACCACTATTGTTCTTTTACAAGTATGTATTTAGCATTGAATAGCCCACAAAATTTGATATGCCATTAAAGGAAGAAACTATATCAAAACCAAAGTGGTGCAGTCGGCTGGGGTTGTAGAATATACCGACTGCATCTATGCAGATTAGTAAAATTCCCCTCAACGAGTGTCCTGAATATGACACTAAACAATCTGATGGTGAAGCTTCAGTAATGCTGGAGGTTTACAGAATGCCGAGTACCACTCTATTGCCATCGCTCCTAGGTCAACTCTTTTCCGTAGTGAGAGTACCTGATAAAGTCCTATCTATGGATCTAATAGAACTAAACTGTATGCTTATGATAAACTGAATTGTTTGAAAAAGAACTATTTTACATCTAATTGTAAGTAAATATGTTGTATATTGACCCCGGCCAAACCGTCAAAATAGGAAATGCACCTGTGTAAATAACAGGTGCATCTGGTCGAGGAATATCAGATTATAACCTTGGCTGTGGAGGCGTTGAATGAATGCGATTTGTGACGCCCACAAGAAGAAGGTGGACGTCGAATTATTATATAACTCGGTGCACAGGAATTTTAATCAGTTGGAGATCAAACCAGGGAGAGAAAATGCTGGGATGAGGAACATGTCCCAGAGAGGCTGTGCCCCCAGGCCCCCGGTTGAGCAGCCCAGGAGAACGGGAAAGAAACGCTGTTATGGTCATAAGAGTTGGGGTCAATATGTTGCAGTTCTGTTCGGTCTCCAACTCCATCTCACCTTTAGTAACCCTTTCGAACCCTTTCAAATAAAGTGAGAGGTATATTTTTCTACAGAACTGTGTCGCTCGTCTTCATTGCGCCGTTATGTTTCTACATTCATCTGCATATGAGTATACAACAAATAAATGACTCATATTTAATTGAATTGTTTAGGATACAAAGCAATACTTGGAACCATTTAATTTTTTTGACTAAACAGAATAACTTGGAATGGAATTGTTTTTTTTTTTTACATTTAAACTGTTTATTTATGCTAAACTGATTTTTTTTTCAAATAGAATTGTTTATAGCTATAAAAATGGATTTGGCATTAAATAACCTACAATTGATGAAATGCCATAAAACCGAACCGAACCCAACCAAACCGAACCAAACCAAACTGAACCAAACCAAAGTACATACATTCCTGAATTGAAAATAAAACCGCAAGTACTGGTGTATCAATATATTTGAGGACATTTTTTTGAGTTGAACAGAAAGGAATTTCGGCATAAATTTATTGTTACTTTTATCATTAGACTTTATATTTAATGATTGCTTTTATCCAAAGCAAAATATTCCAGGAATGAGAACAGCTTTCGTAAACCAAATATTATGCTGATTTTGCAATTATTCTTTACAAGCATTTACTTTTGCGAAACTATATACGCATGAAGGTTACTACATTAAAGGAAATAATTTTAATGGTCTTATGTTATGAAAACCTCGTGACAAAGAGAGACAGACAGACCAACAAACTGACATAAAGACAGACAGTGGAAGAGAGACATACAAACAGGCATACAACGAGAGAGAGAGAGAGAGAGAAAGAGACATACAAACGTACATACATGTATGTAGATAACGAAACAGACAGGCATACGAACAGTCATACAGACAGGTTGAGAGAGACAGACACACAAACAGACGTAGATGCATAAATATATGCGTACATAAAAAAGGCATATATACCAAAAGACAGAAAGAGACTGACAGACACACAAACAGATATACATACAAACAGACAGACAAAGGGACAGACAGACATACAAACGGAGGGACAGGCATACAGAGAGAGATAAAGACATACACACAAAGAGACAGAGAGACATGCAGATATACATACATACAGGCAGACATGCGAAGAGATATACATATAGAAAGAGAGAGAAAGGGAGAGAAAGATATAAACAAATACACTCACAGACAGAGAGACCGACAGACATACAAACAGACAGATATATAAAGAGACATACATACATACATACATACTGAGAGAGACACAGAGAGAGAGAGACAGAGAGAGAGTGAGAGAGAGAGAGCTACAGTCATACATACATATATACAGAGAGACCAATATCCAAACAGACATGCATACAAATAGAGACATACAGACAGAGAGACAGCAAATGGTCACAGAGACAAACTTCAAACCCCATATTTATCAGTCGTGGAGTTGTATTATAAAATCGCACATAACCAAATTAGTTAGGTATGCATTAAGGCAACTCCTCCGCCACAAAAAGGATCTAACATAGAGTCAATTTTCAAATGTTTTCTTTCTATTAGACGGGATGCCTAATCAAAGATAAATAATCCAGCTTGCCTTACTCGAGTGGGAATAGATGGATTCGGATATTTCCCAAGGGCATTAGTGTCAAAGGAAACACGAATAGCTTCATTCAGGATTTGAACTTAGGTTGCTGATTCGATTTTCTACGATGATTACCATCATACAATTAAATATGCCTCATCATATTATCTATAGTTGAATATTTTACAGTAAATCGGGCCTTTGGCCCAATGAATAGAATGTTCACCAATGGTCCGGAAGACCGGGGTTCAATCCCAGGTCGAGTCATACCAAAAACTCAAAAAATGGTACTCGATGCCGCCTTGTTTAACACCCAGCATTACAAGGTAAAGAAACGAGGGTAATCCAGGGAATGGAGTAGTGTCTTCTCCTACTCTTTGGTGTAGTAGCTGTTGGAAAGGGAGCCTTCAGGTCACCCTCAACTAAGGTCACCAACACCTTATACAATCATATAAACAAAAATAACATTGCAATGTTCCTTGAACTAAAATTACATATGTGTATGTGTATGAATATAAGATGGGCTTATTTTTTTTCTGATTCATATTCATATTTTTGGTTTCCTACTTTCAAAACTTTATAGTCTTGAAAACAATAATTCATTATAGTATCTATTTTCATTGTATAATGTTTCACTAGAATGTTTAAAATTCTGATATCTTTCGTTTATTTCACAGTTCAGCTAATTTACCACAGCACCAAAGTGACTCTTCTTATTATTTATGTACTATATATATATATATATATATATATATATATATATGTCTGTGTGTGTGTGTGTGTGTGTGTGTGTGTGTGTGTGTGTGTGTGTGTGTGTGTGTGTGAAGTTTAACTGAATATAAAAAGCACAATTGTGAATCTATAAATATGCGCAAGCATGAAGCTCTCTAATTGATATTGAGTAAAAATAAACTGTAGTAGAAAGAGCCACATGTTTGCGTTTTGAAGATCAAGAGAACTTTGCAAGGAACCTGCTGACCCAGATATCGACACACCTTCTTTTGTTTCGCCAACATATTTGCCTTTATGATATCATGCACGGTTTATAGGAATTGCAAACAAAGAAGTCAACAACAACATCAACAACAGCAATAAAAAGAAAGTAAACAAAAAACAAAGAAGAAAACAACCAAAGACGAAAGAAGATCGGAAAGATTCTTTCTTTTATGAGTCGCATGGAATTGATCTTTGCTTAGTCGATGTACAAACAGTGAAGAGGGAGGGGTAGGGATTGGTGGGTGGTGCAGGTCTTGGAAAAGCGTAGATGATTGAAAGAGGAAAAATTCGTGCAGTTTTCTAAATCCTGAATAGTGTTCTTGTTTGTACGGCAACGCGGAGGTATGTGTCATGGAATGCAATGGAACGTTTGCTAGAGTGCCGTAAATGAAACCGTTTAATTTAGATTTGCTGAAAGACTAGTTTGCGTAAAAGAATGCTACATGTAGTTGTGCTTGTATAAATTAAAATGAATTCCTGAAAACTACTCGTTGTCTCTAATAGCCAACCCGTTCTACCTCGTTCAGATATGCACTTATGTATCTTTTCTTTTTATCTATAAATTTTAGTATACTTACGAGTATACCTATCGATCGATCTATATTTGTCTCTCATGAATATAACTGCCTATCCCTTGCCTAATATAGTGCATATCTATCTATCTATCTATGTCTGAATTACTCTCTCACCTTCTCTTTCTCGCTCTTTCTCTCTCTTTATATATATACATAAATCTAACTATCTATATATCTATCTATCTATCGCATCATCTATGAATAAGTACACCCAAACATTATTCTGATAAAATAATTTTCCTCTAAACCAAAGATACAAGGATTTTATTACTTCTAGTGGAACACTAAAAATCAAAACGGATATTATCGTACATTATTTATAACCAAATACTACAACATTCAACTACGAGAGTATACAATCTTTAAATGCTATCTTGCTGAATGATCGTTGCTTTTGTACTTCCCTTTTATATATATTCCACAAATGTTTAGGCTGCTATGTATTCATACATTTTGTATTAGAGTTCTACAGTTGTAGGGTTTGATTGATGATATCTGTTTAATCATTTTTTTCTTTTATATTTACCTAGGATGCTGTTTAGAATGCTTCCAAGCATAATCTTGTTATTTGTACTTAAAATTATCTTTAAGCTATAATCATGAAAAAAAACTATTCGCAAGTTAAAGTTGCAATGGGTGTATGTGGAGATATTTTTTCAGGAACTTATCCCCAACGTTGGCATACATATTTAAAGTCTTTTCTCTCACATACATTGACCCAACCCCTCCGCTTTGAGCAGGATAAGACATATAGTCAATTTTAAACAGAGTACAATTGACTTGAATTGTGGGTTGTCCTTATGCTAGACTGGTAACCTAACCATTTCTAGAGAACCCAGTCTGTCTTACTATTTACTCATTGCTGAATGGAGAAAACATGTGGATTCCTGCTTTTTTCAAAGGAATTAGTACAAAGCAAAACCCCCACAGCCGCGTCCAATATTTGAAGTGGAGTCACTGATTCCATTTTCTACGACGATAACCGTTATGCTACTGGCACTTCCATGTAAAAATAATGCATTTTTATGCACATATATCTGAGTTTTTTTTATCCAACACAGGACTCTCAGTTTTGTCGTATAAAGCATCATTTGTATCGGTATAAGATAAGAAGTGCGTTTCTTTTTTCCCCTTGATATTACTTTTCTATTTTAATGCAAACATATATAGCCAATGTAAAAGGCAGCGCAAGTTATTTATCTTATAAACTGCATAATGTCTTATTTAATTATCATTACTTTGACGTCTGTTATTTGCCTGGTAAAACAGTAGCATTGGACAAATTTAAGTGGTTAAATAGCGTGTATATATATATATATATAGATACATATGATGTCTGTCTATTTATTTCTCCATCTCTTCTCCTATTTGTCTCTCTTGCTCAGTGTGTGCTTGTGTGAGTGCCTGTGTAAATATGCTTTAAAACGTATAAGCAAAAGTGTTTTATTTGGACGAATTTTAGGAACCTCTTGATGATCGATTGGTTTAGATGATTATTTTCAAAAATTCATTTGAGAATTTTTCACACCAGCATAAGCTGATGGATTTCCACTGGGGTTTGAGAGACAGCAAACTCCTCATGTTTCCTGGACTCTTCTTAGTATTTTGGCCGATCTCAAAAATGCTGTAGTTTAGATGGTCTCCACTCGACCTGTTATTTCTAAGTCTTCGAGTCCCTTTACAAATCCTCTGAGGACTTACCAAGAACGACAAAGTTCACAATTCAGCTGGTTCTCTTTGATTTTTTTTAAAAATTTTTTGCTGACTATCTATATGTCTGGTCGTCTAGCTGGTATCAAGAGACCATTTTATAACTTAAAATCCACAAGAATTTTATGCGTCTCATTTTCTTGGATGAATTCTGAGTTGTGCATAAAACGTTTGTTCGTATGGTCGAATTCGAACGTCTTGCACAATTCCCAGATAAGTGAATGCAGTAAATTAGCCCAAAAAAGAGTATAAGACTAGAAACGACTGGGTTTTCGTCTCAAGTCTTATACTATTTTTGCGCTTATTTACTGAATTTCACTTATTATGGGATTGATCGTTTCCTCTCAATCACTACATAAGCCTAATCAGCTATTTCGCTGTGTAGTGTCAATCCTTCCTTTGACATCGTTCTTATAGAGTTGTTTTGAGCTGCTATTATAAGAGATTAATTTCCTCTCTTAAGGTTTCCCTATCTTAGCCTTGATCAGGTTTTCTAGTGTGAGATTTGGCTTATTTGTCGCTTGAAATATCCATGCAGTTGTTTTTTCCCCATTTCTGTTTTCAAGTAATTTTTATTCTGTTGATCCTTGTGTTGTCAGTATTGTTTCTGGTAGCTGTAATTAGTCTTCCTCTGCACTTTCTTATGTAGTCTTCTTGTCATTGTATCGATGCATCGACGCTGTCTTCATTGCTGACGAATCCACTTCCTCCTTCTTTTCTTGACCCATACAACATGTGAATGTCATCTCTGAGATGGAAGGCCTTATGCTTCGTCGTGAGTTTTCTTGTCATATGGTTCATTTGTGAAAGTTCTTCCCTCGACCAGTTTAAGAATTGTTCCGATTATATTACCAGGGGGACACCCAGGTATTTATCCCTTTGTAGTTTGGTTTCAAGTAGTTTTCTCGTTCTCTTGAGGAACTTTTTTTTCTTTCATCCTCGCTTCAAATATTCCAAAGTATTTGTAAGTTTCCTTCTCCGAACGTTCTGTTGTTTTTTTTAATTTGACTGATTTATTCCTCCAGTCTTTTTTCGTTGTCTGCTTTTCCTTACGAGCATTGAACATTTTTCTATGCTAAATTTCATCCCTTCGTTTTGACTATAATTTCACTCCCTATATGAGGATTTCTAATTCTTTTTCATTCTTGGTAAACTTTTTGATGCCGTCAATGTACATTAGGTGGTTGATTTTTTCTTGTGATTTATTAAAGTGAGTATCCACCTGTGCATTTCCTAATTACGTGGTTGTGTGACAATACACCGCCGGCCGATCCCCACTATCTCAACCACCCAAACTACTCGTAACCATCCGATCGTCTAGTGGTTCCTCTCATCTCTAGCCAGGGGCATTTCACATTTCTTTACGGACTCAAGAAACACGACATACACAACCGAGAGGGTGTAAGAAAACAAGAACAAACATTCACGGGCTTGGGTTAGCTCCAAGAGCAAGAAGGGAGAAGTTTGTGACACTTTCCTAGCATTCTGTGAGCTATCGCGCGCGTGTATTCGGGCGAAATTCTCACAAAGCCACCAGGAATGCTGGTTCATCTTCTCACGTTGGCCAACCCGGCATCTCAGTCCACAGCTTCTAGCGGTCGTCTTTCTCGACCGTCAGCTTCCTCCGACTTCTGTCGACTGGTCTGTTCTCTGCCCTGGTCTCTTCTATGTTCTGACTCCTTCTCTTGACTCTGGGACCTTCCTTCCTTCGTCCTCTTCCAGTCTCGTGGGAAATCTCACGCGCAAGCCTTTCGTGTGGATTTCGCGCCAAACCAGACAAAGTAATCTTCTGACTGGCTCTTACCCACACCCTCTCAACGAATCCCCAACATTGTGTCACCGTTGAATGGCATCATCGCTATTACAAATAGTAATCTTGGTGAAAGATCTCTCTTTGGATTTCACCCCAGTTAGGTTTTACACCGACTGTCAGTTCGACTCTCCAGTTTCCCATGGTATTTTCGATAAACTGTATGACATCGCCGGATATCTTGTATATTTTGAGAGAATATATTATCCAACTTTACGGGTCCATGGTATATGCCTTTCTGATGTCAATCCACGCCATAGCTAGATTTTTCCATCTCGTCTAGCCCTTCTTGAGGATTTGTTAATCACTGTATTGTAATTCTCCTTTATTTCTGGTCCCCTTGCAGCACTCTTTCAGTCCCTAGGGGAACAGTCCGTGGTTTGTTAGCGAATTGTATATTTCCTCCCAAATTTGTGCCCTCATTATTTTCCACATCATCAGTAGGCACGTTATGAGTCTGTGGTTGTTGAGCGTGAATCCTTTTTTGGAGGTCCTTTTCGATCAGTGTTGACTTTCCTTTTGTCATCCATTCGGGTATGTCAGTTTCTTGGTATCAATTCATTTCGCTAGCCAGTCTGTCATGGATAAAGTGATTTTTTAAACCAGTATCCATGTATACCATCATATCTTGGCTTTTTCGCCTTCGGTCTTTCTTCGAGCCTTTTTAACTCTCTTCCCATGTTGCTCATCCATTCGGATTTTCTGTTATGTTCTCTTCGTTCCTATATTTTACTCCGAAATTATTTTGTTTTCTTATCCGGTTGTTGGTATATATTAGTGTATTCTGCCCCTACTTGCAGGTTGAATAGTTTTTCGTTGGAATGTCCTGTTTTCTCTGTATCATTTTATCTTATCTAGATATACCTAGTCTTTTTTTGTCAATATTTTATTATGATTTTATCACTTGCGACCTTTAGCTAGTAGTATTTCATTGGAGTGTGAGTGACAAGTCTCCCTCAGGTATACTGGCCGATCTCAGCAATGCTGTTATATGAAAAGTCTCGATTCTTCCGCTGATTTTCATTTCGTCCAGGCCCTTGCCCGTAAGCTAGGAAACTGTTCCAAAAATACCAACTAAATTTGGTATTTCTTCGGTCTGGTTTTTTTTTTTTTTTTTTTTTTTTTTGGTCGGGATTTGATGATCCGTTTGTATCTCAAAATCCAAGAGAATCTTATGCATCTCATTCTCTAGACCGATCACTTGTTGGGCAGAAACCACAAAATTGTCTGGCCAAAATTTGCGCAGTTCCCAGTGGATCAATTTCCAACTCAGTCGTGTCTAGTTTTGTCCTTTTTGTGGGGTTTGTTTGCTGCATTCGCTTAATATGTGATTAATCGTTGCATCTCTTTTTTCACACAACCTACACTTGCTATTTTGTTGCATATTATCGATTTTCACTTGAACATAATTTGTCCCTATGGTATTTTTTGTGCGACTATCAGTAAAGATTCAGTATCCATCAAAAGATTTTCCTTTCATAGACATGCCCATGCCTTATTGCGTGCGATATCGTCAGTTTGTCGCTAGAAATATTCATACGGCTGTTTTACTTCCCATTTCTCTTTCCTTGATATTTTTGCTTTTCTGTCAGTAATTATGTTGTCAATGATAATTTTCCAGTTAAAGGAAAAATAGAGAAAAGATGTCTACTAAAATCAGAAATTCCATTAATTCTTCTGAAAGCTTCAATGTAATCACCTCTCATTCATCTCTCTGTAACAGTAGTTTATCCTAATTTCTCTAATCTTCTCCTATAACTGTAACCTTTAACTTTTTACTTATTTTTGTTACTCTTCATTGCATGCCCTTCAGTCTTAGTATTACACTCCAGTTCCAATGTCTTTGTTTTGTTTCATTTGTTTAATGGCATATCAGCTCCTTCCAGCTTATTTAACATATAATGAACTTGATTCCCAAATTTCCCAGCATGAAATAACCCTAGACAGGCTGAAATGCCATAAAAACAATTAATCAGTCATTAATCCCATAGATTGAATAATGTACAGTGAGATCTTTAATCTAAATTTCAGTGAATAACTACATCATAATAAAAATATAAGCATATAACGTCTATTTTTTAAGGTGCTATGGGTTCAGGTGCATATAAGAACTCTGGTTTTGAATATAGTTGTCAATTAGGCTCTTCTCAGGTGAGAAAGAATACAAATGCAGAATAGTCACCCGGTCGGCTGGGCTGTAGAATGCACCAACTGCACCTCTGCAGAGGGGTAAGACCTCTCCAAACGAGTGTCCTGGATATGACATTATACAATCTGATGGTGAGCTTTGGGGAATGCGGAGCACCCCTTCATTACCATTGCTCCCAGGTCCACTGTGGCCCATTATGTGGGTTGAATAGAACTAACAACATACTTGTGCTAAACTGAATTGTTTGAATTAGAACTGTTTGACTAAAGTGAAGAGCTTGAAATAGAAATATCTTTGACAATTAAACAGTTTACTTATATTTAAACTGCGTGCTTATGCTAAACTGAATTGTTTGAAGTGGAAATGTTTCTGAAATTGAAACTGTACTTACATCAAACTAAATTGTTTAATATAGAACTGTTGTGACATTTAACTGTGTGTAAACAATCTGTACTTATACTAAATTTGATAAGCTGAATTAGAGCTTTGAATAAACTGAATAGCTTGAAATAGTAATGTTTTTGACAATTAAACTGTGTACTAATGCTAAACTGAATTGTTTGAAATAGAACTAACTATTTGCATAAAATGGATTTGGCGTTAAATAACCTATCAAAGCTGATACGACATAAAATCCAACAAACCAACCAACCGCAGAATAGTCTTCTTTGATTTGCTCATCAAATATTTATCTTTGTGCTAAATTCAGCTAACCCTATTGCATAAATATGTTTTAGAAAATCAGATATCTTTAAAAATTGGCGAATTATTTTAATTCCTTTAAAAATATCACATTTCTTAATCAGGGGATCATTTACACTTTTTTGTTGTTTTTCGTCGAGTAATGGTAAGTAAGGTGTACTCCTCAAAGCAACAGAACTTGAATCTCTCCAGCAAATGCAGTTTAGTCATACTCAAAACACCTCTCCATTTGGGGCGTGTCTTACCCTCTTCAAAGGATACAATTTTTGTTTTCTAAGAATGTATAATCTATGAAAAGAATTCATGCTTGAGTGGATATATGTACTGGTTATCTTTTGCAATTTAACCTGCAGTTCTGAATTCAAACTTTGTAAGCATTGGTTGATGTTTTTTTCTGGGTTTTTTCTTTCTTTTCTGTCATTTTTTTAAGTATCCATATTTTGCTTCGAAATATATGAAGGGACACTGGGTGATTGCTATAGTAAAAAGCTATTTCCTAGTCTAACTTAAAGGTTCCACAAGCCTTGGTCGGGATAGCAGCCGATGCACAGGTTAAAATTGGAAATATATCAGCAACAAATAGGTAACGGGTTCATTTTTCATACTCTGTTTCTCTCTTCTCGACGACTACTAAGAGGTGTAGTAGCGAATAAATAGACGGTGTGTTCGTTACTTTTTCACACGGTGAGGTCACTACTTAGTGCTGTAGCATTAAAAGGGTCTGCTGACGACTGTGGCAGTGCAAGTATCTATTGGGTATCTAGCGGTATTACGGGTTGTTTAAGTTTAGTTTTTTGGTTCAATGGAATATCAACCTTTGTGGTTATTTAATGCTAAAGTCATCCTTCTAGAAGAAAAGTAGTGGTAGTTTCTAATCCATACTTTGGGACTACATTTTGGTGTTTGTTTTCATTTAAACAGTATTTCATCATTGAAACAATATAAAAGATCTCTTGACTCTTCCACCATGAAAACAAACAAATCAGAATTGGAATCAGAAGGTTTCAAAGAAGATTCAAATCCTATGCGATGTGGCGGGAATTTTATTTAAAAAAAGCGATAGTAGAGTAAAAAGAAAACTAATAATGATAAAAGTATGTTTGTAACATAGTCATGATATGGATATGTGTGAAACGTACATATAATGTTCATAACTCATATATATATATATATATATATATATATATATATATATATATATTTATATATACCATAGGTAGAACACAGGAATCTCGAAACACGAAAAATACTTACGACATCTTAGTTCAGGTACGAAACTTTTTATTACCTTTGAGTGTAAAGGTTTTTCGACATGAGAGAGTGAGACATTCTTTCTATTCTAGCTTTTTCATTCGCCCCCTCCCATCTCCTGCGGCGCCCGTAGCGCGCAAATTCGTCTGGCCTCAGTGAGGTCAGAAAGTTGACCCTTCTCGTTCGGTGTCCAGTTCTCAACTCAACGAACTGACTTTTTCAAAATCCCCCAAATCCTCCGCGCGCTTCCGGTGCGTGACGTCACTCGCACTCTTTAGCCCCGTTTCCCCTCTGGGCTATTGTGACATCTCTGAGTGACACGTCTGCTCCGCTCGCGTGCGTGAACACCTGCGTTAATGTTGCACCTAAGTAACCCGAAAGGTTCTCAGCCTAACTAAACCCAAAGGCATAAAAAGAAATCCCTCGGCCATTATATTACATGTTTAATTCTAAAAAACGAACAATAGTAGTGAAAATGATTTATCTGAAAACAACACAAATAAAAAGAAAGAAAACTCGGAAAATGATGAGAGTGAAAATGTTTTATCAAAAATGCAGCAATTATAAGATAAAGGATAACTAGTAAGATCATAACGCGTGCAAATATTTATTCTAAAATAATGGAATGCTGGCAGAAGTGTTTGAGTGTGGCCTCGAAGTAATCGTGTTTGAACACTGGCCACGATATTATGTTCACTTTAGGATTTATACCATTGAAATTGCAAGAACAGCCTTAACCTCCCTGTTATTGTTTAAATAATATCACTTCTGCTCTTCTACAAGGATGACTTTGGTATTGAATAACCACAAAGGTTGATATGCCATTAAACTAAGAAACCAAACCTTCTTCTAAAATGTGACAAAAATAAATAGATAACAAAATTCCTCCTTTTTTCCGGAGGTCACAAGGCGTTTGCACTGGTTAGGTGTTAGTGAACTGATCACCTGGTTCCAAGAGGCCTTCTCTGCAGATACTACCGGCAAAGCAAGGCTGTTTATCACTTGGAACCCGTGGTGCACTTAAATTGAAAGGACCAAGAATTGTTGTAACGTTAAAATGACAATATGACAAATTTGGCCGAGTAGGAGTCATCTTAATCCTTTTTAGTTAAGAAATAATAAAAAGACACAGAAAAACTTAAAAGAACAAAGATAGTGATAATGCTTCATCTACTACTACTACTACTACTACAATAATAATAATAATAATAATAATATTTGACATACAAACGGATCACCTAATCTCGGCCAGAAGACCAGACCTTATAATAATCAACAAAAAAAAAAGAAAATTTGCAGAATTGTCGACTTTGCTGTCCCGGCTGACTACCGAATAAAACTGAAAGAATGTGAAAAGAGAGATAAGTACCTCGACCTTGCTAGAGAATTGAAAAAACTATGGAACATGAAGGTGACAATTATACCAATTGTGATTGGTGCGTTTGGCACGGTAACTAAAGGATTATTAAAGGGCCTGGAGGATTTGGAATTTGGCGGCTGAGTGGAGACCATCCAAACAGCATTACTGAAGACGGCCAGAATACTGAGAAGAGTCCTGGAGACTTGAGGAAACTTGCTGTCACTCAATCTCCTGTGAAATACCATCAGCTAACGCTGATGCAAAAAAATTCTAATGAGTAAAAAATAATAATTGAAAAGGCTGTGGAACATGAAAGTTACAGTGATAAAAATTGTAATTGCGTTCTTATTATAGTCACCAAAGGATTGATACAGGGACAAGTGAACTTGGAAATAAGAGAACGAGCGGAGACCCTCAAAACTACAGCATTATTGAGATCGGCCATTATACTGAGAAAAGTCCTGGAGACTCGAGGAGACTTCCTGCCACTCAAACTCCAGTGAGAGGCTATTGGCTAACGCTAGTGTGAAAAAACTTGAAAAGGAGTAAAATATGGCCTAGCGGTTAGAGTGTTCGCCAATGGCCCGGGAGACCTGGGTTCAATCCCAGGTCGAGTCATACCAAAGACTCAAAAAATGGTACTTGATGCCTCCTTGCTTAACACTCAGCATTATAAGGTACGGATCAAGGGTAAAGTGGAGCAATCCAGGGAAAGGAGTTGCGCCCTCCCCTACACCTTGGTGTAGTAAGCTATCGAAAAGGGAGCCTTCGGGTCACCCTCGACTATGGTCGCCAACTTTACTTACTTACTCAAAAATGTTAAAAGTAATTGATTAATTTATAATTGTCTTTGAACATTCTTTTCTTTAGATTTCTTTCTTTTTAACGTGTTACTTTCCCTTCTGTAAACCATTTTTTTCCAATTTTCTTTTTATATTCTCTATTTTTATTTTATTTGGGTTACTAAAAGTCTTCAGTCCTACCAAGGAGGAAATAACTCAGAACCATAAAACATATACGATATTCTACATGTGAAAGTTCACGATATTTGGCACACCTATTCTAGATTGACTGAGAATTTTTCAGCAACAGCAATTCTTTTTTTTTTTTAAACTCATTGTTATTTCTGTTATTATCCTATTTACCCAACCCCTCCGCTCGGGCAGGATATGACACAAGGTCAATTTTTAAGCGGAGTTTAACAGGTTTGAATTCAGAGTTTTCCTTCTTTTCCTAGACTAGTTGCCTCACCAAGGCTGAAGAACTTAGTCTGCCCTACAATTTACCCATAGCTGGAGGGAGAATAATTGGATCCATACCTTTCCCAAGGGTATTAGTGCTATGTGAAATGCAATCAGTCAGGTCCAGGATTTGAACTCGTGTCGCCGTGTCCATATCCTGTGACGATAACCATTACACCAAGGGCATTTCTGTTATTATCGTTCTTTTCATTTATGTATTTGCCATTTTATTCAGTCTTATATATTTCTTTTATTCATCCTTTTTTTAGTCTTTATTTTCTTTCATGCCTTAATTTATCTATTCGTTTATTTTAGTTTATTTTATCTTTCCTGCAGAAATATTTTTCCCATATCAGCAGGCCATGTTTTTCTCTAAATATTTCTTTCTCTTTTTATTTCTTTTAAACTTAAGATAGATTCCTTTGTTCTTTTTTTCCATTTCTTCTTAATTAACGAATTCCTTCTTTTCTTATCTCTTTCTGGTTTTTAATTGGATTTCTTATCTTTTCCCGTTTTCATCACTCCTGTTTGCCGCCATCTGGTCATTAATATTTAACATCGTTTTCACTTTTTATACGAATGCCTTTCTATTCACCTTATTTTCCTCTCTTTTCTATCTGTTTTCATTTCTCCACTTTTTCTATTTCCTCCTTTGCTTGCTTTGTGTATTATATCTTATTCGATCCTATTTCTTTATTCTATCACCTTCTTCTCGACGATTCCAGCCAAAACTTTTCATTATACCCTTTTTACTAAAAGTATTTAATTCATTCTTATTATAATCCCAGATCGTACACGCATGCGCGTACGGGACTATACATACACATACTCCAGCTTATACAAATTGACCAAGAAAGGTCAAGGCAATTTGCTTATTCATTCGACTGACGTGCGAACAGCAAAGCCATTTACATGCTAGATAAACTCTTGAAATTGATTCCATTGTTCTTCTCATCACCTAAAAGACTATTCTTATGTCTCTTTCTCCGCGTCTTTATTGTCAGTCTGGTCTTCTTTTTTCAATTCCTCTTTTCACCATACACCGAAATCTATGTTTTTATTGTCTTCTTTCTGTTTCGTTATTACTTTCGTTTTGCAGGCAGATTCACGAAATACGAAGGGAAGTTCCTACGAAGTGAATTTCAGCAAATGTCATCGACTCACGAATGCACAGCAGTAGGCAGCGAAATAAAACTAAAAAGATCCAGAAAGTCAATGATGATGCAAAATATGCTCATAATTAAAATGTCTCTCTTGCTGCGCAGTTTTCGGTGAGGAGTACAGGTTATTTGTTCTTACAACCGTTTTCTCGTGTGTTGCCAGGAAGTTGTTTCCTATTATCATTGTTATTAGTTTATTCAGCACATTTTGTAAAAGCTCATTGTTTTGCCTGTAAAAGAAGGTAATTGTTACTTTCTTTCATTGCCCTATAACAACTGGAACGTCACGAAAAACAGTTTCTAGCTTTCATCGCTTATTTTCTCTGACGAAATTAATGGTTATATTAAGCTTACAGACACACACACATGCATGTACATACTCAAATTCACAAACACACACACACACACACACACTTATATATATATATATATATATATATATATATGCTGTATAATGTATAGTAGGTCAACAAAAGTTAGACATATATAGGAGGTATGTCTATCAAGTAATGAGAATGATTTTTTTCTTTTTCAGCTAGACAACACAGATGGAAAATAAACAGATGAATGTTGACCTTGATCAAATATGAAAATATTAATTCCATATTTGCTTATCAGAATTCTTGTTCAGGAAGTTATGCAAGGTATAGTAGCAAATAGTGCGAATGATATTTATTTTTCAGATTTATTGAATCTTTCTATCGACATGTCAACACATCAGGGATTATTTTATACCGAGAGATTCAGGATTTGCGTACATTTATGTAATTATAGTAATTTTTCCATACAGTTATATGGTTTCAAGAAACTAACAATAATCTCCGAGAACAATGTCAGCTTCAAGTAATTCTTCTAAATACGAATACGTTTCTGTTATATGGTTTCAGTAGTCCTATCTAATACAAATGATTATCAGAAAGTTCTCTTTGATGCATAGATTGGACCCTTAACAGGTAGTCCCTCTCCGGATTTATGTGGTCCTAGGAATAATGGTAATAAATATGTACACAGCATTCTACAGGACCCCAAAACTCGAGCCTCAACATCATATACAGTTTAGTGTCATACCCAGGACTACCAATTTATGGAGAAGTCCTGCTCTTTTGATGGGTATACAGTCAGCGTAGTCAAAGCCCCACTAAAAAGGGTTGTTTTTTTTTTTTCAGGTAGGCAACACTAATTGAGAATAATCTGATGTCGATCATTATCACACGGGGAAACATTATTTTCATTATTTCCCGATCAGAATTCTTTTTCGAAAGAAAGTAGCAATGGATTGTGACATGTGTGTCATGTTAAGTGTGTCCCCAAAATGATGAGACAGAAGCAAGTGAACTCAGATTGATGGGGATCAAATTCTATTCCAAGTACAAGATCTTAGCTGACTCAAGGCTTGTGTGATTGATTGAGAGACTAAAGTTGTCATTTTAAGAATGCGACAAAAACGAGATTGTCATAACGAGTGACTGAGGTTTGATGCTGTGAATAACTGCGGTTAAATAAATTTGAATAATCCAACTATTCATTAATATCTCATAAACGACCAAAAGATGCGGAAAATCAGAGCAAAATTGTTTCCGAAGAATCTCACACTGTGTTAACAAGCCTCACGCAATATGGAATTACTGTCCTACTAATTATTCTTACTGGTCTGATTTGAACCGCTTGACTTTGCTGTTCTTAAAAGTAAAAAAAAAAAAGAAGGAAACTCTATGCTTAGCATTCAATTACTGATGAGATCATTTAACAAATCGGGATCAATCAGTTGAAGGGAATGTCGTAAGAAGACTTTAAGCACTGTATCCGGCTAAAGAAAACGCTTTTGTCAGTTGGTAGCTTCACAAGGGAAATAATTTGTTGGAAGTAATGGATATTTGCAATAAACCTGATATTTTAATGCCTCGTTACTCCATTTACAGACTTAGTGTATATATATATATATATATATATATATATAAGGATTCCCATGTTTCAATTAATTTTATATGTATATATATATAGTTAATTGAAACATGGAAATCACTTAATTAAATTGTTTAAAATTGATAAAACACAAAAAAGACCATTTCGTTCGGTACTTCCTCAATATTGACGACTGGAATCGATGAAAATAAGTAAAATTTAAGAAGAATTGAAATAAAACTTAGAGAGGAAGTAAAAAAATCAAATCTCCAAATTCCCACGAAATTCCCCAAATAAACAAAGTGTATAGAATTGCGTTCTCTCTCTGCAGAAGCAAGGGTGTAATAGCGTAATTACTGTGCCTTCAAAAACGACCACATGTTTCTTGCACCTAGTCTGCTGCAGAACAGAAAAATGATCATCTGAGTAGTTTGTCCGGCATATACAGTTTTCGCAAAAGTGATCGCTGATAGCCAACTCTAGTACTTGGGAAGACTCCACAATAGCTTTTTGGGACCGTCTGCTCTAAACTGCCAGGAGCACAAATGGTTGATGTGTGGAGATCGTAAGGTGGTTGGACAGGTCCAAGGAATAAAGAGAGGGTACACAAGTATCCTTTTTTCTATGTCTGGTTCATCCGGGCTGACAACCAGCATTATGTCAGACAAGGGTGGTCGTTAAGACAAGGGTTAAAACGTTCATTCTCACCCTCTCGTGAAACTGAACAATATGCTGCTTCCACCCATACATATTAAGTAAGGAGTAATGAAGAACATTGTGAAAGTAATGTTGAGGTAAGAGAGGGAGTGTGCTTTCCTCCTGGTGTTACCACAGATAAACATGGAGAAACTTAAGGCTAGTGTATTTGACGGCCTTTTATACGAGAACTCATAAAGGACCCAATGTTAGACGAAGCACTGGGTGGAGCTGAATTCCATAGATGGCAGTTACTGAAGTCAGTATATACAAACATTCTGGCAAAATACCGGAGTGCAGAATACGAGAATGAAATTGAAGAGCTACAGAAGAGTTTCCGCCAACTCGGGGCCCAAATATCAGTCAAACTGCACTTTCTGCAGTCACACTTGGACTATTTTCAAAGGAACTGCGGAGATTTGAGGGAAGAGCAGGGTGAGCGATTTCACTAAGATATTCGTATTATGGAAGAGCGCTACCAAGCTCGGTGGGATGGAAACTTTCTCGTTGACTACTGCTGGTGCTTGAAACGGGATGCAGTGGCTAACAAGAACCGGTGGAAGTCCCTGAACAGACCTTTCATCCATCAATAGCTTCTTTTGTGTATTTTTTCAGTTTCTTATGGCACAATGTGAGCTTTCTGCAAATATATCAGCCCTAAATTTAGCATTATTTGTTTAATTCAACAAGAAAACAAATATACTTATAATATTGTTCGATTCATTTCAAGCAAGACCTCGAATCTTAAAAAGTTGATCTAATTGAAAAAAAGAGTTTGATTTTTGGATTCAGAGTAAAAAAGAATATTTGAAATTCATATATTATATATTCGACCATGAAAACGTCGCAGGCCAGTGTAATCGTTTGCAAACAATTACATGGTTTCAAATACCTGATAATAATCCTTAGAAAACAATAATAGCTTCAAGTAACTATTCTTTGTGTAAATAATTTACTGCTGTATGGAATCACATATTCCCACCTAATACAAACGATTCTTTAAAGAGATCTCTTTGACACATAGATAGGACCCAAATAGATACTTACAATCTGGGTAAGAGTGGATCTGGGAGTGATATCAAGGGAGAGAAACCCCACTTTCCAGAACCGGAAACTCGCAATCAGATACTGTTTTTTGACATACCCAATCAATTTCAATCGTCTTTTTTTTTTCACTTTGACTCATGTATCATAGTTTTATAGCTTTATGATGTATCATGGTAAGGAAGAGATACACAATGAAATAAAGAGTTAATTATTTGTTAACTAAAGTCGTACAATCCGACAAATATTATAAGTCTCGCGTTATGGGTGTAACGCCCGAAGTTGGTCTTACTACTGACCGAGATCTTGTAGAAACTTCGTGCTTAAGAAACACGACGACTTTTATACCTCTGGAATACTGGAAGTCACGTGCTACGAGCCACTATACAACACTTTATACCTTAATTTTTATTTGATACCCTTCATTCAGTTTAACTTCATTCCTATAAAAATACAGTTTAATAACAATTATGACCGAATAAACAAAGTTCATATTATAGGAGAATGGACAAAAACAACAATTTTGTTTCACTTGATTCTGAAGCTTAATATGATTGATATATCTTTTAATTAGGTTGAGAAATTTGAACAATCCTTATATCAAATATCACTACTCTTCATCGCTAGATACTGTAAGCCCTGATTTAAGAAGCAAATCGGAGTATTCCAAGCTGCCAGAAATATTTCTGTTTTTGACAATTATCGTTTTAATGCTTCAGATGCCTATCCATCTTCGACTCATAGCAGACAAGTGATCATGTTATGACTCATTCTCCTTATTTAATTTCCATTGTTGGATTTTACAATATAACATCCCTTTTTTGTTAACATTATTTTTCTATACAGTGTATATACCTCACAATCAAACTAAAAATAAGAAAAGTAGAAAATAATTTCAAAACCTTTTACCTGTATTCATTTCGTCTTTATCTATGCCGACTCACTGAGTTGATATGCCATAAAACCCGCTTAAGTACAGTTTTGTATAACCTGAAATGTGAAAAAGGAATCTTTTTTTTTTCAGAAAAAAATTACATTTAAACTGAAGGAAAACAAATTTCCTTTCCATTTTCTACGAGAAGTTCTCTCAACGTCAATGAACAATAAAATAATTTCCTGTCCAGGGTTAAAAAAAAAAAAAAAGAAGGAAATTCGAACAATGCATGAATGTCTTGGGAAATGGGATCTCAGAATAGGAATCGTTTCTTGAAAAGCAGATCCTCAAATTAACCGTTATCAAAATGGAAGCAAATTAAACAGAGTGCGTTAAATTGCATGTTTTGATGCTGAAGTACAATGTGTCCTCTGATTATAATCTGTTCTGATGTATGTTGCATAGAAAGTAACCACTGATGAACAGAGCCGGAAAAAGAAGCGCTCAAAATGAAATATCAGGAAAACATGACATGTATTATTATAATTATAATTATTATTATTATTATTATTATTATTATTATTATTATTATTATTATTAATGCGCATAAAGTGTTCATACAATTTCTCGCTTGTAAATCTCAATATACATTGATCGACAGCAAGTCTTCCTGGTCACCAGCTCTTTCATTATTATTATTATTACTATTATTATACGCCTTGCGAGTTTTTTAAAGCAGCGTTCGCTGGTTATCTTTAACTGGAGTCTAAATGACAGCACGTTTCCTCAGGTCTAAGAACTCTTCTGAATAATCTGGTCGATCTCAACAATGTTCTTGTCTGGATGGTCTCGATTTTTTCCTCTTTTCAAGTCCTTGGGGACTGTTCTAATAAGACCACCTACAATTGTTATTACCACTCTCATGTTCAGTAGCATTTTTACTTCTCTGACAAAGTTCAAGTATTTGTCTATTTTTTCAGTTTCTTTTATTTTCACTCAGAGTCCTGCTGGAACGGCAAAATCCACTTGATGACAAATATGCCATCTTCTGCCCGGGATGATGTGATCCGTTTTTCTCACAAAATTCCAAAGAATTTTAATGCGTCTTATTCTCTGCGACGGATATATAATTTGTTTGTATGGTCAAATTTTAGTATCCTGCACGATTCCCAGAGAATCACCTTTCCAAGTCAGTCGTGCGTGTCGGATAGTCTTCTGTGTTACTTGGCTGCATTCACATAACTGTTATATGATTAATCCTGTCATCTCTTTCTACGCATAACCTACACTTACTATTCGGCTGCGTATTATTGATTTTCGCTTTAACACAATGAGTCCTTATGGCGTTTGTTTTTTTGTGCTGCTATAAGAAGAGATTATACTTATATCTTAGGATTTCTCGTTTGTTGTCAGGTGCATGTCTTTTCGTAAGCAACTTTGTCTGTTTGTCACTTGAAATATCATTGTAGTTGTTTTCCATCTCATTTCTGTTTTTTAGTTTTTGATTATTTTCTGTCTGTACATATGTTTCCCATGCTGCTATTGGCTGTGGTAATCAATCTTTCAATGCTTTTCTTTATATAATCCCCGAAGTTTTGTATTTATTTATGTATACAATTTTCAATTCTGGCGACTCCTGTTCCTTCTTTTGCGTTTTTTTGTTTTTTTTTTTTTTTTTTTTTTTTTGTGACATACAGTCTGTCAATATTCTCTCTATGATGTAAAGCCTTAGACATAGTCATACATTTTCTTTTCCTTTGCCTGACTTCGCCTCTTGTCCATTTTAAGAATGGTCCTGAGTATCTTTCAAAACCAACTGTACAAATCTTTATCTCTTTGAAGAGATTTCTGCGACAGAGTTTGGTTTCGAGAAACTTTTTCGTTCTCTTGATGTACACAGTTCTTTTTTTTCCTTTATTTCCACTTATTTGATAGTGTCTACTTCCAATATTCCCGAGTACTTGTAGTTTTTCTTCTCTCCATAAGTCCCCGTGCTTTTTCGATTCGAAAGTTTTCTTCCACTTACTGTTTCACTTTTCCCCGTTTTCATTATGAGCATTGTACTTTTTTCAATGCCAAAATTAATTCTTGTATCTTGGTTGTATACGTCATTGTTTGTATCAGGGTCTTTTGTTCTTCTTCTTCTTCTTCTTCTTCTTCTTCTTATTATTATTATTATTATTATTATTATTATTAAATGCGAGTTTAAACTGGTGGTTTTTCCCAGGATTCTTAGTGACAGCGAGTCTCCCGGACTCTGATGAGTATCCTTCTGATCTCAATAGCGCTGCAGTTTGAAAAGTCTTTATTTTTTTGTAATATTCAATTCCCCCAATTTCAATTCTTAGCCTTTAGGGATCATTTCCTGAGCACCATGTATAATTGGAATCACCGTTACTTTCATTGTCCACCGTTTTTTCTGCTCTCAGGCATGATCCAGGCAGTTCTCTGTCTTCCCAGTTTCTTTCATCATCAGCATCATCAACATCTTCTCTCCTCCTCCTTGTTATTATTATTATTATTTGGGGAGTTTTTCACACAAGCGTTAGAAGATGGTTTATCACTGGAGATTGAGGGTTAGGAAGTGTCCTCAAGTCCCGAGGACTTTTCTCAATATCCTACAAAATCTCAATAATGCTGTAGTCTGGATTGTCTCTATATGTCCTCTTACTTGCAAATCTTCCAGAACTTTTATCAATCTTTGTGGATTGTTGTAAGCGCACCAATTTACAATTGGTATTACCGTCACTTTCATTTTCCATAGTTTTTTTTTAGTTCTGTTCCAAAGCCTAGATATTTATCGCTCTTTTCGCTTTCTTTCAATTTTACTTTGTGGTCTACTGGAATAGCAAAGTTTAGTATTCGGTAGGTTTTCTTCTTTTTTTTTTGACAATCACAAAGTCTGGCCATCTGACAAAGATTAGGTGATCTGTTTACATCTCAAAATCACTAAGAACTTTGTGTATATACAATTTTTTCCATATAGTCAAATTTAAACGTCTTGCACAATTACCAGTGGATCTCCTTGCCCATCCAGTTGTGTTTAGTTTTATTATTTTATTATGAGATGGATCGTTTCGTCTCTATCACCATATAACCAATATTTGCTTTTTTATCATTATCATTATTATCATTATCATTATTAATATTATTATTGCAAGTCCTTCTTACCAGTTTTAGATGGTAGTTTTTCACAGATTATTCTTATTCTAGGGAAAACATGGAAGCAGACATTAGTCTTTGAACATCTGTATCTTTGATACGCCAAATTTAATTTGCATTAATCTCTAGATGTGATAAAAGGATATGACACTTACGAACAAAATATGGAAAAACTGTGGAAAAGTCGAAAAATCAGAAATATGCAGAATATCCAAAATCCTCATCTGCTCCGGCTTACGTTGATGACCTGCCTGTAGCAGGGAGATAAGGTAATTAGCTACTGACTGCTGGATACCTAAAAGCTGTTTCAGTCGAATCTATTAATTATTATCATACTTCTTGAATGATGTCTTCAACATAAATAATTAATTATTGCCAATATGAATGCTTATAATAATTCAGAGTCATAATTGTTCAAATGCGTTATATTTTGTTTTCAAAATTACGCTTGGAGGTTACTTTTAAATACAAACACTCGAAAAATTCAGTTAAGATTTTGAAGGACATTTGATGACTTTATTCAAGCCCCAGTTATAATTCATTAATTTTACTTCCATCGGTAATTAATTAAAATAGCTGCAGAGTTGGTTTTTACAACTTGCTTCTTGGTAATAATCTAGTAATCTGATTATATAACATTTTTTACCTGAAAATATATTTTGAATTATTCATTTAAATACATTTAACTCCCATCGAACTAGATTTAAAAGGATGAGTGAAAATATTTTTACTACAACTTACTTAATAATAGTTAATAGAAATGATTTACTTTCGTCTAAGATTCTAACTGTTATTTGCTTACCTCAGCATATTTTTCTAGACATTCTACTCTTGATTGAATATTGACGTTCGTTGTTAAATTATCGATGAAAGCCATCAGTCATCTCTGGTGTGAAAACTGGACGAATACTAAGTCAATGCATCTATAAATAAATCCAAAACCTTATAAACAAAGAAAAGAAATGTGTTCTCAAATTATCATTTGCTTTTAGCACGAGTTTGTTTAAAATGCAAGAGAAAGAGAACACGCACGTATTTTATTCGTCCACGGAAATTGAAATAGAAATCGGCAACATAAATATAGTATTTACTTCGCTATTGTTTGTAATGGCCACAGAAAAGAGGTTTTGTGTAAAATAAATATGATTGAAATGGATAAAAAGATGAAGAAGTAATACTCTCGTTTGGAAACCTGAAACATCCCTTCAAAAACAATAGAAAATTGTTGTTGATATTACAGTCTTCCGGTAAACGTAACTAGATATGACAGATGCCATAATAATTGTTGTTGTTGTTGTTGTTGTTGTTGTTCTTCTTCTTCTTCTTCTTCTTCTTCTTCTTCTCAAACGAAAAAGGATTGTATAAGCCGGAAAGAAATAAAAAGGTGTTTAACAATTTAGAAAGAAAATAGACGGAAATCGAAATGCAGTTCGAGAAACCACCTGGAAGAAGAAAAAAAAAGAGAAAATGATGCAACATCAAAGCGGAGAAAGAACTGAAAAAAGAAGAGTGTTTGAGGAGTAGAAAAAAGAGGACCAGATGAAAAACAAATAGGAATAAAGAAAAAATGTTAAAAGAGAAGAAAGACTAGAAATTCAAAAGAATCAGATTGATTAACTGATTCTAACGGTATGTCAAGCCATCTGGGGTTATTTTATGCTGAAATGTTAGGGAATTGTGTTCTTTGTAAATTTCTAAACGGATCGATTTGACCCATACATGGTACCCTAAAAGTTACTACCACTCAGGGTCAGAAAAAAAATTGCGAGTAATCGCAATGAAGGAGTACTCCACACTCCTTAGAACATCAGAAATGATTAGATGCAGTTTGCTGTCATACCCAAGCCACCCTTTTTTATGGGGTTTTACCTCTGTCGGATATACAGCCAGTGTATTTTAAACCGCACCGCCACATAAAACAAAGGAAAAGAATAAAGTAAGACGAGTCAGCTGAGAAAAACAAAGAAAAATATATGCAGGGTTAGGAAATAAGGAAGAGAAAAAATGAAGGTAGATAAAAGTAAAAAAAACACTGAAAGTAGTTGGGTTAAGAAAAAGACTTTAAAAAATAGAAATACACAAATAAAAAAGGGACATTGAAAAATAGACATAAGATAAAATGATACAAAACTGTCAAAGGAAGTAGAAAGAAAAGCAACATAAACAAATTTATAAGATAGATAGATAGATAGATAGATAGATAGATAGATAGATAGATTTGAAAAAGTCAAAAAATAAAGAAAGAAAACTAAGAAAAAAACGACAAAAAATTAATTGAAAAATCGGAAACGTTAAATGAGTATATGATAAAGGAGAGAGACAGGCAGAGAGAGACAAGGACAGAGAGAGACAAAGACAGAGAGAGAGGGAGAGTACAAAGAGAGAGAAAGTGTGAAAGAAAGTCGCGAACAAAACGTAAATGAAAAGAAGAGTAAAGTGTTGAATAAAAGTAAAAGAAAGCGAAAAAGCAAAAGAAAGCAAACGAAAGCAGACTTAAAGAAAAATGAAAATGTCGGGAACAAAAGAAGAAAACAGAAAATATAATGAGGAAGAAAAAATTGTATTAATAGCAAAACAGTAGGATAAAACGTGAAAAAAACCCTGAAAATTAAAGAAAATTGAATGATATGAAGAAACATTCATTTAAAGAAGGAAAAATTACAAAGACAGTAATAGATAAGAAAGAAAAATGAAATATAAAAAAATGAAAAAAGCGGTAAAATAAAGAAAATTGAACAAATATGAGAGGAAAAAATGAATGAAAGAAGACATGTAGCAATTAAAAAGTAATTAAAAACGGATTTGTTGGTGAATTACAGAAAGTGGGCTAAAGTAATTTACATTCGTGCACTCACACACACACACACACGTACAAACATCCATCCATATATATATATATATATATATGTTTAGTTAAAGACCCCAGAAATTCATTTTCTATGATTTTATAATGTTTTTTCTATTGCTTTCTTGCTTCTTTCTTTGTATCAGGGTCCATTTGATGGAGAATTTATCCTAAATTTTCTTACAAGCGTTTTCGATCATATCATTTTTAAGAGATGTTTTTTTTTGTCGATATTCTTTGGTTTTTCATAATTTTGGTGCAATATTTATTTTGTTAAAAAGGTTTATTATTGATCAAGTTACTTTACTTATATGTTAGTTGTTAAAGATATTTAGTATATATTAATGTTAGGAATGAATGTGATTCTATTTACGTTTATTTTTAACAGTATCGTCATCGAAGATTTGTGGGTGTTTTTCGTTATTTTCACAAAAAAATTTGGTATTATTTATGAGAAGCTTTGAATTTCAGCAGATGTGAATATATTGGTGTTATTACTATGAAAGGCAGTTATTTGCTTGATGACGCAGGTGTCAGATTTGGTATGTAAGACAATGAGAGAGGGTGGTGGTTGTATGACTAATGCAGGCTGTATAATTGATGCTGGTTTTAGGAGTTTGTATGGTAGTCAGGAGCAGGAGATACTCCCAAAATAAACACGTAAATTTGTAAATGGCCTTTGTTTGGTTTACTTTGGATGACCAACTATACGTCCAAACGGCATCGCCCTTCACGCAGATAAACAAAGAGCACATTCTGCTGAGATGAGATCTTTGGCTACTGTGTTCTATAAGTATAAACTATCTACCTGAGCTCACAATGGCTGAGACGAGATGAATGTAGACATCATATGCGCACAAGAACGTAGATATTACCATGTAGAACTGGAAGTAAAATACCATTATCATATTTAATTGATGGACACTAGTCTCGGAATCTTCATGGAAAAACGCTATTAATGCCCTTAACGGAAGTATAGGAATATCTTAAAATGGTTGAATAGTGGAAATCCACCCAAGAATGTTTTGTGCTACATTTAGTGGCAACCCCTGTACAACAACTGTCTTTTGCTACGGTCTCACCAATACCAGTGATAAAACTGACATCACCACCTTCTATCACAAGGTATATTTCCTTGTGCGACATATACCTAAGCACAACATTCTGGCAAACTATTTCTGGAGATATGAATGCTCAAATAGGTAAAGATGTAAGTAAATAATTCTGCTTACACAACCTGCAAAACAGAAACGGTGAATATCCAGCAGATTTTTCTCTCGAGAACAGTCTTGTATGCCTAACCCCATAATTCTAAGAAGAAAGGGAAAGCTATGGATTAGCACCAACTCAAATTATTCTAAAGGACAGCAAGATTATATGTTTATTAACAAGAAGTAAATAAATAGCGCTTAGAATTGTGAGGCATACTCTTCTTTTGAAAGAATATCTTCCGATCACAGAATTATTTCAGCAAATTTCTCCTGAGTCAAGGTAGAAATAAAAACAAACAAACCGACAAATCTTCACAATATGACTGTTATTAACATGCCATTAGGGACATAAGTAATCAGTATACAGTTACTATGAAACAAGTTTGATACTTTCCAAGAACCATCTGAAAGAAATACACTGAATGGCAAATATGAAAACTTTGTTACCACCCATAGAGAAGCAGCAGCCTAGTGTATACCAAAAAACCAAGCGCCACTTGTAAAGTTTCCTTAGGATCAATAGCAGTTAGGGATAAACGAGATGATATGAAAAGAGCGTCATTACTTAATAAAAGAACCCAAACAAAAGCCAATGTGCAGAAGTTTAAGCAAGTCGAGAGAGAGAAATAATACTATAATAATAATAATTAGGATGCATTCAAGGTCAAATAAAACAACCAATCATTCAGTAGAAGATAGACAATCAGGATAGCATGGCAGGGAGTAAATGATGTAAGCAGAAGGAAATGCCCCTTGAGAGCAAAACTAAAAACTGCCGGCCAATACGAAATACTTCAGAAGTTGAAAGAGCATTTCCAGAATCTACACAGAAACTCTGGAAAATCAACACTGATAAAATCACAGAAAAAAGTAAAAATAGAGAAATAGACTTCAATCCAGCAAAGTTTAGAAAGGAAGAACTTGAAGCTGAATTGAAAAATCAAAAGCAGAAAAGCTACAAATTTGTTCGAAATTCCTCCTGAAGAAAACGAATAAATTTGATGACATACTTCATGAATTATGCAAAGCTGAGTATAATCAAAACATAA
>OY757913.1:36055938-36075938 GCA_963585895.1 Sepioteuthis lessoniana
TTTGACATTAAATAACCTACAAAGGTTGATATGCCATTAAACAAAGAAACCAAAAAGGGACGTAACTTTAATCTCACTAAGAGCTTTCCTTTTATTATATACCGATCTGTACTTTTACTCGGGGAGCTAGAATGGCGATTCAAGTGAGTTGCGATAAAAAAAAAGACAATTAAAATTAAAGGATGAAAAAATACAAGTCAAAATTAATGATAGCACTGGTTTGTATTGCATTCATCTTAAATCATTCCTCAATTTCATGCAAATAAGTCTTTACACATTTTTTCTATGCATTCTTTTACACGTCCAAATGAATTTATTCCTCGTATTATTCATTGATTCTTTGTTAATGGGTTTGTAGTAACTAATTAGGCTCTGGCAAAGTAGAAAACAAAGAAAGAAAAACAATGCATAAAAACAAAGAATTGCTATTTCTTTTTTTTTTTTTTTTTTTTTCGCGCTCATACAATGCCTCGAGGATTCTATCCTCCAAGGAGAATGAAGAAAACGTTTAACATGTTACGATAAGTCTTACCCTGTGGCTGCAATGCTACGAGAACAAAGAGTGCAGGAATTCTTCTGCTTAATCGGATTAAGGACATTAATAGGATTACGTGCTTTAATTTAGTCACTTTGATGGGATTCCACGCATCGAAACAATCCTGCGAGACGCTGAAGAAGCTCGGTGGTTCAAGCATCGAACACTTCTGTATCTATCTCTTAAGGTTTTCATTCTGTTTCTGATGCTTAAGTAAAATGTCCAGGGTCAGAGCTTTTCCTCTGATGCGCTGAGTGCTTATCGAGGAATGTAACAGAGAGTGTACAAAAGAAAAAGACTTATCTATTAATATTTACGAAACGAAATTCAGGGCAAAATTCAATATTCAACGTAAGAAAAAAGCCTGCGTGCTCAGGAAACCGATCCTTGAATCCTACCTCGGCGAATGACCACTGCTTATAGTTTCAACTGACTGATTGATTTTAATGACATTTCAAGCGGTCTGGGATTATCTTGAGCCTAGAGGTTTGGGAATTGCGTACATAGTTCAACTTTACTTACATTTTTGTGGAGTGTTTTAAGTTTTCTTACTCATGGTTATATGATGCTAGGTTTTCCTATCTAATAGAAATAATTTGAGAAAATAACTATTTGACCCACAATTACCCTGTGACGTACTACCACTCTAGATTAGAGTAGCAGTTTAAGTATGCAGCTATATCCAACCACAAGCAGGCTATACTCTTTTTTATTTGTTGTTTTTAATTTTAATATTGGAGCTGGCATATTCTTTGGCAGAGAGTATGCCAAAGTCAAATACACACTTCCTATATCAGGTGGTTGAGACGATGGCAACGTATATAATTTATCCCATTGGTGAAAAACCATAGTTGAAGCACCATTGACCCTCTATCTACGGTGTACTCGTTTAGATATATTGATCACCTATAATTAATAGATATAGCAAACTATATATATAGTTTGCTATACATATATATATATATATATATATATGAAGAGAACCGAAAAACATAATCCAAATAGGTGAATTTATTATGATATGAAGTCGACGTTAAACGTTTCGGTTTCTGTAACCATCATCAGGAAATTGATATCAGAATAGTTCAAATAGCGATGGATGCTTGTCGAGATAACAGGAGCAAATGAAATGTATACAAAGAAAATATACAAATATGCACATAGCGATCTTAATTTAAAAGTGTTAAGAACGTGTTTGACACGTAGAAATATATTTGAAAATGTTGGATTTTTTTTAAAGAAACGAGGCAAATCTCCTCACGTCTTTTTAAGAAATACGCAAAGATATGTAAGTTTTCATGTATACAGATCGTTTTCAAGTCATCCATGTTAGATGTCATGTAAGAATGTATTTGGTATTTGTTTTTCCGAAAGGACAGTATTAAAGTAAATATGGATAAAATTTGACAGTATGAAGGGAGCAGAAAAACATAATCTAAACAGGTGAATTTATTATGATGTGAAGTCTACGTTAAACGTTTCGGTTCAGTAACCATTATCAGGACTTTGATATCAGAATAGTTCTTAAAGTGATGGAAACTAGTCGAGATAACAGGAGCAAGTGAAATATATACAACGAAAAGATACCAATATGCACATAGATTTCTTAATTTAAATGTGCTTAGGGTGTGTTTGGCACGTGGAAATATATTTGAAAATGTTGGATTTATTTAAAGACATTAACACTTTTAAATTAAGAATGCTATGTGCACAATTATATCTTTTCGTTGTATACATTTCATTTACTCCTGTTTTATCAACAAGCATCCATCCTTATGTGAATTATTCTGATATCAAAGTCCTGGTAATGGTTACTGAAACCGAAGCGTTTAACATCGACTTCACATAATAATAAATTCACCTATTTGGATTACGTTTTTCTGCTCTCTTCATGTAGTCGGATTCTCATTCATATTTACTTTCATATATATATATATATATATATATATATATATATATATATATATATATATATATATATAGGGGAATGGTAGACTTTTATATCTGACAAAATGATAAAAATAAGTGGAAATGTGGATAAACCAACACTGGCAACAGATTCAGCAATTTTGATTTTTCGTTCTTTCTAAGAAAATACTTTCTTCAATAAAGAACAAAATATAAAAATTGCTGAAACCGTTGTCAGTGTTGGTTTATCCACTTTTCTACTTATTTATATATATATATATATATATATATATATATATATATATATATACATGATTTATTTAGTGTTCTTATTTTGTGAGTGCTAAGTATTCATATTTTTAGTAAGATAATACCAATGCTTTAAAGTTTGGCAATAAATGACACCTTATGATATCTATCTAAATTATATTACGTTCCACCAGAAATAATAAAATCCTTTTGTCTTTGGTTTCGAAGAAAATCAACTATTTATCTAAAAAAATGCTGTATTTGTTTATGGACGATACTGTAGTTTATTTAGTAAAGTCACAAGTACAGAATATTGGTGAGAATCCAATTCCCTAAAGAAATATGCGTGTGCTTATATTTATGTGTGTTAGAGAGAGTGCATATGAAGATTTTAGTATAGTCTGCATATGTGTGTGTGTCTGTGTGTATATTTCTTTTCTGGGTGTATTTACGGTACTCCACTCTTAGGAGAAAGATGCGATACAAGTCCAATTTTTAAGTTGATTTGAATCCAGCGTTTATTTCTCTTTAACCGGTTTCCTTACCACAGTTAAATAATCCGATCTGCCCGATAGCTGGAAGATGATATATATTATCTAGGGCATTCTTAAGAAGAAAAACACGAAGTTTCATCCAGGACTTGAACTTCTGTCACCGATTCCGGTTCCTACGATGATAACCGTTACACTAAATGCGCATAAATGTGTCTTTCGGGTATAATGGTACATATAGCCGAGGTTTTGAGTAGATTTGATCTTAAAAGTGATTGTTTTATGTATATACAAATAAATATTAAGTTGATTGATCATCGTTGATTGTCACACGAAGACTCAACATTCAATTGCTAAAATACCGAAATGTAGGGGAGGGTGCTACTCCCTTTCTCTAGATTGCTCCACTTACCCTTGATATGTAACTTGTAATGCTACATAATAAGAAAAGAGGGATCAAGTACTATCTTTTGAGTCTTAAGTATGACTCGACTTGGGATTGAACCCTGGTCTACAGGACCATTGGCGAACAGACAAATAGGAAAAAGCAAATACATATTTTACACATTAAGCACGGGTAAAATTTTCTAATAACATTATTATTTGAAAAATTGAGGCTAAATACATACAAAAAGAGGAAATATGTTTTGACATATGAATGCACATATATATATATATATATTTGACAATATCATCTAATGAATATGAAGGTTTTTTTAAGAAAAGCATTTTTTCTCATAATTTTTTCCTAATTGTATTCTCTGCATTGTTTATCATTTATTTTAAGAAAAACTACTCTAATCTTACAAAAATAGCAATTTTGAGGCTATTCAAAATGGTGACAAATGAAACAGAATACTCTAGACTTGAACCGAAGTCTATCATTAAAATTTCGGTGGCTGAGAAATACAAACCATTAGAAATTTACCGAAGAATATGAGATATGTATGGATAAGCATGTTTTAGTCGAAAACTACGATCCTCATACAAAAAGGCAGTCCATAAAATGGAAACATTCTGACTTAAAGGCAAATCAGCCAGTAATGAGAGCCATGCCGGTATATTTCTGGGATATGAAATGATCCATTGCTATTGATCTCCATGAAAATGTTGAAATTGTGAACAGCGCTTCCTTACCAACAATTTAGGCAATATTTACCTTTTATATTGAGTGATACTCGTATATATATATATATATATATATATATAGGGTGTCCCAAAAATCTAACATAATTTCGCAGGCCCATAATTTCGGCAATACTTGTTGAAATAATCTCAAATTTTCACAGTATGCATAGAAAAAGATCAATATTTTATAACTAATGGAAGAAGACAGTACGTGCTTATATCAATGAAAATTTGGCAAAGAAATGGATCGGGCATATTGGAGATGAAGACACTTTTTTGATGAAGTGACCACAGACCCCAGACCTGTTCCTTTGTGATTCTTTTGATGGGGATATATGATAGGACTTGTTTATGTCCCCCCACCTCTTCCAGCTAGCGTTGACGAACTCAAGCAGAGAATCACCTCTGCTCTAGATGATGTTACCAGGGACATGCTAGAACGTGTTTGGCAAAAACTTAACTACCGACTTGATGTGTGCTGTGTCACAGACGGTGCACGTATTGAACACTTATGACATCGGTCCAAGATTAAACTCATAATATTCATCATCTAAACTGTTCAATTTAATTGAGCAAGACTTAGTAGTTTTCAAGATAATTGCTTTTAAAATGATGACACATTTTGGGGGATACCCTATATATATATATATATATATAGTTCCGTAAATCTATCGAAAGAAAAAGTAATATGTAAAAAGTGATGTCCACAAACGTATTAAGTTGTATATTGTAATGCTTATTTTATTTGGTTTCCGACACGTAATTCAGCCATCAAGAATCACTTCAACAAGACTGTCTGTTAAAGGCAACTCATTATCGTTTTTTCCCCATCCGTCTCTGTCTCTTTATATATTTATGTACATGCATGCGTGTGTTTGTGCGTACCGGCGTGCGACAAGAAATTGGACCGTGGAATTTTTTTTTTTAAATCGGAAGGGTAAAATAATGTAAAAATTGGTGACGCCCAGATACCCATGGGCTACAGATAAAATAGACTAAAAGAAAGAAAGAAAGAAAGAAAGAAAGAAAGAAAGAAAGAAAGAAAAAAAGAAAGGAGATAGATTAGAAGGGATGTGTGTAAAACAGTGAGAAAAAAGAAAGAAAAGGAGTTTAGAAAAAAGGGGATACTAAAAGACAGAAAAATTCATAAAAGAAAGAAAGAAAGAAAAGAGAAGCAAGTAAGGAAGAAAGAATAAAAGAAAACAGAAAATATAATTTTTTTTCTGTTTACATGTAAGTAAAAAAAAAAATCGATAAAAAAGGTATCAAAGTGATGAAAGGGGAAAATAAAGAAATGGAGAAAGAGCAAATAAAGTGACAACAGGAAAAATTATAAAAAAGGAAAATAGAAAAGTGAAAAACATCTCCAAAAAAACTGCATAAATAAATAAATAAATCAGTCCTCTGCATGAAATTACTTCAGCCCAAAAGAGATTTTACAAATGATTTCACTGTAAATTGCTTTGCCGTAATTTTTCTTTGTCTGATTTAAATGTCGGACTTTACTGTCAATTCACTTTTTCTCAACTTCCACTTCGATGGTGTCTTCTGGTTGCTCTCCAACGTATTTTACCATTACATTGAGGTTTTGGTGATATTCTTTTCATTGTTTGTTTTGATTGACAACATTTTTTTATCTTAATAAAAATTCATTCCTTTTGGCCATAAAAAAAACATTCTGTTTCCCAGACAAAGAATAAGCGGACCACACTATAATTATTATTGCTTTATTGTATTTATTCATTAGAGCGGATTGCACTCTTTGTTCTCAATAACTCTTTATTTCACTTTAGTCATTAGTCTAATCTATTTCTATTTTTGTTTATTGTTTTTTTTTTGTTTTTTCTTATTTTGCTAATATCATTTCTTTCTTTTTTTCCTTCTTTCTGTCTTTCTTTCTTTCTTTCTGTATGTATGTATGTATGTATGGTTGTATATATGTCAATGTTATTTCGAATGTGTTTATTTACTATACATTCTCGTTTTTGTTCCCCAAGTGTATTTAGTGCAGAGTTCTTGTGATGTAGTGGCTTACATCGTAGCAAGCGAGTTCGAATTCCAGGTCGTGCTATAACGTTCACTTTCGGATTAATTCCCTTTTATCCCATACTTTTCTTGATTATATATTTACTTATGTTCTTTTTTTGTCTTTAGTTTTATTTCTTCTTTTCTCACGTGCTGCACTCGTTTTCTTTCTTTCTTTCTCTCTTTCTTTCTTTGCGCGCTTGCCTACATAGTTTCTATCTTTCTTCCTTATTTTTCATTCAGAGCATAATAGTTTTTGGTTAATATTGAAAACATTGGCGTACTTTTTCTAAAATGTAACTTACGATCGCCCCCTCAGAACTGACCAAATTCTCAGTACTTGAAAATAAGGATCACCTGATCCCTTAAGAGATAAGAATAACATGGTTGCTCTAATATCATTTGTAATAAAAGAGAAAAGCTACGAGATGATTAAGTGGAATTGTATATAAATTTCACAGCTCTTGCTCATTTCTCTCTTGGTTTGACTGAGAAATGTTTAGCACCATCCTGTCGATGAAAATTGGTTTGAGGTCACAGAAAACAGTGAAAATGCGTTGATGATTGAATAGACACAATGAATTTATGTAATCACAGAACATTCATCTCAATCAATTCATTCCAAACAATTCTTTGCCGTGGATTACAAAGATTCATCATTAACAGTTAATAGCTAACAATGATAATTATGGATAATTCATCACCAAAAGTTCGTACCGAGCAGTTTATTCATAATCTTGTTTAACAATATTAATGCCAGCAACTAATTAATTGTAAAAATACAATTATCTTATTCAAAAATTCAAAAATTCCAAGAAATTAAATTTCATTTTTTTTTTTTTTTTTTGCTTAACAGAAACGTTAGTAATCACTTGTCAACTGGTGAAGGCTGTAAGAAAAAGAAAATAAAAATTTCAAACGTGCATTATTTTACATTCATTTCAAAATCAGAAGACACAGAAGTCCGCCTAAATCAAGGCAATATATTTCAAATTAAAACAACGACAATTCGGTCATAAAAATATACATTGTTGAAACTTCTTATATTCCTTCATTCTTTTTTTGATTTTTTTTTGGTTTGTTATTTACTGTTTTCTTTTTGGCGGGAGTCAACAATTCTTTGATTGTTGCCTCTAAATGGTCTGACATCCATCAAATGTTTGAAGAGGGTTTATTAGGCAGGGATTTCTATAGCTAATAATTGAACAAGTCGAAACACTAATTTGTAGCTATAAAAAGAATTTGTCAAAAATCATATAAAGTTTTGCATCAACCAAATTTTCAATTAATACACATTCTCGCTATTCCCTAATGACTCTAATTGGCTATTCAGATACTGACGACCAAATGTAGAATGAGATGCTTTAGATATCAGAACACTTTAGCTTACAGTTAAATTCCATCTGTATTTACACGCTGTGGAAAATGCTGGCTCGACACGTATAATAGAAATCTAATTAAAAATTAATGAATGAATAACGAAATGGAAAATGAAAGGTGAATAAATCAAATCGAAAATGTTAAGATCAAAAATCCTTACCAAAAAGCATAGAATTTCGAACTGAATTATATAGAATGAAATAGGCAGTGAGTGAAAGGGAGAGACAGGCTTCCAGTTGAATGTAATGAAGGGGAATACAAACAAGCAAACAAACAAAAAGGAAAATTGAAAGAAACGTGAATGATGGAGACTTTGAAATAAAAGAAATTAGAAAGACTGCAGATAAAGGAAAGCCTGAGAAAAAGATAATACGAAAAAATCTTGAAAAGACATGAAAGTTCATAAAATCAGATACTTTGAATAATTAAACGAAAGAAGAAAAAAAGGAATTGCAAACGAACACGCTTGGAATAAAATGAATCGAAAATATCCTGTTGAAGGAAGCATAGGAGTTAATGAAGAAGCAGCTGAAGGAAAGAAAGGTATTTTTTAATAAGGGAATATCTAATTAAGAAAGGCCATAGAATGGAAAGATGAAATTAAAGATAAGTAGGAAAATTATATTGGAGAGAAGTGGGGTTTTAAACAAAGAATAAAAATGATAGTTAAATAAAAATCAAATAAAACTACACAGAGCAGAAACCAGGACGTGTCCAGATAAACGTGAGAAAATTTCGGAGGCAAAAGAATAAAAAATAATAAAAAGAACGTGTAGAAGTAACAGGAAGAAGGTGGGTAGCTGATGAGGCAGATAGGGAAAAAAAGAGGATGAAAACGGAAAAGACGAAAACAAAGGAAAATAAGAAAGAAGGAAATTCTAGCATTTAACAGGATTCGAACACTGACTAGAGACGTATGACAAGAGGCAAATATGTAATGTATTCATCACGTGTGAAGACACACACACACACACACACACACACACACACACACACATCTGCACATAAAGGATGAGTATAACGGTTGTAAATGGAAGAAATGGAATACTAGACGAGATTGATTGTTATTAACTTCACGCTAATGCCCTTAAGAAAGGGAAATCAAATTCTTCTCACACAAGTTATGGGAAAATAGTTGACTAAACTAGGCCATTTAAAATTGGTAAGGTAACCTTTCAAGGAAAAAGAAAACACTGAATTCAAACTAGCATTAATCTACAAAAAATATTGACATTGTTTCACTTACAGTTCGTAGCGAAAGAAGTGACCACACACACACACACACACAGATATATATATATATATATATATATATATATATATATATATATATATATATATATATATTCTTATATGATCCAAGGAGAGAATCCAAGGAGTATGAGTATCCAATATGAGTGCTCAGTAATAACGGCTAATGATGTATAATCAATGTGGGATTAATGATCCATAAACACTGAACATGTAGAACTAAAAATTATTTTAGAAAAAATCACTTTCTTGATATCATTTTAAATTTATTTCAGGCACTTATAAGTTCTTATAAGTTTAACTTATATTTTGTATAAAATAGCCGTATGTTAAGCACTCTTTCTTTGGATATTCACAGATATTATTTATTTACTTTACATTTTATATATATATATATATATATATATATATATATATATATATATATATATATATATATATATATATATATATATATATATATATATATATATATATATATATATATATATATATATATATATATATATATATATATATATATATATATATATATATATATATATAATCATTGGCCTAGAGGGCACAGTGTTCGCCATCGGCCCGAAAGACCGGGTTCGATCCCAGGTTGAGTCATCGCAAAGACAAAGAATCAAAAAATGGTACTTTACTTGATACCTGCTTTCTTTACATTCAGCATTCTAAGGTATTTATCAAGAGTAAAGTGGAGCAATCCAGGGAAAGGAGTAGCGCCCTTCCCAACGCCTCGGTGCAGTAGCTATTGAAATGGGAGCCTTCGGGTTGCCCTAGACTTAGGTCGTAAACTTTACATGATATATTGCAACGCTGATGCAGCACATAAATTAAATAACTCCTACTTTAAACATGGACACGTCATAGAAACAAAGGGAAGTGCTATGGGCAACTATTCCCATTACAAATTGTATCATCCTTAACACCTCAAAGATACTCTTCCCTACTCACGAGCAATCTTCTAAGAAGTTTCGGCATTGACGACAATAAAGTAAAAATACATGGCGATAAACTTAAACAACAGTCCTTAGCAAGGAGATGTCTCCCTTCTTTAGTAGGAAACCAGACAAACAAAGCTGTCACCACCCCTAGGCAAGACACTGTAAAATTAAAACCGAATGTAAAGATGAATCGCATCTCTTCAACATTTACTCACCACTAAACCAGATAATCAAGACCCACGGTGGCATCTTAAAAATAAACCCTAACTTGAAAGATAATTTTCAAGAACCATGCTTACTAACTTATGGTCTTCATAATAACCTTTGAGAAACGGAAGGTAGCAATAACATACTAGATAACAAATGAATTCATCGGAAACCCCTAATAAAATCAACTAAATTTAGCCAATCTGGTAATATCAAGAATAATCTATGTTATAAACACTTCAAATCAACCAACCCATTCACTAGTTTCATGACTAAAAATAATTTTAAAATTTACCACGAATCTAACTGCCGGAGCAAAAACATTATTTATTTACTGGAATGCACACCCTGCCAAAAACAATATGTTGGAAAGTCAGAATGGCCATTTTATTCGAGATTAAATAACTTTAGACGCAGGATCAAATCTATAGATCATAGCAATCAAATATTAGTCGAGCATTGCTTCCACACAAATGGTCATAATTTCAAATTACCAATCAAAGAAAGAATTGAAAAATATACGCACATGAAATAATTAGTTGAAAAAATTAATAGACAAATGGATAAAAAAACGTCAATATTTGAGCCATTAGAATTTATAGGAACTTAATCACCCAACCAGGGAATAATAAAAATCAGACAATCATGAATATTTATGCAAAGAAATAAAAGCGACGATATGTTGCAGCTATTTTTATAGGCCACCTCTTGAAAATAACTCCGAGAAAAATCCATATAAACAAACAAATTTAGCCGTCAAGTCACAGGTTATGTGAAGCACACTCCATCCAAAATTTACGAAAATGCATAAAAATGTGCTCTTATAACACACACACACACACACACACACACACACACACATATATATATATATATATATATATATATATATATATATATAAAACCAAAAACACTTTGATGAGACAAAATTCTTCAGAATAATAAACGTACTACTCGAACTGTACGTTTTACATCGCTGTTCATACAGCATATCAACCCCTTTAAAAAATTTCTTTATGAATATTGAAACAATTAAAAAAAACAACTTTAAAACTTTTCACAAAAATTCTTTTGCCATAAAACTTTTTCCCTTGTCAATGACCTCAGGTCGAAACTATTTGAGATAAACCAAAAAATACACTACATAAACTGCTATTCGTTGTATCACTTTTGTTCATCTTTATAGATAGATAGATAGATAGATAGATGTTCAAAAGTTCACTTAAAGAAAGGGACCATTGGACTATCAACTCAAAGGATTCTTTATAATCTTGGAGGCTTTTGCTGGACCTGCCACTATGTTCGAATGAGCAGATAAAAAAGAATGGAGTGTGGGTTAGCTTAACACAGAAAATGGCATATTACACCGGGATACGTCTTAGCGTAATAATATGCATGTTTTCAAACTTAAAAACTTAAAATTAAAATGATTTTCAAATAATTAATTCTTTCTAAGAATAGTGTAGTTTGCTCACGTGCGCCCCACAATATTTTAATAAGTCAAAGAAAATGACAATTACATATGAATGTTCAAGTATTTTGCCTTACTTGTATTTATAATATAGATTTTATAAATAGTTTGTGATTCAACATGAATCTTAATGTTCGCCTAAGACTGCCCTTAAGTGACTATATATAAACAAGTATTTACTAATGGTTTTAATATCTTAGTGCCAGATTCGACCTTTTTAAAATTACATGTACTATAATCATAAAACTACCAAAATAATTGATTGACATTTATACTAAGTCAGTATTAGTTTCTTTTACATTAACTCTAAAAAACAGTCAACAGGCTCTCCGACAAGCAAATCTGTCTTTGGAAATTTCGTATGTGCGAAATTCTAGTTCAAATACTAAACCTGGGTAAAATGAATATATTAACCACAAAACTAGGATAGATAGATAGATAGATAGATATATATTCATCCTACATCATTGCAACTTATAAACATGCTAAATCTACAACAGGATAGAGGGGCTGTAGGGCATCAGATTTCCAAGCGAACCCGATGGGCATCTTTTGAAAATCACTGCTGCAAAACCCGGCCTTGGACCCTGGTGTCAACTTCGAGAGGAAAACGATGGAATATTTGGACCTTGATGCAAAAGAAGGAAAGAAAGAAAGAAAGAATTAATGGTCTAGAAAAAAGGCAAAAAGAAAGAAAGAAAGAAAGAAAGACTTATTTAAAGAAATGAATATAAATTATGGAGACAAAGATTTAGCTATAATGGAAGATAGTAAGAAAAAAACAGATTCAACTTGAAAGTGAAGTTAAAAGTGAAAGTAAAATGTGAATGAAATAGAGGAAAAGAAAAATACACTGCCCCTCCATCTGAAAAGTGATGCCTCAATACGATCTCACACCTCTTTGACCTAGTCGGATATGAGGTTTATTATCATTTACAAGCGATTGTTCGTGGCTAATTAACTCAGATGAAAGCATAGTTGGAATAGACGATGCTTAATTAATGAAAATAGTCTTCATGATTCTTTGCTGAAATGGCGTTTTACAACAAATAGGGCGAAATCAATGGTATTAGGATGGGCGGATTTTACTTTTTGCCTGCTAAGCAAATTAAGATTGAAGCACTTAAAAGGAACGCATGGACTTAAAAAGTTATTGTTAACCAGAAAATGACTTCATGCCTTCAAAGAGAAATTTTCAAATATCAGTGTGTGCTTCTGCAGGTAAAAAGTAAGATGATAAAACATGACAAGGAAAAAGTATTTTAAAAAACATACAAAGAAACAGTTTTGAATTCAGAGTTTTCCTTCTCCTATATCAGTTGGCATACAAAGGTTACCGAGCACAGTCTGCCCTACTGTTTAATCATAGTTGGAGGGAGAATAATTGGATTCATACCTCTCCCATTGTTATTAACGCCATGAAAAATGTAAACAATCTCGTGTCCATTTCCTACGACGGTAAACATAACGCTACGAGTGCCTTCATCTGTGAATATATGTATTTATTCAACTCTTTCTCACGAACAGGATGTAAGAGAAGATCAATTTTTAAGCGAAAAATAGCTGGTTTCAATTCTACTGGTTGCCTAAAAACGCTAAAGAATTCACTCTACCTTTCGATATACCTATAGCTGGGGGCTAAGAAAGAGATTCATGCCTTTTCTAAGCTTATTAGCACAAAGTGATATACACGTAGTTTCATCCAGAACTTGAATTAAAGTACTCGATTCCATTACCTACACCGATAGCCGTTACGCAGTGTAGATATACAGGTAGCTGTCTCATGAGGAGATAATCGTTCGGATCCGCTTAAGAACCAGCATTTCAAATGCTGATTTTCAAATCAAGCAGGCTTTTACAGACATTAAAATTTGGTGCTGAACAGGGTAAATAAATAAGATATGACGAATATTTTTCAGCGGCAAAACTGGGCTGTGTTGGAACCCTATGATATTTATAATATTTTATAATATTTACAAACCTATGTATTATCTGGCTCATTAGCAAATTAGTAAAGTTGTAATTCAATAGGGTCGGAGAGCAATCAGAGATTTTTTTTTATTTTCCAGTGGAAAGAGAAACGAATTCGGATTTTAAAAGAACAGAGTATTACATTACAAATGTGTAATAGTGTAACAGGTTTTAGAACTGAAGTTTTGATTTAAAAATAGGCTATTTTGATGAGTAAGGAATTTGACAAAAACTAATTGTTATATAAAAAAAGCTAATGTAATAATATTAGTTAAACAAAAGCCGTCAAAAGTTAGGTTTTGACAGATTGATGTGTTCCGGATGGTTTAAAGTGAAAAGGCAGATTCCAGGTCAGAGCCATTCATCGAAAGTGACTGATCTAAAATTGGTATAAGACAATTACCTAACTTCGAATATGAAATTTATCTTTTTTATTTTCTAAACAATCCTGAAATAATAAGCATCAGCAGAAATTATTGAAATCCAAATTAGGAGAAAATTGATCATTTTTTTTTTTTTTTTTGTACAAAGGATTCAGGAACGCAAATATAAATACCATTTAAGATCGCCTTGTGACAGACTAAAAAGCAAAAATAGAAAAGCCTACAACATAAACGAGGAATTGAAGCCGTGATTTGTTCTCTGTTTCTTGGCGTTGACTTTCGTTTTTTTTATTTTTTTAATTGTGCAGTGTCATTCGTTAATTCACCGACTGGTGACTCCGACTAGCGATTGATATGTTGTTTGGATAAAAAAAAAAAAACATGGACAGATAACAAGTAATGAGTCTATCGTGTCACTCGAATATGTATTTGACCAGTGTAACGGTCAGCGGATTGGAAGTGGGATCAATTCCGTGCTAGGCGAGGACGGTTGTACCGTCACAAAGTACTCATTAAAATCAAATCCCTTTGATTCAGCATCTGAGATAAACAAGTACTCTATTATAAACTGACTGTAAATGGCATTAATGCACGACAGTTTTATTCATTTATAAGTAGTCCAATTTTTTTCAAAGGTTTTGTTTTCCCCAATTTTAAACTCCTGCAGTAAAATTTAGAAAATAATAATTCTCATTTTCTTATACGTATTCATGTGACGTTACCTCACTGACATGGCTCTAAAAGGAAATACGATTTTAACATTACCCTTTAAACACCCTTCATACAAAGGTTTATTAGTTATTCTCCACATTTTCAGCAGTCGCAACAAGAGGGAGAGAAAAGTAAGAATGCAACAACTGATTGCATAAAGATATGAAGCACGTGAGACGGATTTGGTTGTATTTCTGGGTGCGTGAATTCCTTTGGGACTTATCTGGTCGCCCCCCGTCTGCTCCGGGTTTTGACCCTGACTGATTTTCCGACCAACTGACCGCTGAATCACCCTAATTATATACTATAGTGATATTTCACTTTATTATAGCTTACGTAATTACTAAAAACTTTCCATAAACACATCATCGATAAAACAGCTGACATATATTCAAAATTTTTATCTTAATGTAACCTCTGACAATTTCAAAACAAATCCCTACTTTGATATGTGCTGACATCCTGGTTATGGCATGTGCACGGGTACAACCTGTCAATTCGACCTACGGTTCAGCTCAAAATTTCTGCCCAGCTCACAATTTATTACCACAAATAAAATAATTAACTAATATAATTATTTAGAATCCCTAATTATATTACAATAATTGTTCCAAAGTGAAAACTAGTGATGCTGGTCATTCATCCGGCCCAAGAGAAGTAATTAAGTGCTTAAAGTTAAAAGATGAAAGTTATCGCCTTTCTAAAGAAAGAAAAAATTGTATGCATAGATTGCTAAGATCTATGGTAAGAACGAATACTTTATACGTAATATTGATATCATATGATATGTGGTAGAATTTGATATCTTGTATAATTAGTTATTGTTTTGTGGCCTTGTCAGTTCTACCATGTGAATGCACTTCATGGACGCTAACGAAAAGCATGGAGAAAAATCTACATGGAACTACAAAAAAATGCTGCGTGCTGTTTTGAACAAACCTTTTAAGCAACATTCCCCAAAACAGAAACTATGTGGCCACTTAATTCTTATCTCAAAAATCGTCGAAGTAAGATGTACTACACATGCTGGGCACTACTGAAGAAGTAAGAAGTTACTCATAAACGACGTTCTCTTATTTGTTTCTACACATGGATACGCCAGGGTCGGACTAATACATATCTCATTTGTGCGGGCATTGAATTCAGACTAGATGACTTACCAGGAATGATGGATCATGGGAATGAATCGTGAGAGAGAATAAGGAAACTCCTTGCTATAAACACGACTTAATGATAATGATGAAGACGATGATGATTGATATCTTATTGCCTTAATCAGAAATATAACTATTTTACAGGTTTGCAAAAGTAGAAAATACACAGTATAATACACCCGAAAAAAAGTATGGAATCATCTAACTTAGAAACTGTTTACTTAGGGGCGTTTTATTTAGTAGTAAATAAAGTAATAACAATTTAGACACACAACCTTTTTCTTTAACAGCTCAATATTCTGATCAGATTATTAAAATTAATGGCGATTTTTTTCCAAGTATAAGCACGGGAAAATCATCATCATCATCATGTCACTCTGGCAGCATGGATCTCTCGACCCTCTCTCGCCACCCATCTCTATCGTCCATCGCTCCAGGGATGTTTTCCAGGCTATATCCTGTATCAGCCCAGAGCTGCTGTATATTAGTTCTAGCTGGTCGACCAACCTTTGCTCGTCCGCACGAAGGGATCAACAGGAGTACTTCGCTTATGAGTTCGTCCTTACTTCTAAAGCAGTGTCCTGTATGTCTGGTTCGTTTAATTTCGATAGTTTTCGTGATGGGTGGTAGGTGTCCGTACAGTTGCTGCTTTTCAGGGTGTTGCCTCCAGGATTTGCTCAATATAGTTCACAGCATTCTTGTGTAGTTGCCGACAAGCTTTTTCTCCATAGGTTTAGTTAGCGTCTATGTGGTGCATCTGTATAGTAGTATCGACACGACCGCTGCTTGGGAAAAACTGTGTTTTATTTTATCGGTCAGGTTTGACTTCCATATGACCGATAGATTATCTATAGCTGTCCATGCTTTTGCCAGTCACGTGTTGATGTCATATTGCGATAAAATCATATATAGAGGAAAAAGTTATGAAATCATATTGAAAGTTTCATTCCTAAAACAAATGCCAATATAACAGTAAATATGCAAATCAGTCAACTTTTTAAAAGATAATTCTGGTAAGTGGTTGGGCAAAACTAATTGAAAGGAAATATGATTCCAGCAAAAGAACGAAAGACATCAAAGCGTAAGGCTAGACATCTCAAAGCAACACGACTTGAAAAAAGAAAGTGTATCACAAAACAAATAAAAAGCGAATGGATCGAAACAGGAATCAATGTTTTGAAAACAACAATTGGAAATCGGCATAATAAAATGGTATTTACGCATAGAAAAGCCAAAGTAAAACCTCAGATATACATGTAAAGGTAATATATATTATACATAGGGTTCAGTATTATCAATAGTTTCAGGCCTCTGCAACTAAATGGGAGGATGTATATAGTAATCACAGGACAAGTGCCAAAATATTTCATAACTTGGGACAGAAAAATTACTTTCACATTGTGATCCGTGATAATATTATTGAGTAAGCTTAATATTTACGATCCATTTATCATCTTTAGTTGAGGTATAGCATTCTTCTCGTTCGCGCAGAATATCTGTCCCTGGTGAATATTCAATAAACACGGACATATTTGGATCCTGCAAAGAATTGTGACTATGACAATGTCAAAAGTAGTGATGGCTTGTTGGTGTTTTAGAGCATATAAACCCTTGAGGACTATGTAACGTCAAATTATATATATATATATATATATATATATATATATATATATATATATATATATATATATACGGGAGGGTGTTTGTGTGAGAGTTGTAAGCGAATAGTTTGTTAGTAACTTTACTTTTAATCGAGTTGTTAGGACTCATTTGCTTGCACACAGTTAAATTGTTTCAAGTATTCCAGTATTCCTCTAAAGCACTAATAATTCTATTTAATATTATTAAATTATCATTTGTTTGCACACAGTTAAATGGTTTCAGGTATTGCTATTGTACATGAGTATTTCAGTTTATGAAACAATCCTATGTAATATAAATGATTATAATATAAATAATGATTTTACGAAAATACTTAAGCTACAAAGTGGAACTTTCGCTCTGTTTTTCCTCATACCCTATTCGGTGGCAAAAGCTGCTGGTGGCACCGGGGGTGGCAACACCACCTTAGCCAACGAAACTGTGGCATTACCCCTGTTTTGTGGCTGATGATAACAGGATACCGTATGTGTTCTCTCACGAATGATAAAAGTTTAAAAATTTAACTGATTTGTACACAGCTATATGGTTTCAAATGACTAATGATAATAATCCTAAATAATTGATTGAACCGTTATAATGGACTCATAGATGTTATCCTAACAGGTACGAACTATCCGTTTCTGAGTGGACCAGGGAGTAATAGCAATGAAGGGGTACTCCACATTATCCAAAGCTCCGCGAAAAGAGTCCTGCCATCAACTAGAGTATAGCATCATACTCAGAATACCCCTTGGTGGGACTCTTACTCTTTTATAGAGGTGCATTTGTATTCTAAAGACCTACCCAAGAGGAAAAAACACCGATCGGTGAGAAAAGTGAGGAGTGATTGTACTTTGAAATAAATTAAAGTTGTAGTCATTTGATTCTCTGCTACAGTAATAAGAAAAACAGGTTGGAAGAAGAAGAAGAAGAAGAAGAAGAAGAAGAAGAAGAAGAAGAAGAAGAAGAAGAAGAAGAAGAATCTATGCATGTATGTATGTATGGATGGATGGATGTATGTATGTATGTATGGATGGATGGATGGATGGATGGATGGATGTATTGTTAAGTTGAATTAGAAATCGCTGTAGATATAATAGATTAAATTTAAGAATTTGAAAATTGCAGAAAACCGAAGCAAATGAACGAAAAAGAAAATAGAGAAGAATTTTTAAAAAAAGGAAGCAAAAGATGAAAAGAAAATGAAAAACAATCTCCAATTTTAAGTGACGCCGAGACCTATCTTTATTTAAATGGGTTGCCGCTTACGAATATGATCAAACTTATGCTTGTGTCAGACTAACTGCAGTTTAGTCTCTTCCACCTCATACATACATATATCGCGTTCATTATACGTTAAGATTCACTTATTGTGTTGTTATTTCTTTTTACATATTTGTTGCGCATGATCCTATCCAATACGAATAATATTTAAAGATTTATTTGACTAATAAATAAACCCCTAACAGATACTACCATTCCGGGCCCGAATGAACATGAAAGTAATAGCAATGAAAGAGCACTCTACACTCCCTTGTCTTCCAGAAATTCAGTATTACAGGCAGAACACTCTTTTTAAGATGTTTGTGAACAGATTTCTTTAGAGAGTGTGTTTCATCTTATCACGAATATGGTGTAGTTTCTATAACTTAATGATATGTAATCAATCCATCCCCATTTATTTCTTGATAAAGAAATGCAAACAGATAGATAGATAGATAGATAGATAGATAGATAGATTGAGATCGATAGATAGATCACTCCATTTTATATCAGTGTGCACTCTGTGGGAGGAATTTTTATTTCCTTTCTAGACGAATTAGACACTCTTGATTAATTTAAATCTAAATTGTTCCAGGTGCCAATGAAGAAATAGTTTCAAGACTCTTAACTTTTGACGGGATTTCCGGACAAATTAGTCCATTCACACCAATTTTAAGACAAAATGAACCAGGCGTCAAAGAGTCTATTGATAACAAGCACGTAAGTAGGCAAACAAGTGAAGATAGATAGATAGATAGATAGATAGATAGATAGATGTGCAGCGAATCATACATTTTATATGTGTGTTTTCTTTATAAGAAATAAAACTCATTGTTGAAAGTTTTCTCAAAAAGAATATTTTATACTAAATGAAAGACTGCGCCCATATGGGCAAACATTTCTATTAAACAGCAACTATCGGGATTAAATAAATCACCTCACCCCGAAGTTTTACATAATGTAATTCCTTTGTTTAAGTAAACATGAATATACAAAAAGAAGAATAAGAAAGATAAAAAGCAAAAAGCCCGGAAGGGTAAAAATTGTCATGAGGGCAAGATGAGAAATGAAAGAAAATTAAAAATAGAATATTTAAATCGCTATATTGCAAATAAAACCGATAAAATCGAAATATTAAAAAAAATGATAATAAGGAAAATAAGGAGATACCTTCCGAAAAATTCAGTCTTTAAAAAAGATATTCACAGAATTAATAATGTGAAACAGAAACGCACACATACACAAAAACACACCTATATATATATATATATATATATAT
>OY757913.1:36078438-36180938 GCA_963585895.1 Sepioteuthis lessoniana
CTACCTACACTTTTTACTTCAAAATAATTTATCTCCTACCATATTTTTTCACTTTATTTTGTGCTCCTTCGATTTTCTTTCTTTCTTGTTTTTCATCGTTCTTAACTTTCTTAATTTTATTGGTTGCAAGCATTTTATTTCTGATTTTAATTATAAGTATTGATGCTTATTTTTCTCTATTCACTTTATTCTTTCTTTATAATACTTTCTATTCAAATTGTCTACTGATATATCTAATACACTCTAGCCACTATGTCACAGGGAGTCCCTGTGACCTAATTGCTAAAGTGATTATCCGAGGCCTGGAAGTACACGAGTCCAAAATTCTGTCATCTTATTATGTTCCCTTTCGGACTCATATATTTGGGAAAGGCATAAATCTCTCATTACCGCATCTATAAGTGAAATAGTATGACTGCTGTTCTTCTACAAGGTTGTCATTGGCATTCAATAACGCATCAGGTTTGATATGCCATTAAGCAAAAAATCCAAATATTAAGACAAATATCTTTGATCTGTTTTTATTTTTTTCATTCTTTTATACATAATTTTTTTCATTTTCGACTTATTTATAAATATATTTATGTTGTTTTTTTTTCTTGGTCCTAATCTTGTTTATTTATCTATATATATATTTATTCATTTATCAATTTATTGATTCCACTTTTCCTTCCTTCATTTTTTCTTTTCCCTTTTTTTTTTTTTTGTTGGTGTTTACTTTTTCTCTTTTCCTTCTCTGTTTAGTCATTTCTTCATTTAATTCATTTTTCTTTCTCTTTTCGTCCTTCACTTCATTTATTTTTCTTTATTGATTCGTTCTTCCTTTTATTCATTTTCTTTCTCTTTTTCACCCTTTCTTGATCTACTGAACCTTTTTTTCATTTCATTCATTCTCCTTTCTCTTTCAGCCATTTTCTTTGTTCATTCTTTTACCCTTTCATTTGTTTTTCACTGTTTCTTATTTTCTTTCGTTTTTGTTTTTTTTTTACATTTCTGATTTCTCTTAAATCACTATTTACTATTTGGAATTCTTCTTCTTCTTCTTCTTCTTCTTCTTCTTCTTCTTCTTCTTCTTCTTCTTCTTCTTCTTCTTCTTCTTCTTCTTCTCGACTTAGATGAATGAGAAATTGAAACGCAATCGAACAAAAAATTGAAAAAAATGGAAAAATAAAGCACAGAAAATAAAAAAGAAAAGAAAAATTAAACGCAAGAGATTAAAAAAAAAAATCTTACAAAAATAGAAAGAAAACTGACAGTAAAGATTAAATGAAGCATCAAAGTTAATGGTGAAAAATTGCACTCCCAATAACCACCTCTACTGCTACACATTTTGCAAACAAAATCATTTGTTTTGACATAAAGGTATAAATATACAGGACGTAAGTAAAAAATACTGAAAAATATAAGAGGGAAGATTGAACAATATTTTTGTTGGAACTGCAAAATATTGAAATCTCTTGTTGAAGTTTTTGCTGATGTTTAACTTCTTTCATTTGTATTGTGGAAGAGCGCATACATGAATACTTAAACACCTAGTATCTCTCCCTCTCTCTCTCTCTCTCTCACACACACACACACACACACACACACATATATATATATATATATATATATACGCTCCCCCATGGGTGTTGAGCACTCTGGCGAAGGAATTTTCGGCCGCATAATGCAAAGCTTTTCGAAAGAATTGAGCACTCTGGTAGCCGATAGGGTTGCTACATAAATATCTTTAAAATGCCCTTAGCCAACTTGGTACTCTTGTTGGTCGAGCGGTCTGAGACTTGGATGGGTTTCGATCCCGGCTTCGAGCGTCCTACGTGTCTAGCCACACTGAAGAGTTCTGATAGAACGAAACAGTCTGTCTCTGGATGACAAGATATATATATATATATATATATATATATATATATATATATATATATATATATATATATATATATATATATATATATATATATATATTTAATAGCATTGACGCAGAGTCAACGACGTAGGAAACGGTCAGTCTCTCCTCCAACTAGGTCTGATAATCGAAGAAACGAGAAACTGGCAGTCATCAAGTACCAATGACTTTGTATATATACTTTCCTATTTTAGTCCACCCAGTCGGCTGAGGCTATAGAATATGCCCACTGTATCTCTACAGAGAGGTAAAATCCCTACTTGAAATATTGATATGTCAATAAACTCCAGTCCTGCAGTTTTGAGGAATGTAGTGTATCCATTTTTTTTTTGCCTATAGTTCCAGATCCACTCTGACCGGGTGTGGTAGTACCTGTTAGAGTCCTATCTATGGGTCAAACAGAAAAATATAATCATTTATATACATGAAACTTTATGCTTACAAATGAGCTTTGGTTCGTTTGAAAACACAACCAACCAACCAACCTATCTTAGTTCTAACAGTGTTCTATCGTCGATATTAAGCACTCTTTACTTATAAATATACTAAACTATATCAATAATTAACAAGCACGCATACAGACATATACATATATGTATACATATAAGAACAAATAATCGTTTTAAAAGTGCTCAAATGGTGTCCAACAGAGAAGTATAGAACTAAAAAGAAGTTATATCTCAACTTCTTTATTTTGTTTTATAAGTAATATTTTCAGATATACTCTTAGAAACTGAAAACACAATCGTTTAGATAAAAACTGATTTTGTTTTCTATTTTCATGGCAAAAAATCTTAGCGGCTGTATTATGAAAAATTCCCAGGAGTATTTTCATTATTTACTAAGTCAGGTAGATAATACTCTGGCTAATTAAATTAATTGCTATAATTGAGTTGTGACCCACTTAATTACAGAACAGACTCGTTGCTGCATAACTTTAGTGATTTTTGTGAAGAACTATAATATTCTCGACATTTGTTGCAGATGATTAGAAAAAAAAAATAGACAAATTAAAAATCCCCAAATATTCAGTAACTTTCTTTACTCATATAAAATCATGTTGGATTTCATGAAAGATTGATTTCAAGAAGTTAATAAAAGATTTATATAACATCAGTTAATTTTTGTTTGATAAAATGTTTATATATATATATATATATTGTTATCCACAGACAGACTGTCATTCTATCAGAACTCTACAGTGTGGCTAGACACGTGGGACGCTTGAAGCCGGGATCGAAACTCGACCAACTTTGCGTTAGACTAAGATCAGACAACTCGGCCAACAAGCGTACCACGTTGGCTAATTATAAGGTATTATATAAAAACAGCAGCAGCAGCAACAGCAGCAGCAGCTACATTTTTATACCCTATCGGCTAGCAGAGAGCTCAATTCTTTCGAAGAGCTTTGCATTATGCGAGCAGTGGCCGAAAATTCCTTCGCCAGAGTGCTCAACCCCCATGGGGGAGCGTATATATTGTCATCCACAGACAGACTCTTTCGTTCTATCAGAACTCTTCAGTGTAGCTAGATATGTAGGATGCTTGAAGCCGGGATCGAAACCCGCCCAAATTTACGTTAGACTAAGTATCAGACCGCTCGGCCAACAAGCTAAGGGAATTATAAGTTATTATATAGAAACCGCATATATATATAAACATATATATATATATAGAGAGAGACGGGTGAGATTAAGAGTTTCGCCCAAAATAAGTCCATCCTTAAGGATTTTTATAAAGATCTTCATTTTCTTCCATATACCATGATGCTATAGGTGCTTTGTACAGTGTAATGGTTAGCAAACCATTACTAATAAGTTTGAGTCTCACTGAGTTCTACATACGTTCGGTTCCTCGCCTAAGCAAAAGCTAAGTGAATAACTACGAGGATTTTATTATTTCTAGTGTGAAATTATATAAATAAAACGGATATTATTATTTAATACTCAAGAACGAACTCTACAGAATCGAAGCCCTGCAACTAAAAATAAAATAGTTAAAATCCCGGTGCTAGAGTTTGTTAATAGGACTGACTATGTACTTTAGACTTGATTAGGCAACCAATATTAGTGAAGTAAAAGTCATACCAGCTGTGCTCCGCTTAAAAATTTACCTTGGGTCACCTGTGACAAGTATATACATATCCACAGTGGCATTCACAAACCTCTGTATGAATATAACGTATGAATTTGGTGTGTTTGTGTGTGCATTTGTGTTTGTCTGTGTATGCCTCCGCTTGAGTGTCTGCATTTGTATGCATGTCCGTGTGTGCATGTGTGTGTATGTGTGCATGTGTGTGTATGTGTGTGTTAATGAAGACATCTTAAACTGAATATATGACATGTTTTATCTGAGTGAGTACTGTTTTCTGTATCTTGGAGCTTACATGGCTGTAATTTAGTTTAAATAGAAAAATGCACGAATTACAATATAAATAAATGTACAGTCGATGAACAAGGAACGGAAAACAGAGTGAAAGACAAAATAAATGGGAAGAGGAGAAGAAAAATAAAGAAAGGAGTTTTTGGTTTGATAAATGTGTAGATCTTCTCTGAGGGACCTTCCGACCAGTGAACGAGGTCGCAACGGCCGGGCAGAGTCAAATCTTAGGAAAACAACGCAAGGCGACTTCGGCAATGTAAACTTCCGGCTTCCATATCTAAAATTGGGATGACCCAGAGTTTACAGTGTCCATCTTGTTGGCCTATCGCCCGAATAATGGCGGATATCTGAGCGAGTGGTTAAAGGATTTCCTTGAGTTTGATATGTGGCTGGGGTAAGACTTCTGACATCCAGGAAATTGGCTATGAGAAAATAAAACAAAAGATATATATATATATATATATATATATATGTATATTGAGATAGATAGTTACATTGTTACAAATACATAATATTAATAAAAAATGTCTTCATATACATACACACTAACGCACACACACACACACACACGCACACACACACATATATATATATATATTAGTTAGACCCGTAGTAGTTCACAAATACAGAGTCAAAAAACATATATGAATATATACTAAACTGAATAGAGATAATATATATATATATATATATATGTGTGTGTGTGTGTGTGTGTGTGTGTGTGTGTGTGTGTGTGTGTGTGTATGTGTGTGTGTGTGAAATTATATATATATATATATATAGTAGAGATTATTCTAAAATCAGTCGGTGACGAGTAGCCGATAACCTGGTAGACTGTGACATCGTAGTAAGGGAGTTCGCTCACCGATCACGCTATTTTGTTCACTTTTAGACTACTATCATTGGGCATCTAATGAGTGTCCCGATTATGACACTATACAATCTGATGGTGAACCTCCACTAATGCTGGAACTTCAGGGAATAAGGAGTACCTCTTCATTGTAACGCTCCCAGGTCAACTCTGGTCCGGAGCGGTAGCACCTGATAGAGTCCTATCTATGAGTCAAATATAACTAAACTGTGTTCTTACGCTCAACTGAATTGCTTGAAATAGAAGAGTTTTGACACTTAAACTCTGTACTTACGCTAAACTGAAATGTTTGAAATGGAACTGTTTTTGTATGCTAAAGAGAATTACTTGAAATAGAACTGTTTGACTAAACTGAATAGCTTTTTAAAGAAAGTATTTTGACAATTAAACAGTGTACTTATGCTAAACTGAGTTGTTTGAAATCGAACTGTTTATTTGAATAAAAATGGATTTGGCATTGACTAACCAACAAAGGTAAATATACCATAAAACCCAAATAAACAAACTACCATTGGGAAAGTTATGGCCCCATTTTTTCTCGCGCTATAGGTTAAGTAGCACCGTTACTGTCAATCGACAAGTATGACCTTGGTATTAAATAACCCCCGATACTGAAAACTGTACAAAAATCTAATATCTATCACCTGGTATTTTAACAAATTGTCTTATACTTAATGTTCGTGATTTAAGATTTTTGCTCTGTGAAACCATGGTCATAGGATGAAGAAATCAAAATGTTTTACAACAATCTATCACAATAAATAATTTGAGGATATTTGGAACTCTTTTTTCTTCATTTTCAGCAAATATTAGGAAAAGCAGTTGAAAGAATTAACAGAAAAGTGGTTGATAGAATGTTGCTAAGAATCATTTTGTTTTTTACTGAATTTTCCTTTGACATCATGTATTATTTGCCCGAAAGTGGTCACTCATCTAAGAAGTGAATGGGCTAAATGCTGCAAAATTTTGGTGATGTAGAGGGAACCGATTCTTTCAGCGCAACTTGAATCTAAATCTTGCTGGAATCAATTTTTAAACCACTTAATTAAACCAAAGAGAACTGGACGTTCAAGTTCAAATCAGCAGTTCCAAGAAAGTGTGTTCTTAAACTCAGACAAAAATTTATCTCGATTACCTAAATTTATATCTCATGCTTTCTTCCACAATTCTCAGTCTTTTTTCCTCTTTTTCTTGTTATTTACATCATATATCTTTTTCCCTGTTTTATCTTGTGGCTTTGTCTGTCCCACATACTTTCATCTTGTTTCGTTTCCGCTCAATTTGCCTCTCAAAATAAACAATGAAACTACTGAAATATGAACAATAAACCTACGAAAATATGAAACTAAAACTATTAACTTATACAAGTTTCTATTACGAAAATAGTAGGCAATGAAATGGAGAGAAAAGTGCCGTATATATTCGATTATATCTATATTCTGTCTAGGCTGACTCTTGATTTTCGCTTAAGAAAATGACATCAGAGCAAAATATTTCTAAAAATAAATTAAAAAAAGAATTGAAGAAAGCGTTTCAATCTATAAATAGACAAATAAGTTTAAAATAAAGGGAAATAAATGTGATATATATACTCGATGAAAGTCGACCTTTGACTTTGAATGCGAAAATAACAAAGACACCCACCACTCCACCAAAAAAAAACAATCATACTACAAAATTATGCTGAGAACACTAAGAAATATTTTTAGTCTATGACTAGAAAAATCGGTTTTAAAAAAAGGAAAATATACCTTATAAACTCATATGTAAATCGATCCCGTTGTATAAGTCGTCCCTTGATCTTTAGCTAAGAGCATTATATAGAAATGAGAAGAAGCCAAAGTATGGAAAGAACATTAAAACATATTATAGTCTAGGAATAGAAAAATAAAATAAAATAGAGGAATCAAAACTACACATAGACTCATGTATATGTCGATTTTGTATGTAATTTCCCTCTCGTTTCTGTTTTGTTAAATAACAGAGGTAAAGGAAAAAGAAAACGGGTAGTCTACGAAAATAATAGGATGATCACTTAAAAAAATATCGTCGTCTATTTGTCGAAATATCTAACTCCAAAATGATTTTGTCAAAATATATTTTAATCTAAAAAATGTCATGCCAGCATGATGATAGGTCTACACTAAATATTTGGTTAATAAATAAATATAAAAGCTAGTTACCATCATAAATATTAAAAGAACGCCAAAAATATTGAAGTATTTGAATGTTTAAAGAGTGTATATTCCTGTATATGTCAATCCTTCATGTAGACTGGCACTGGGGTTTTAACAAAGTAAATAATATAAAGAAAATACTTACATTTTACGAATATATAATAGGTGCCCACAGCAAATAGTTGAGCCTATAAGACATGAGTCCCTAACGTTTTTATAAGGAACAGTATTGAGACAACCTCTTGTAATAAGATTGGTCACATTTACCTTTCTAAATCAAATCGATATGTACACTTAATTATGAAAGTCATGTATAATGATCATGAATTTGCAATTTAGAGGCATAAAACATATCAATGGAAAACAGTAAGCTTTTAGACACTATACTATTATACGAAAAATTAAGCTAGTATATGTTTTGATGATCATGATGATGATGATCATCATCATCATCATCATCATCATCAAGACATGCCGATAGAACAGATTCTTTGTTTCTCTCTCGCCAACGTTCCTATCGGTAATCACCTTTGTTAAGTCTTGTGGAAAACAATCAGTGTCCACACAAAAGTGATTAACATAAGTTTTTGTTGGTTGACCAACACTGGTGTATCCATGCGTTGTAGTTCATAGTAGAACGTCATTTACATTCGGCTTTATATCTGTAGCGGTGCCCAGCATGTCTTGCTTACTTTTTTTGGATAGTTTGGGAGATAGGAGGTAGGTGGCTGTACAGCTGCAACTTTTGTTGAGTGCTGCTCACAGCATTTGTTCAAAACGTCCCGCAGCATCCTTGTGTTGTTTCTATCAGGCTCTTTCTCCTCGCTAAAGTCTGAGTGGTGAAACTATAAGGTATTACCGACACATCTATATCAAATACCGTTTCTCTATAAAGTAATGTACATAATACACAAAACAAAATCAATGATAATAAACTAATACAATTAACAAATCCAAATAAAATCATTAAAATTACTATGTAAAATAATACACTTTAAAAATATTGCTGAAAATAATTGTGCCCAGCCGTTTGCACCCCCCACTAAATGAGTCAATCATGAGAACTCTTTCTTCGGGTGTGAACAATGATTTGTAAAAGATATTTCCTTGATCGATACAAAAATATCACTTCACGTCTTCCTTTTTGTGAGACCGGTCTAGAGCAAAGTTGTAACATCAACAATATAGTGTGTGAGATTTTTCTGTAAGCATGGATTGGACTTTTCCTTTCTTTATATGAACAACCTCATCTTGTCGTTAATTGTTCATATCTTCTTTCACTCTTTGTCTCCGCCAACATTCTTTGAGATACCAGTCGCGCAACCAAATATTAATCAAGTATCATCGTTATCATCATCAAGGCATGCAGAGAGCATGGATTTACTTGAAAATCTCTTGCCATCCATCCCTGTCGGCAATCGCAGTAGGTAAAGCATCTAGATCTCACCCAGTGTATGAAAAAAGCTGATAATTATAAAGTTTTGCTAATCGGCCAACACTGTTAAGTCCATGTGTTGGAGTCCATCGGAGAATGTCGTTTGAGTTCGTCCAGTGGTGTTCAACAAGTCTTGATCGTCTTAATTACATAGTTTGCAAGATGTGGAAAAAGCGGCCGTACAGTTGCTCTTATGGAGAGTGTTGCTGCCAGCTTTTGTTTAAAACAGCATCATCATCCTTCAATATTTCCCTACTAGTTTTTTCTTCAATCAAACACTGGCGATTTGATGAAATAAAATGCAAAATGAATAATAATAGTTCATTATTCAAATAAAATGTTATTTATTTCTTATTAGTTTATCGTGTTATTTTTTAATCTATATCCAATGTTATTTTTATAACCTTTTCTTTTTTTATTCCTTATGAGTGACTTTAGGAGATATTTTACAATTATTATCGGCTGTGAACATGTGATCAACCTTGATTGTCCAGCGAATATATATATATATATATATATATATATATATATATATATATATATATATATATATAGAGAGAGAGAGAGAGAGAGAGAGAGATGCGACTGTCGTAAACCAACTGGGTTTCGATTCCAGCTTCGAGCATCTCGCGTGTCTATCCTCATTGATGACTTGTGAGGAAATGAAACAGATTTCCTGTTGAGTACACAATATATATATATATATATATATATATATATATATATATGTGTGTGTGTGTGTGTGTGTGTGTGTGTGTACAACGAATTCAATCTATTACATAATTTTTGGGATGCCAAATAAATCATAGCCTTTATATATCATCATAAAGTTGCGCTGATAGCACAGACTCCATTCTCTCTCTCTCTCTCTCTCTCTCTCTCTATCTATCTATCTATCTATCTATCTCTCTCTCTGTCTCTCTCTCTCTCTCTCTTGTCCAGAGTTAATGTATGTAGGTTTTTACTGGTCAGCCAAGACGGGTTTGTCCATGCGTAGGTGTCCATAGAGAACGTTATTTATGAGTATATCCTTACTTCTCCAGCCTTGCTTCGCACGTCATGTTCATCTAACTCAGATGGCAAGTGATCTTACTGCTTCGTAATTATAATCTTCCATTATAATAATAAACGTTAAAATAGATTTAATGAAAAAAATACTTAAGATAATAGTACAATTCTATTACAGATTTAATAGCAAAATAAAAGTGAATAATTTTAAAATAAATTAATTAATTATAGATTAAAACGGAAAATTCAAACTAATGCCAATAAGAAATAATCAACCGATGCAAAATAAATTTATTGAAAGTTAAAACCCTGATTAAAACCTGTATTAAACATTTGGAGAATTGAATTTAACAAAATAAACTTGTTCTTAGTAAACAGTTTGCTTATTTGTACAATGGCTTTTTTGTAACCCTCTCTCTCAAACTTTTATACACAAGCATTATGTGAGATTCTATTAAGCTAAGTCCATCTTTTCACAAGAAAACTTGTATTACTCAACTGATGTCCGTAAAATTTTCCGAATGTATTTATTTACTAGACATGTTCAACAAATAAGGTGAATATTTCCTAAGGACCAGGTAAAGCGAAATACTGTTTACAGTTGCACCTTTTACAAGGAAATCAATGATGATAATTGTCTTTTTGATTCAGGTTCAACGTGACAAACCCATGTCTTGGCTATGTGTAAATGTTTTTGACTGAAATATTCTTCTCCACACACATGAGATATACTTCTGTAAATTTCTCATGGTTTGCTCTTTTCAGTCACTAAATCTTTGATAACAGACCTCTGTTCAAGCCTGGAGCATTTTGTTTGATTTATCACTATTTTGAATGGCCTCGGAACAAATATTTTTGCAAGATTGAAATGACTATTACTGTAAAACAATCCCGAACAATGCAGAGTTTATATTAATGGAAAAAAATTTTGGAAAAATACTTTAATTTAAAAGAAAATTCATTTTATCTATTGACTATCCGATATATTCTGTAGATTTCGATGATTCCTTCACAACAGGGACACAAGCGCTTAGTTTACTCTTTAATGGTTTCGCCTTACCAGCTTACATTCACTCCGACCGATGGGGCTTTCTTTTATATCAGAACACGCAGAACAATTTCACAAAGATCAAGGAGTAGCCGTAAGCAGGACAACCCCAGATAACCCACAGAGTGCCGGTCAGTGTGAGAGATATAATTATATCATATTGAAGACTATTCAATTGTTAGCTAACAATAAGGGGATCTCAATGGAACATTGGGATCAATTATTCCCTGAAGCTCAATATATAATCAGGACATTGCTCGGTACAGGTACAAACTGAAAAAAGCGCTACTGTCATGTCTTTACCTTCCTGGCTGTTAAAATCAAGAACGACATCAATAAAACATCATCTGCGCCAAAAAAAAAAACAAGAAATTTTAGTGGACCTAGTGGAGGTTCTCGATGTGAAGCCCCAGTTTACGCAAATTTGCTTCTCAAACGGACGAGAAGATACAGCTTCGCTTCGAAACTCGGCACCGACAGTGGATGAATCAGAACCCTGGAGCCTCAAGGAGAGAGAACCCGACGGGCGCTGTCGGGACCTTTTGAGTGGCATGAAAATAGCGAATTCTGGTCATCATCGTTCCTCAAGAAAACTATGAAGCTCTAAACCATCTTGCGATGATGAACTGATTGTTAAATAAGAGAGAAAGCATCCACCCACAGGTTCTTCGGAAGAGTAACAAGAAATTGGATGAAGAAAACAGAAACACTGCAGGGCAAAATCAAGTTCAACCGATACCGAGAAAGAACCTCCAGACGCTCCCGGCAAATCTGCCGTGAACGCCACACAGAATCCCAAGAATGCCAGCTCATTTGAGAGATTTCATCCCTCTGGAATAAAAGGCGTGGGATGATATGGTATAATCTACTACTCCTCTTGATAGAGCCGTTCAGGTGAATATAGTTTGCTATACTATGCCCTCAGTAAAGTTGAATAAATTTAGTTAAAATCTACTTCTATTGTCAGGAACAATATTATTACTATAATCTATTGTCAGGAACAATATCATTACTATTATCAAAGTAAAGCTTCTTAGCTGTGTACCCATGAGAATAGAGCTTTTTTTGTGTACTAACCAAAATAAATCTTCCTGGATATATACTGACCAAAGTACATCTTTTTCAAGAACAATAGTTTTCTGTATTCATTCTTGCTGCATCAGGTAAATGTATTGCCAACATTACTAATCAAAAACATTAATCCACCTCCCTTTTGTTGTTTATAGAGACATGTTACTTGACTATTTGCTTAAAGGACCCTACCTTTTTTCTAGTCTGGAGTGCCATTACAAAATTTACTGTTGATAAATCAGTTTTTATGTACATCTTCGTCTAACCCTTAATTTATCTTTATCATCCTAAGTAAAATGTTGTAGTTTGGCTGGCTTTATGTCTTCAGCTATTGCTTTTAATAGTATGTATCTTATATCATGTTCGTAAAACCAGCTTCTTTAAATAAAATGGTTAATCATTTATACTTTTTTTATTATACTTTTAATTTACTCTTATTTCTGACATTCTTAAAACTATTTTTTCTTTCCAAAATTGTTTATTACTTTTTCCTTTTTATTGTTCTGTGATCGCTGATCAATCTTTTAGTAATCTCTAACATTTTTTTCCCGATCACTCCATAAATTTGCAATATATTGTTTCTCTTTTGAGATATTTTTCTTATGATGCACGGTAGTTTTTATACACTTGAAATTTAATCATATATATATATATATATATATATATATATATATATATATATATATATATATATATATATATTCACAATATGGCGAACAGCCCTACAGTAATAATCCTCTATGAACTTACCTAGGTGTTCTTTGCTCTAAGGCAAATTTTTATTTTGTATCGGAATATTTTCAGTACTAATTATTCACGTGGCGTTTTGCTATTATTCTTTAGTGTAATTATTTGGTATTTACGATTAGCTAAGTATGAGATAAGGTCAAACATGGATATATTGAATCCGGTTCCTATTCATTTGTAATACACAAAATATGTCATTTTGAGATTATATGTAAAAGTATACATGAAATATAAATACAATGAGCTGAGTTAAAATCATAAACAAAGCATTATTTTCAATTTGCGCTAATGCTCATAGCATGTGGTCATTAATCCTCCCTTCCCGCAGCTATGAGGACAGGTTGGGCTCTTTAACCGTTGTACGACAGCCAGTCAAGGTAAATGAAAACTTTGAATTCAAACTAAATATACCCAGATTAAAATATACCTTGACTCATATCCTACATGTGGAGAATGGATTGAGTAAATACATGTTTGGGATTGAAAAAAGATAGAAAGCCGAGTTGTTTGAATTAATACTCTATTCTTATAAACATTATTAAGCTTCATGAGATTCTACGGAATTGCTCTTTGATTTAACGGTGACATCATTTTTTTAAACGTAAATTGTTTTAGAAACAGACACTGAATGCTGTTTTTCTTTATCTTAATTTGTATCTAAAGATTATATTATTTAAAATGAAAATATGTTTTACAAGTACCAGCACTTAGCTAAAGTAGTTTATATAAATATTTCATTGAAAGTAAAATCACTCATTCTACTCTTAGGTTTGACTCTAAAGTTATATTATTTCATAGATAATTTTACTTTAACTTATTATTGTTTCTTTTTAGGTAAAGTACATTCATAATCATTATTAAAAGCTTATTTCTGTAGGTTCTTCTAACACAACCCTCTGGGTTGATGTAATCTACCTGTAGAATAAACAGAAGAAAACTGAACTTCATCTTATTATAGTTACTTTTTTGATACAGTACATTCATAATCATTATTTAAAGCTTATTTCTGGAGGTTTTTCTATCACAACCCTCTGGGTTGATGTAATCTACCTCTAGAATAAACTGAATAAACTAAACTTCTTAAAGTAGATTTTTTATGAACATTCTTTTCGGTTTCGGTATCTTTGTGTGTAAATTAATGCCGAGTCCATACTTCTAGAACAATAGTGGTACTATTGAACCCAAAGCTCGTAGTGAGATAAGGAGTTTCATACTTTTTCTAGGAGTAATGGTCTGAAAATGAATGTAATAATGCGAGTGAAGTTCGAAATCTCTTACTACGGTGTCACAATCCAGGACGTTAGCCACTATGTCACGGAGGGTTCTCCAATCTAACGAAAATGAAACTCGTGCTCAAAACTGTGTAGGTTTTTGAATAGAAATTGTTTTTAATATAAGTATTTTCTCCTTGTTTTTCGTTCTTTGTATTACTTTACGTGATTATAAGTTAGAACAAATACTGGAGGGCGATTAATGTATATATATTGATTCTGAAGTCACACTGGCTATTTTTTAAAAGAAGTATACAATATTATATTCATTGTATATTCATTGCATATTTCTATAAATTATATATTGATTTTCACATTTCTTTCATATTTCAGATTATCCATGTGTTCTCCGGAATGTGGTATTTGTTACGGAGCTGAGTCGAACTAACATGCAATTTTCCCTTGAAATCCGCTATTTTTTCTTTACCAGCAACAAACGGTAGCCTCTCATTCTCGAGCAGACAAAACTGCTGAAAAGACGTGCGAGCCACATGGCAAGAATTTTTTGTTGCTGAACCCATATCAACTTAGTTGTGGACAGAGCCGAATCAATTTTCCTGTTCTCCGTTGATTTCAATCCCAATATATTCGCTCGATCAGTCGTAGGTCAACGGAAGATGTTGAGTCAAGGTAGATTTCCACCGACCACATCTGAGATCATTAGATGAGATTGATCCCGGGGCACAATCCAGGCTGTTGACCAGCAAATTGCCTTAACCTAAGCTCTGAAAAGATTATAAAACGTGCTGATGTTTAATGATATATTTTCCTCTTTCTTTCAAATGGCAAACACTGTTTTGTTTATTTCTGTTACGACCTGCAATTTGTATTAATCCTTTGGATCAGTTCGTTTCATTTTTTTCCTCCTTTTCTGCTTTTTCTTAACCTGAACATTAAATATATTCTTCCTTTATTCTCTTTCGTGGGTGTCCTCGTGGTGTAGTGGTTAAAGCGATGGACTGCGGAATCGTAGTACGCGAGTTCGTACTCCAGTCGCGCTATTACGTTCACTTTCGGGCAAATATCCGAATGGCTTTGGCATTAAATAACCTACAAAGAGTTGATATGCCATTAAACAAAGAAAGAATTTATTCTCTTTCCATTGATATGCATATATGTTTCTATTTATGTCATAAATATGTATAGTTTGGCTTGGTCAGGTTGCGTTTTATGGCATATCAACACTTGTGGGTAATTCATTTCCAAGCTTTCTTTGTATATGATTTGAAAATGTTTGTAGAAAATATTTTTAAACAGGCCAGGGATCATTTGTTTGCATGCATCTAAATGGTTGAACATATAATTTGTCAGTCAATTGTTTGCGGTTAGTTTTACTTTTAAATGAGTCGGAACAAATTTTTACCAACAGTTAAATCGTTCCAAATATTCTATCATCAATAGTTTTAGTTATCTTTAAACACTTGTTTGCACTCACTTAAATCGTTTGAAAGATTACAATCTAATATAGTTTTATATCCACACAGTTAAATGGTTTCAAGTATCGCTATGTAAGACTAACAATTCAATTAAACCTCAGTCATTTATTTGTACTCATTTTAAATGTCAGACAGTTCTATTCGACCCATAGATAGGTCCTCCCACTCCGGATCAGCAATGGCAATGTAGGTATATCTTAACGCTCCAGAATTAGAGCTTCACCATCAGATAGTTTAGGGCAAGTATAGGACATTCGTCTTTGAGGGAGTTCTTATTCCTCTGCAAAGATGCACTCGGTGAATTCTACAGCCCCAGCCGATTGGGTTTGTGCATTTTTAGTGTATGTAGGTAGGTAGGTAGGTATGCATGTATGTTTCTTCAGCCTTCGTTAGGCAACTAGTCTAGGAGAAGGAAAACTCTAAATTAAAATCTGTTAAACTCCGCTTAAAAATTGACCTTGTGTCATATCCTGCCCGAGCGGAGGGGTTGGTAAATAGGATGTATGTTGCTACTCTAGGTCTAATATTTTAACAATTTACTGTGTATAATTTAGACTCTAAGAAGAATTTTAGCATCCGACTAAGTTGTTTTTAAAATACAATTCATCAAATATCTACCCCTGTACAGAAGTTCACAGCTGATACTTGACAACTATGAATTCTAGAAAAACCAAAACTATATTTTCTATTTATCAGTTGTATTTTTAAAATAATTTTCTTTCACCAAGTAGACGACTCCTTTTTCAAAAACAGACACAATGTGGGAAACGGTCGGTTAACAACGTAACTGAACGGGTTGCAGATTATATATATATATATATATATATATATATATATATATATATATATATATAACCACTTCATTATTGTTTTAGGAACGCTTGCTTTAACACCTGTCCATCAATGATTCCTTTCTTTCTAATGTTCAATGTATTTTATTGTAATATTATTGGAAATAAATATCTGCTGTAAAAATATGTTTTGAGAATTTCTATCGTAATATCCTTAACAGTAGCTTTTAATAGTATAGACGTAAGAGCTGTATGCAATCAACTCTTTCTCAAAATATTTATTAATAATACACTCTTTCTTACTGATTTTCGATAGGATTCTAAGAAAAAACAGTTTATAATTAATTTTATGGTAAAACTAAACAACAATTTATTTCCAGAGATGAATTACTTACATCATATACTATCGTAAAATATTAGGGTGTCTATACTTATCATAAAATCTTTCACAATGGTTTTATTGCTTATAACATCCTTCTCATAGCTGTTCATCATTCTATATATCCAATGTGAACTCATTCAAATTCACTTAAGATAACTTACATCGTTGAAACTTTTTGCATAAGTCTATCTCATCTGCTACCATTATCTTCTTAAAATCCTCACATTGATGATTTTATTCATTTTAAAGGGCCTATTACTGTATGGCGGTGCTGACGTTGTCAGTACGATTGATAAAAGAGTATCAAGAACGATAGGCTTTATTTAATATTCCACAACTCATCGCACCAACAACACAAAAACTATAATATAGCGTTTATAAAATCATCCTCTTCTTGGTTTCGCTGAGAACCTTTCATCAACCCCTTGTACTTATTTAACTTTGGAAATACACAAATTTCCACATGTACTATGTAAGTCAATTGATTGAAAGAATGAAAAAAAAAATGCTCTCTAAAAAGGGCAGTAAGCAAAAAATCACTCGCAGAAATTATTGCTGATATAGAATGCGCAGATGATCTAGCGCTTTTCACAAATAGACCTTCTTAAGCCGAATTTCTGCTGTGTGTGTAAGATTTGCATGTTTCCTATATCAATAATTTAATGTTGATTTCTGAGTAAAATACGTACACCTTGCACTGATGAAGTTATGACAGTTTCATGAAAGATAATGGGAGTTTACTGAATATATACACATTGGCATTACGACTGTACTTATATGAAATATCACTTTAAATAAAAGTTACTTGAAGGTTATTTCATGAACGATAAAAAGACTAATTCTTCTGGTAACCTTCTGTATGTTTTAGGGTCAATCTTTTCAGCGGTTATAGGTCTAACTCAGCTAAATACGTCACAATTTATATTTAATCCTCGGGAAGTTTTCAAACTTCCATTTGTTTTTGGTTTGTAAACACAGAAAATGAGTAAACCTTAGTAGAAGCCGGTGTAAAGTCAGTGGGAAGTAAACAGAGAAAGCTTCTTCGGTTTGCTTAGATACTTTCGTGGGTTAACTAACGTTAAAACTAAACTTTAAGAAGAGCTCTTCTAATATTGTAATGTCTTTCTTAAGGATATCAGTCGGAAAGTGACCGTAGTAGTTCGAGTTGGGATCGAACTCTCTTACTTCGATGCCGCAGTCAAGCACATTAACCATTACGCCACGGTGACTTCTCCAGAAAGCTGAAAACTATTCTTCGTAAAACAGTTTCAAAACTAGTTCTCCCTAAAACAAAACGGAAATATATTTATGGAAGTTAGCAAGCTAGTCTAATTAGCAGTTAGTGAATTCGATTCTCACCGAGTGGACCTTGTCCTATAGAATCACTCAAAAACGTTACGAGGTGCTTACGATAAGTTTCCAGAGTTTTTTCGTGTGGGCACTTTTATTGATAGTATACACATGAAACTCCAGTCCCCTTCGAAGTAATATCCTCCGGCTGCAATGCACTTGTTGTGCAGTTCCAACGACTTCTGAAAGGCCCCATGGAAGTACTCTTGTGTGAGCGTGTCAATGACCTTCGTCACAGCCGTTTCATCTCCTCAATTGTCTCATAACGACAGCCTCTTAGCTTAAGGAATAACCAAATGTCACAGGGAGCAAGCTCTTGCTGAGGAACTATTTTGATACCCATCTTGGTCAAATAGTCTGTGACAAGGATGGAGTTGTGGACTGGTGTATTGTCTTGGTGGAAATGCCACTGACCCGATTTGAAGAGTGCTGGCCTTTTCCAACGTAATCTCTTCCTGAACTCCCTTAAAACCTCAACATAGTAACTCTACCCTTACCCCTAACTCTTTGGCCAATCAACTCTGGTGTATTGACTTCCTTACTCCTCCCACACCTCTCATCATCCTTCAAAGACTGCCTACCTTCCTTGAACCTTTTATGCCACTCAAAAACTGATGCTCGATTTGTGTAAGATGGTCTAAAAGCAGTCTGAAGCATTCCATACGTGTCTGTGCCTTTTTTTCCAAGTTTAAAACAGCATTTTATTGCATATCGTTCTTCTAAAGTATCAGATTGCATTTTTGAAATTCACTAGCTGTGACAATCAAGCTTTAGTAGGGTGTATTCCAATCGCTGCAGTAGCTATTCATTTAAACTTGAAATCATAAATATTGGCCAGTCATCTCATAAGATATATAGCAATAACATACTGAATTTTTAAGAGCCTACACCAATTTTATGTGCCGATACGAAAAACGTTTGGAAACATATCGTATGTACCTCGTACCTCCAAAAATATGGAAAGATTAGCCAATGGGTATGTCTTGCTTGCTTAGAGGCTAGGTTTGGTTTGGTTGGTTGATTTAACAGCACCCCAAATTTTAATGGGTTTTTTAATGTTGACATTTGATTCATTTGTAATCGTTTCATTGTAATCTCAATATTTTCAGTGCTCATTTTCCTTTCTTTTTGTTTGTAATCACATATTGTAAGTTTCCAAGAATCCCTACCCAATCCTAATTTAGACAAAAAATATATATCATTTTAATAATTATTCCTATATAATGGTGCCATTTGTTCGCGCAGTTATATCGTTTCAAGTATTTCTCTTACAACAATTATTTGCAAGCAATTATATGGTTTCAAATGACTGTTTTAAGTAAATTATTGTAACCTCAAGTAAGAATTCTTAATACAAATAACTTGTATACAATTAAATGATTTTAAGTATTCCTATTTAACATTAGTAATTCTGATCATAATAATTTGTTTAAGCATATCTATTTGGCCAGTCTATAGTATTACAACTCCTAGCAAAGTGGACCTGGGAGTAAAAGTAATGAAAAATGACTATACATTCTCAAAAACTTCAGAACTAAGCCAATACCTAAGTAGTTTGTTGACTTATTCTCTTCTCTCAGTCATCCATATGACAGCGATGCAACATCATTGTCCAGACTGGGTGGATATATATGGTTCTGTTTTCTCATTGGCATCAATGTTATGTTAATATAAAACAACCTCAAATGTTTATGAATTTCCTCACGTTCATCCTCTATCTATGCACACTGTACATATTTGACTATTTGGAGATACAGGTATCTACTAAGCTTAATGTAACGTAGTTCAGGAAAAATATTTGATGAAAAAAGGATTAAATGGAGCAAGTCATTAAAGAAAAATTCTCAAAGAAGAAAGAGGAAGTAAGAGAGAGATAAGCAATAGCAAAGGTAAAAATAAAGTCAGATACAGTGAGAGAGAGAGAGAGAGAGAGAGAGAGAGAGAGAGAGAGAGAGAGAGAGAGTGTGTGTGTGTGTGTGTGTGTGTGTGTGTGAAAAAGAGGGAATGAAGAATTGATTGATTGTTTGATTGCTGGATTCTAACGGTATTTCAACTCGTCTCGTCTAATTTCATGAACTGAGTTTAAAGAATTGCGTTCATCGTACGTTCATGTTAACGTTTTTTTGTGTTGCTGATTCTGAATTGCTTTCTTTTTTTACACAGGTTCCTATCGAATACAAATAATCTTTTATCAAATATATTTGACCTATAGAAGAAATTATAATAAATACTATTCTCCGATTCAAGTTGAACCAGGGGGTAATGGCAATGAAGGGGCACTCCAAATTTCTTATCATTCAAGAACTAGAGCTTGACTATCAGATAAAGTTTAGTCTCATACCCAGGACAGTACCTTTTTTGTTTTAGTTGAGGGGTTTCTTACTATTTTACAAAGAATACAACCAACGTATTCTAAACCCCAGCGACAGAACGAAAATAAAGAACTGTGAAAAACTAGCAAATGCCAACTGTGAAAATTTGCATTCGAAATTCTGACACAAACAAGAATAGAAAACGGATCATTAGTAGAAGAAATAAAACCACAACTACCTCGGTTATCATACAGCAAGAAAGGAAGGTGGAAAGAGAGACGTGGAATGATTGATGGTTAACGATACATTGAAAAAAAAAGATAAAGATAAAGATGGGGAAGAGATAGAGGAGAAAATATCGAAAGACATTAACAAGACTGTGCCGTCGGCTAATACTCTACAAAGTTAGGTCTTCGAAAATGATTTGAGAAATGTAAACCGACTGAGAGTTAACTCGCCCAGCAAAAAAGTACGAAAAATCCCCAGTTCTCTCAAATAATTACGGGCATTTTCGAAAACCGATTTTCAGTCATTTATATTCCAGGAAGGAAATCGGTAAAACGGGTTGAAGCGCCACGGGCATTAAGCAATATTTGAGGGGGTCAATACGAAGGTCAGAGCAACAGTAATATTTATGCCGAAGGCTACGTAGCGATCGATATAATTTGTGGGTCTCCTACCGTCTGAGAAGTTTGCACAATGGGGAAAACGTGCAGCAGAATCTGAAATTGTGTGTGTGTGTGTGTGTGTGTGTGTGTGTGTGTGTGTGTGTGTGTGTGTGTGTGAGAGAGAAAAACACGCATACAAACACACACAACACACACACATATACACATATATATAATTGAAAAATGGAAATAAATCCCACGGTATATAAATAAAAAATATATTTAAAAAATTATATTCAGAGGATATATTTATTTACATATGATTTGCCAACGTTTAGGGTTTGTTTTTTTTTGTTGTTGAACGATCTTCATATCAATGTTAGAATATGATGTTACAATGTATCATCCGAAAATAATTTTCAAATGAAAAATGTAACGAAAAAATGAGAAAAGTCTTAGCGCTCTATTATATTTAATCAGCGTTATGTACCAAAATCAACTGACGAATTAGTGTTCGAATACTTTTTTTTAATGGATAACGTATTTGCTATCATCATCAGCATTATCATCAAATTGTAACGTTAGCACGGACTTTCATGACTTTTCCTCTTTTTTTCTCACCATCTCACACTTCGCTCCTGGGCGGCCCTCTAGACTGCATCCAGTGCCCAAACAGAGCTGATGTATGTAAGTCTTTGCTGGCTGGCCAACACTGTCGATGTGTAAAAGTCCGAATTAGAAAGTTGCTTTTAAATGCATCCTTACTTTATTGTCCAACAAGTGCCATTTTGTAGGGTATTGCGTCCAGGATATGTACAAAACAGCGCATAATATTCTTGTGTAGGTTCCATCTAACTTTTTTTTTCTTTGCGTTTCGTTAGAGTCTATGTAGTGCATACATATTTTTGGATTGATACGGCAACATGTTGGAAAAACCGTTTTATCTTATCAGAGAGGTCAGATTTCCATATGATTGACAGGTTTTGCTGTTTTAAATTTTTTGAGACACAACTCTATTAACGATGATAGAATGTTTAGAATCTTCTTATTCAGTTTTTCATTTGAAAATAGTGTCTCAATATAGATGCAATCCATTAAGATGAAAATGATCAATTACTGTGACGAGATCAATAGCGATCATTTGGTACATGTCCTGTAAAAATTGCATCCTTTAAGCTAGAGAAAGCAAATCAATATTTTCTTTATTATTATATTAGCTTCCAGAACATGCAATCTTTTTTAAATGTTTTTTGTCTCCGTAATATATCATTATCATATTAATGGATTGCATTTATTTTGAGACAGTTTTGAAGGATTTTGTCTTCAAAAAAGTAATGACGCAAAATGTTTTCCTGTCTTGTCTAAGGCATTGTGATCAAAGATAAATAGTTGTTAAAGAATACTATTTTCAAATCGGAAACAAAAAAGAGCACAACATTATTATTAGTAGAGTTATAAGCAGTCACGTGGGTCCCAGGTATATTGAGAGATGCTAAAATTTCTACAAGAAATATTAGAATCATAGTGTCCCTGGTTTATAAAAGAAATAAGATTTTATAAAATAATTCACAGAGATTACAATATAATCCCAGGAGCAATTATATAATCATATATTTTGATGCGCGAATAATTTCCCAAATACGGGGTGCACATATGGTAACGAGCTTCAGTGCACTTCCCCCTCTACACCAACAGTATCATTTTTTCGCATTATTGCATTTTATTTATCTATCTCTCCTCTTTTTAACCATATCCCCCCTTTTCTCTCTGTCTTTCTCAGTACATATATATATATATATATATATATATATATATATATATATATATATATATATATATATATATATTTCACGTACTTCGGAAGCTGCGTCTCATCCACTGAAAATGACATCAACATTCGACTAGCAAAGGCAAGGACTGGTATCGATAGGTTATCGATCATATGGAAGTCGGGGCAATATGACAAAATAAAACACATTTTTCCAAGCAGCGGTTGTGTCATTTCTACTAAATGGATGTACCACATTGACGGTGACTAAGCGTATAGAGAAAAAAGTTTTATGGGAACTGTACAAAAACGCTACGAGCTATATTGATCAAAACTTGGAAGCAACATCCCACAAAACAGCAGTTGTACGGCCACTGACATCCCGTCTCTAAAATTATCCAAATAAGACGAAAAAGACATGCAGGACGCTGCTGGAGAAGTAAGGACGGACTGATAAACGACGTTCTGCTATGGACCCCTTCACGAAGCCGTGCAAGTGTTGGACAACCAATAAGAACTTATCTACAACAAGTCTGTACGGACGTAGGATGTAGTCTAGAAGACCTGCCAGAAGCAATGGATGACAGAGACGAATGCTGAAAGCGAGTCAGGGAAATCTGTGCTAGCAGCGTGGCATCATGATGATAATGAGTATATATATATATATATATATATATATATATATATATATATAATGAAAATATGAAAATAAACAAATCCTTAAAAACGTTTGGTAAATTAAAAAGTATCCAAATGCTAGCTAGCAGAGCAGGAATAAACCTTTATGGAATGAAGATATCACCTCTTTTTAAATAGTTTCATTACTAAAGGTTTTATGTATGTATTTCCCAACCCTTTCGCATGAGCAGATTGTGATAGAAGGTCATTTTTTAAACGGAGTATGAACAGGTTTGAATACTGAATTTTCCTTCTTCTTGACCGGTTATCATACCAAGGTTAAAGAGAGTAGTTTGTCCAACTATTTTCCTATAGAGAGAGGAAGAATATTTAGATGCATCCTTTCTTTCCAAAGAGTAGAAGCGCAATGGGAAATACAAATAGCCTTGTCCTGGATTTGAACTCTAATCGCCGATCCCATTAGCTATTACGATACCCATTATTTCACAAGTGCCTCCTAAAAGTTTCATCTATCAAGTCATATACAATTATAAGATGAAATTTTGAGTAAATGAACGATGAAATAACAAATAGATACTTAATATTCCTGGCACTAGGTAATGAATAACTTAATGGTTGAGGAGCAGAAGTAAGACGGTGGGGAAAAGGGTGAGAAAATGCATGTGTATGTGTATGTATTTACCAAACCCTCTGCACGGGTAGGATGTGGCACAAGATCAATTTTTAAACGGAGTTTAACTATTTTGAATTCAGAGTTTTCCTTCTCGGAGAATTGTTGCTCGACCAAGGCTGAAGAATCCAGTCTGCCCAACTATTTACCGATAGCTGGGAGGGATAATCATTGGATTCATACCTTTCCCAGGGGAATTAGTACAATGGAAAATGCAATCAGCCTCGTCCAGGATTTGAACTCGTGTCTCCGTGTTCATTTCCTTTTACGATAACAAGTACACTACAGGCACTTATGTTTGTATCTGTATATGTGTGTGTGTGTGTGTGTGTGTGTGTGAGAGAGAGAGAGAGAGAGAGAGAGTGTGTGTGTGTGTGTGTCTTCGTCTCTCTGATCGTTAATATGCTTGTATCAACATCTGCTTCTATAAGTGATGTCACTCAGGATTCCAGGGACGTTGAGGTGCGAAATAACTTCAGACTGTTTTTGTCTTTGCACCTGTTTAACTGATTTATATACAGTTTATTAGAAATATAATTTCTGCTGGAATTTACTTCAAAATGCTTCCATGTATGATTCTTTCAGGATGAAAAAATGCATGCAAAGTGAATTAAAACGAACAAGCCAAAAACAAAAATATCACTATAAAAATATTCTTATAATTCTGAATTCAAAAAGAATCGGTTTAAACGTAATGATAGTTAATCTTTATATCAGAATTTATTTAATATATTTAGCCTAAAAATAGAGAATGCATTTCAAAACCTGAGAAAAATGAAAATATCCATTTACTTTTTTGGTTTGGTTTGGTTTGGTTTGGCTTAATGGCACATCAAACATCGTAGGTTATTTGATACTAAGTCTGTTTTTATACATATAAACAGTTCTATTTCTAATAATTCAGTTTAGTATGAGTATAGTTTTTTTTTTTTGTTGACACACAGTTAAATGTCAAAACAATTCTTTTTCAAACATTTTACTTTAGCATAGGTACATATTTTCAATGTAAAAACACAGTTCTATTGGAAACAATTCACGTTAGCATACAAAACAGTTCTATTTCAAATAACTCAGTTTAGCAGTTTAATTCTATTTGGTCCATAGATAGGGTCCTATCAGCTGCTACAACTCCGAGCCAGAGTTGACCTGGGAGCGATGGCAATGAAGGGGTACTCTTCATTCCCCAAAGCTCCAACATTACTGGAACCTCACCATCTGATTGTTCAGTGCCATATTCGGGATACTCACTGGGGGGGGGGGTCTTATTCCTCTGCAAAGAAGCATTCGGTGTATTATATAGCCCTAGCTGACTGGCCAAATTTACGTTTTTGTCTTTATGAAGATTTCCAGAATATCTTTATTTTTAGAATAATTTTAATCAGTTTATGATTATTCATTGTCTTCGAAAAGTAATGTCTTTATTATTGATTCATCTAGATAATGTTATGATTATAACTTAATATACTTACATCTTAATGTACACGATTTTACTTCCATTTCTAATTCACAAATTTATTACAGTTCGTATATTTTGAAATGAGAAAAATGCCATACGGTATAGAAAATACAACTCGTATGTTTCAATACCGGAACAGCGTCATCAGAACTAGGTTCCTTACAGGAAAAAATGATCTGCCTATTTTTGAATACCATCTTCATTTTTTGCTCATAACACCGGATTTCATTTTGCACCATATCAATGTTTTCAAAATCAATTTTATTTATATTCTAAAATTATTATTGTCACAATCCACAATTTTTTGGTTAGAACAATTGAATATGAAAGAATTTCTTCTTTTTTAAATCTCGCATGGATTTTTTATGGCTTCAATCGTGTACATTAAGATGTAAGTATATTAAGTTATAATCATAACAAGCAAAAATAATGGGATTACTACACTTATGATAGAATATATTTTTTGGTTAGAACAATTGAATATGAAAGAATTTCTTCTTTTTTAAATCTCGCATGGATTTTTTATGGCTTCAACTATAACAAGCAAAAATAATGGGATTACTACACTTATGATAGAATATATTTCTTGAACCTGTCTTTACTATTCTATCGTAGATTTAAATTTCACATTTGTCTATTTAACATAATCAAAATCCTATTAGTAAAAAAAATGCACTGCCTGTTACTGCTCTTAAAAAGGCAAGCTTGTCTTAAATCATAAAATTAGCAAATTCCCAGCTAAATAACATTTACTACAGTTTGGGCACTCAGGTTAAAAATACTCAAAACACAGCTTAAACTAATGGAATTAACACTCTTCGAGGATCTTTGTTTAGATGTTTGGCATATTAAACGACAATAGAAAGAATAAACTTTGTAAATTCACCAATGAATGGTCATTGTTCAGTGTTCAATATTTATAAACAGAGACACGAGTGTTTCCTGTTAGAAAAAACATGAAAACTAAGATGGCCCATACCGGGAATGTATTTTATAGTGATTCAAAAATTTATTTTTGCCAGAATACAAGTTGTTAAATATTTTGGACATGAATTTGTTCATGGATTATATTCAAGAAGATAATCCTACAATGTTCACCTTAGAGTTTTTTGTTTTGTCTTTTTTTTTTTTTTTTTTTTTTGCAGTGATGATTTTAACGATAGACAAGAAGCAAAGCATAGCTTATTTTAGTGCTGATTGTTCTGGCTTCATAGAATATACTTTAAACAAAGTAGATTAAATCCTTTAATTTAATGAGATAATTTTGTTCAAAACATTGCAGAGGAATATATTATGTAAGTAAGTAAAGTTGGCGACTTTAGTCGACATGACCCGAAGGCTCATTTTTCAATAGCTACTACACCGAGGTGTAGGCGAAGGCGCAACTCCATTCCCTGGATTGCCCCACTTTACCCTTGATCCTTACCTTATAATGCTGATTAAAGCGAGGCGGTATCAAGTACCATTTTTTGAGTGTTTAGTATGACTCTACCTGGGATTGAATCCCAGTCTCCCAGATCATTGGTGAACACTCAACTCAATGGTCCGGTAATATATTATGTAATAACACAATATTTTTTTTTAAATATTGAATTCATTGATAAAAATATTCGAAATAATTCTTTGTTGCTTCTCCTTGAACTTTTATTATGGCTTTAAGTCTTTCCAGCAGAGTTTTCACTAATTCAAACCAACGTCCTTTATCAAAGAGTTTCGAACTTTCTTGAATGTAAATATATAGATCTTTTTTAGGTGGATCCTTCTCATAAGCAATTTTTAACTGGATTTAGATCCGGACTGTTAGCTATCCATCTCCATGATTTTATATGCTTTTTCTATCGTAAAAATGTTTATCTCCTTTACAATGTTACCAGACGCACCATCGTCTAGGAAAATTACTTCATCATCACCAAACCAATTTTCTATTGATGTAATGAGGAAATTATCCAGGATTCCAATGTACGCTTGTGCATTGATTGTTGATAATTGATTTTGTTTGAGCCATGTTTTCATTCAGTTCATATTATATTTGTGTATATATAACCATCCCTCCACACGAACTGGACACGGCACAGAGTTTTCCTTCTCCTAGTCAGGTTTTCACACAAAAGTTAAAGATCCTAGTCTATTGGACTACTTACCCTTTGCAAAAGCGAGAATAGCTGGATTCATAACTTTCACAGGGGTATTAGCGATGTGTGAAATGCAAACAGACTCCTCTAGGGTTTGAATTTTTATTACCATGTCCATATCCTTCAATGGTACCCATTACTCAACGAACGCCTCTCCTTATATATATATATATATATATATATATATATATATATATGTGTGTGTGTGTGTGTGTGTGTGTGTGTGTGTGTGTGTGTGTGTGATAGAGAGAAGAGAGAGAGAGAGAGAGAGAGAGAGAGAGAGAGTGATAGAGAGAGCGTGAAAAGGCAAAGGCAGAGACAGAGATGGAAACAGAGAGAATAGTTGCGCATGGTTATTACTGTATGTGCAAGTTCGAATACATTTTATAGTGTCGTTGTATCAACATAGGTGTAAATGTGAATATACTTTACGTGAAAATGTTCTATTTATGTATATTTCAATGTGTATATGTTATTATTATTATTATTATTATTATTATTGTTGTTGTTGTTGTTGTTGTTGTTGTTGCTGCTGTCGTATTTCACTGTGTTATTCATATTATTATGATCATGAAAGCTTTCAAACTTTTATATGAACAATAATTACTTTCGACATACAATGTTTAAGTTTATAAATGCAGTTATTGATTTTTTTAATGCATAAACTTATTGATAAAACATCAGTCTGGACCGGAAATAGAATCTGAATGTTCTCAGTATTTGTATTAATATGCAATAATAATGATAATAATAATTTGTTCATCTATTTCAATGTCTCTTGTCTGCCTTTGCATAAAAAAAGGTGAAGAGAAGAGACAAAGAAAGCCAAACTTGGAAACACACTCAAAAAAGATGATGAATGGAGGCGACTGAAGAATGAACTGAGTTTCCCCGATAAGAATACACCTTACTTCATTCTCTTTTCGTTAACATCAACGCTCCAGTCTCCCACAACCTCACATCTCGGTACCAACTGGTTACTAAGAATTTCCTCTAGGAAAAAAAAAGAAAAGAAAAAAAAGCAAGACATTTAAAGTCAGTGGAAGAAATCAAAGATGAAAACAAGATCTTGTCCCTCCACTTTGATGGCAATTAATTAATAGCTAATGGCGTGGCTGACACAGACCTTTTGGAGTGGCAAGCATCAAAGCCGGACATCGCCTGTGGTCAATAATGGTCGTAATTAGCACGGTCATATCGTCATATAGCCTCACAACCAAAACAAGCGGGCATTATTGAATTCAGATGCCTGGGTTCACGTGTGAGAAGCCTGTGCGTTTCGTTCAGTCCATACATCAATACATGCTAAACTGCTACGACGGAGTCAAACCTCATAACAGATACTTGTACTTCTATGCTATATATATATATATATATATATATATATATATATATACATATAAAATTATTTCCACAGTTTACTTGACTCATCGGGTCTTATAAGTTTCGTGTGTTTAAAAAAACATAAACAACTCCATAAGTGATGAATCTATTAAAAAGAAAAGTCAACGTAAAAACATTTCAGTTTTAGTAAACCTTTATTAGGACTTTAAGAGGGGGAAATAAGTTCTAATAGAAAAAGGATGGATGTTCATATATATATATATATATATATATATATATATATATATATATATAGCTATCATTTCAACTCGAGATGGTGCAATTAAGTATTAGTAACATTCTTTGCTTTTTCTTCTTCCTTTTTGGCAATGAATTCCATAATTTTTCCCCGCTCAAGATTGAGAAATTCCATAATACTTTCCTCTACGTAGCTTGGAAACAACTTACCATTAGTTTAGATGATTTAATACTATTTGTAGGACGTATATTTTATGAAGCCAGAATGTTCAGTTTTTAAAGAAAAAATAATTGTTTTGCTTCTTATTAGTTTATTTACTGCTAAATGAAAAAAAAAACAACTTTGAAGAATTTCATTTTTCTAATTCTCCAGGAATGTTTTAACAGAAACAGTTATTTCCTGGTGTTTCCTGTTTTCGTGTTTTTTTTTTATTCTTCCACACCACTTTACTAGTGGTAAAGCAGCCAAAAATCTTTGTTTCAAGCCCTTTGTCTCAAGAGAAATCGTGATGTGGTCTATACTGTTTCTCTTCCTTTGATTTATGATTATTTCATTTGTCTTTACAAAGGTGCTGTTCTAATTTCTCCACCAATCATTGAGAAAACAGTTACTTTTATGTTCTATGATTTTAGCAGATCTTGAAAAAGGCCCGGATATATAACTATAGTCTTATTTCCTTCTGTTCTACGATGAGGTTCACTGAAACGATTGGTTTGGTCAGAATTTGTTTCTATTAACCAGATCTGTCCCATTGAAAAAGAAAGTGTGGTATGTCTCAAAACGTCTTAGGTTTGGGGTGTCTTTTTTAGTATTATTATCGTTAAGTCGCTGAACACATGAAAAACCCATGGTTTAATCAGAAACATCCAATAAGGATTAAACATTTTTATACGCATACACACACGCACACACATACACACATACATACACGTACACACAACCCCCTGTTTGCAGCGCTCAAAATATGTTTGTATCCTCTGCAGAGGGATGAAACCACCTCACAAAAATCTGTTCTGTGTATGACAAGAAGCTATGCCATCATTGAGATTTCAGTCCTGATGTTTGAAGGAGTGTAGACTTTCCCTTTATCGATATTACTTTCGTGTCCACTCTGACACGGAATGATAGTATCTATCAGGATTCTACCAATGGACCTAGTAGTTAACGACTGCGACTTAGTAGTTAACGTGCTGATCTGCGGAATCGTAGTAAGCGAGTTCGAACTCTAGTCATGTTATTACATTCATTTTCGAACTAATAGCCTTGGGAAAGGTATGAAACCCCTTATCCCCACCCAGATATCACTTAAATAGTACCACTACTGTTCTTCTACAAGTATGACTTTGGCATTGAATATACCACTAAGGTTGATATGCCATTAAACAAAGAAACCAAACCAAACAAATCCAATCTGTATCAAATAGATCGTTTAAAAAATTATTTGTATTAGATTGGAACCATAAAACGGCGGGAAACGAATGATTATTAAATAGAATTAAAAGTATTAGACGGGAATATTTTAAAGCGTTTTACTGTATGGAAATTTTTTTTATTAAGAATAGCAACATGAAACTACTCTTGTTTCAAATTAGTATTATTAGTTAGTTGAAACCATATAACTGCTTACAAATTATTGGTTTTAGAGAAGAAACACTTGATCCCATAAAGTTCAGTCGGGTGGGGCTGTTGAATAAACCAACTGCAACTCCGCAGAGGGGTAAGACTTCCTCAATGAATATCCTAGATATGACACTGAATAATCTGATGGTGAGACTCCAGTAAAACTGGAGATTTGGGAAATGCAGAACACTATTTCATTGCAATCACTCCCATGTCCACTCTGGCCTGGAGTAGTAGCGCCTGATAGGGTCCTATCTCTGGGTCGAATAGAATTAAACTGTGTAATTATGCTAAACTGAATTGATTGAAAAAGAACTGCTTTGACATGTAAACTCGGTACTTATTCTAAACTGAATTGTATGAAATAAAACTGATTATATATATAAAAATAGATTTGGGATTAATTAACTGTTTTAGTCTTATTAGGGGCCTGAAATAAAGATACAAGAGAGGAATTGAGTTAAACAAATATATTAAAAAAGAACAGTAGTAAAAGCATATACAAATGAAATGGTCCCCAGCGAGTCTGTTCGGTCCGGCTGTCAAGTGCTCCATTCTACTGGAGTTGTCCGAATCTCACTTTTGTAAATTCCTACAGCTCCATTCAAGATTATCTTCAAGATTATCTTCAAGATTGCCTAGTGATTCCTCATTTTATGCATGCGTTTAATGACTTAAGGATTATTTACCGTAAGAAATGGATTTGACGGTCGTAGTTCAAATCCTAGAGGAGGTGTTTCGCTTCTGGCTAGTGCTCTTAAGAAAAGTACGAATCTTTGTTTTCTTCTGTATAGATAGGTAAGTAGTTAGACAGACCAGGCCGATTATCTTTCATTAGACAACCGATCTAGGAAAAGGAAGGTGCCTGAAATCAAACCTGTGAAGAATCTATCCTATCTTGGAGCACCATTCTGTTGTTATCAGCTCATCTAAAAAAGTTTAGCTGGTTCTACACAAGCTTTCACCATCAAGAAAAATCCGCAGCCTATTTAGTCGAGTGGATTTTCTACTTATTCTTTATATATTTTCCGTCATTACTACTTTTTATTTGGATTCTGAAAATATGTCGCTATTTTATGTGAAAAACACGTGGTGCACTGTTTTACATTCTTCTTCTTCTTCTTCTTCTTCTTCTTCTTCTTCTTCTTCTTCTTCTTCTTTTCTTCTTCTTCTTTCTTTCTTTCTTTCTAACTCTCTCGGTTTCACTTTCATTTAATTTCCATTATTGATGTTACCCAGTCTTTTCTGCTCGACACCCTTTCTTTGTCTCCTTCCTTCTATCTTTCCACAATTTTTATTGTGTAGTTTCCTTATTATATCCATATACGTGCTCATATTTTCGTAGATATTCTGTTTTGTTTTTTTTTTGCTTTTTTATAACACGCATGAAATATTTCGTGACGGAAAACCTTTGAAGATTTTTAGATTTTCACCCGCTGACAACATCAAAGGAATACGACCATTAAATATCAGTATTTGTAACGGAAAATATACATTACTTCTTTTATAGTTTCTTTGCTGAAATTTAAGTGCAGACATGTAAAATATTATTCGCAAAGAGAGTTTGTTAATGGATACTACTACAACTACTACAATTACTAGTACTACTACTATTACTACTACTAATAATGATGATAATAATAATAATTTTTATCATTATTATTATTATTATTATTATTGATATTCCATTAGCATGTTCATATCAGAATAATAAAATCAATTTACGAACTCATAACAGCCTCAAAATATTTCGTTTTCATAACTTGGTAGTATTCTTCAACTACGGATGAGTGTTTTATTATTGGTAGACTCGAATGTTGTCTAAGAAAATCTTGAGAGAGCCAAGAGTTAATGAAAGAAGTCCTCACTCGATCTTGGAGACGAAAGAAATGACAAACACGTTGTTACAAAAATACCCGCTCATTTATTTTGGATTTTACAAGTTCTTTTCAGACTGATCTCATAAACACATAGATGTGCTGTGGCTTTTTCTTCAAATGACGAAGGAAAGATTGTGTCTCGTATAAAACATCGTCCGACCCCTAAATCGAAGGGTGAGTGCTCTAACTTAAGCCCTAAAATATACGTCGGTTTTCCTTGGCGTCTTGAACTTAACTCCCTACTTGTCTGAATCTGGATTTTCCTTATTTCTCACTTGACAGTCCATGGCCAACAACATAACCAATGAGATTATCATGGCTGCAGAAGTGAGTTTGACCTGCTTTCTGTCAATCACTCTGAAACGAATATTCACTGCATCTGATAGGTTGGTAGAGAAATCCATTGTATAAAATTAAAACTATCGAAATACTGAGCGATCTTTAACTGTCATGATCGTGAATTTTCTCTTTATTCGAAATATACCGACAGAATGAGAGATTGAACATGGAGCCAAATTTATTTGAACCCTTCTGAGCAAACAAAAGGGCCACAGCTATGCAATAGGAGTATTTGAATACCTTTCTCTAATTCCTGCTTCCACTGACGAGACCTTTTGTGTTTCACCGGATGAGTTTTCTAGATAAAGGCCACGCAATGATGGGTATACATAAATGATGTGTTATGATTTCTTGTTTTGTTTCCATTTCACCAGGTGTAAAATTGATGTGTTATATTGGCATGTGCTTTTGTCTTCACTGAAACATCATCGATCTCTTCTACTTCAACTTCTACTTCCGTGGAGGTTGTCTCTTGCTGTTAATTTCATGGTGCTAGTCACATAATTATATGTATATATAAACCATGTGATGAGGTTACGTGTTTAGTTTTTGCTTTGTTTTTTGTTTTGTTTTGTTTTTCTTTTCTTTTTTTTTTTTTTTAGTTTTCTTTATTTTTTATTTCACCGTCTAAAGGACAATAACCATCAGGTAACAGATCATTTACTTGGTGATTATTGCTGGTAAATGAGTGACGGTTTGTTTCGCCCAGTCGCCTGGGGCTGTAGGATATACCGATTGCATCTCTGCAGTGGGGTAAGACCCACCCCTACAAGTGTCCTGATATGACACAAAACCATTTCTTGGTGAGGCTCCAGTCTTAGAGCTTTGGGAAATATAGAGTACCCCTTCATTGCTATCTCTCCTAGGTACACTCTGTCCGGGAGTAATTGCACCTGATAGGATCCTCTCTATGTGTCAAACAGAACTGTTTGGCAATTAAACTGTGAGCAATCAAATGATTTATGCTCAACTGTATTATTCAGAATACAACTGTTTGATCGGTTAACTGTGTGTAAACAAATGACTGATGTTTAATTAATTTGTTAATGATTCTTGGAACTGTGTGCAAACAAATGATTAATAATTAGTTGCATTATTCATATTGGACAGCAATACTTGAAACCATTAAACTGAGGGAAAAATGTCCTCTGGCCCGTTTAAAAATGTAGTCAACAAATAGTGTTAAAAATCATATATTTGATATGTATGTATTAAAAGATGTTAGCATTGCAATGACTAATATGCCATAAAACCAAACCAAAGTAAACCAGAAGATTCTTCAAATTTTCAGCACCTTTCTTATTATAATTTCACATTCCTGTAATGCAGTTATCTAGACAGTCTTAATTTTTTTCTTATTTTCTGATTCAAGTAAAGTTGATTCCAGTGTATGCTCTACACCATTAAATGTGTGCAACACTATATATATATATATATACGTGTGTGTGTGTGTGTGTGTGTGTGTGTGTGTGTGTGTGTGTGTGAGAGAGAGAGAGAGAGAGAGATGCGCGTAATGTGTTGAATGAATAATGTGGATTTAAGCAGCAGACCTTCGTTAATACAAGTTTGATTAAAGGCATTTGATAGGAATTTTTGAAAATCTTAAATTTACTTCTTCAGGTATAAGAGAACGTATGTTTGAGTAAAATGAATTTAGATATTATCCAGTCATTCGTGTTGTATTGAATTTGATTATGATAAAAACAATCATTCAAGAATTGTTTATACGGCTTTATTTATTTCGATATATTCCATTATATAAATACATATATATATATATATATATATGGGTATGTGTGTGTGTGTGTATACATATGTGAGTGCAAGTGTATATATGTGTGTACATCTGTGTACACGCATATACCTGTTGCTATATATGCATACATGCGCGCATAACTTCACATAAGCACTCATTAATACACAGATGGCCGAATAAACAATTAAAAAGAATAGATGTCCAATTTAAATATCTAATTCAAACTGTTACGGTTAATTTGAAACAAGCGACATGCTGCAACTAAAAATACTGCCTTCTACGTATGGCCCTCACTACAAGGTTATCACAGCACGGGGAAATCATAAAGTAGTCCGCCAAAAACACTTGGATACTAAAAAATAAACACTATAAAACGAATGTATCTGCTACCTTACTGCTACTCTTTTCATTGCTGCTTTAACTGAATATCTTATTTTATAAACTAAAAAGTACTTTGAAATATCTTTAAAAAAACTTTTCTTACCAAAGATTTTCTCCTGACAATGACTTTAGTTTAAAACTAGTTGGCAATGACTGTCTTAACACTTTCGATCATATTATATATATATATATATATATATATATATATATATATAAATATATATATGTGTGTGTGTGTGTGTGTGTGTGTGTGTGTGTGTGTGTGTGTGTGCGCGCGTCTTAACATAGATATTTAATAGTAATTAGAGTGAAGTATTGATAGATATTTTACATCTTTCTTGAATCACATACTATCAAATGGTCGAAAAACGTCAATTTCGGAAATGAGACATTCTTTGATATTCTCCCTTTTTTTTCTTTGCTGATTACTGCCTCCAGAAATTCATTCCAATACAGCTGTGAAATTGAATATTTTGCTCAGACGAAGCCGGACAAGTGCCAGAAGAAAAAAGAAAAAGAAAGGTTCCAGTGAATCTAGAAAAAAAACTAATATTTCATGTCGGGGGGTTAGGGAATCACGTTTCTTTTTCTTTCTTATTTACATTTTTTGTGCCATTGTTTCCCATGAGTTTTTATTTATTTACACGTTCCAATCAAATTCAAATCATTTTTAACCCAATCTCTTTGGTCCACAGTCAGGATCCTAACTGATACTACCACTCTGGATCACAGTGGGTCTAGAAGTAATAGCAATGAATAAGTACTTCTCACTCCTCAGATCCCCAAAAACAGGAGCCTCAACATCTGATACTATTTTGAGGGGTCTCACCCGTCAGAAGAGGACACAGTCATTGTATTGTAAGTCCCATCAACAGCTTTCCATTTACAGGAAGATTGTCATTTCTGACTGAATAAAATCATCTGGCATTATAGATTTCACCCCCAAAATCACATTCCCTGTCCCTTTCTGACCCAAAGTGGTAGTACCTGATTATGTTCCATCAATGGATCAAAAAGATCTGTTTAAAAATCTTTCATATTAGTTAGGAATACGTGATGCCATGTAACTGTAAATTAATCATATTAAGAATAATTATTAAACAATAATTGTTTAATTAGGGACTTAAAAAAACATATACCAATATTCAGACAAATTACTATGATTGAATGGAAATGATTATTTAAAACCATATAACGATAATGAAACAAATTACTATGATTAAATGGAAATAATTGCTGGAAACTTATTTTACTTGTAATAGAAAGGAATACTTGAAATTGTACAGCAGCGCGCATATTATTTGTGTTCGACAGGAATACTTGATATCATATAATTCTATGCAAAAAAAGAAAAAGAAAAGAAACAACGACACAATAAAGGAAAATATTAGTGTAGAATGTACGCAATTCCCTTTAGGCATAAAATAAGCCAGGACAAGTTGATATGACTTTAAAACCATTCAAACAAGCAACTTAAAACCACTTTATATTCATTTTTATTAACTTCTCATAGTCTTCCATTAACTTTACAATTTAATACCATTAAGTTGACATAACTTCATTCTTTTGCTATTCAGTCGAACCATGATTCACTTCCAAACACTCGTCTATCAATTCCCGTTTCTATATTTTTCCCGCAAAATTCTAACAAGCTAATCCGACTCACTTTCACTTATTTTCCCGTCATCCTCTTTGCTATTTTTCTACAATTCCTGTTATTTTTGTAATCTAGTCATTTCTTTTTTGTTCTTGCTTTCGATCCGTTCCCTACATATTGCTGTGAATTATTTTATCTTTTCCCCCTTTTTTTTCATTTTTTTTTTTCATTATCTCGACTTTCTTATCGCATCTTTCTTGCGACTGTCAATCAAAAAGAAAGTCCGATACGTCATGGCGGTCCAAGCTATCCGATTTTGTTCTCTACACAAACTGCGGACAAACATGAATGCCAGAAGAGGAAATTATATCTGACTTGACATGGCCGGCCGCTACGACCCACAAACGCTTACAATCAAATGAAATCACTCACGCACCACCGACCTCCCCCCTCTGTATCCGTTACCCTTATTCTCTATTGTCCAAAGTCCATCATGAGACAATCCTTCCTTGAAATAATTCTCTACGATGATATTTATTCTTCTCCAACACCAGAACAGTCAGCCAGGAAAAAATGGTGGTTGTTTGGGACTGTTTTTTATCCTTTTGAATTTTCAATAAATAAATAAAAAAAAATAGAATGAATTTAATTGCCTGCTTAGTGGTTAAAACAGTTATGCATATCCTCTTGTTTTAACTGGTGAATTGTAAAACAGGCAGATATTAGGTTGAATATTCTAGAAGAAAATTGTCGGAGACAAACACACCACGAAGAGATGACGATGACTTCAAGGGAAAGAAAAAAGCCAAATACGTGGTCATAGAAAAATTACCACTTGCTGTGTTATTGGAGTTTCTACCTTCCTTTGGACTAATCTCTAAAAAGGACATTTGAAATAGTATTCTCGAATCGACGAAGGAAAGATTCTATTGTTACCTTACCCTAGTTTCCAGTTACTGGTTATTAACGGATTGATCCTTTTTAAAATTCCATAACACTTGTGTGACCGTTTCTCGTATCTGCTATGAGAGTCATTGAATTTACCTTTTATAATCAGTCACACGGCTGGTCACCAGCTTCGCTGAAAATGGATGTCAACTTCTTCATCACCCATACCAATTCATCATTAAATAAATTTTGATTACTTGGTGTGTTAACTAACTTTGTATCACCTACCAATGCTAATATTCAGTGTTGGAATTCAGTTAAGCTAATAATTTTGACTTGGATGAAAAATATTTGGGTATATAATTTATATGATAATTTCACACCAAAAATGACCTCGATTAGAGAATATTAAAACTGATACTTGTATGGTAAGGAACGGTGATAGTTCAGAAACTGCGCAAATGGATTTGTTTAAACCATCATACGCCAGATACTGGCATGGGAAGTAAGAAGGGCAATATACTCTCGCATTATTAACTCTAAAAAACAAATTAAATCACGTAATTGATTTTATTAATTGGCTGATTTTAACGGCATATCTGTCTAGGATTATTAAATACCTAAAGATTGGGAAATTGCGTTTATTGTATGTTCATATTTATATTTTTCTGTAGTTGTTTCTTCAGAGTTATTTTCTGTTTCTTACACTCACTCCCACTAAATACAAACAATTTTTAAACAGATCTTTTTGACCTATAGATAGAACTCTAACAGGTTCTCCCACAGTGGACCTGAGAGTAATGACAATAAAGACGTACTTCAAACCTCCCAGATTTCCAGGATTGAAGCTTCAGCATCAGATACACTTTTGTCTCATACCCAGAACACTCATTTTTTTTTGTCTGGGCAGATCATACCCCCATGAAGGGGATACAATTTGCATATTCTAAACACCATCGACACCACAGTAAATCGTATAAAATCTAGACTATGAACAATGAAAAGACATTGTTAGTTTGTATTTGTAAATAGGGTTGATCCGGCAAACTATAAGATGTAAGGCTGACAGATCTTAGAAAGTGATGCTTTAGATAAATATCAGTATATATAGAAATTATCTCCCATGAATAAGTAGTGTACTTGTACCATTTTATTTTATAAAAAAAGTGTATTTACTTTTAGGGGCTGTAGAATGCAAAGTTTGCATCTCTGTAGAGAAGTAAGACCTTTCTCCAACGAGTGTCCTGGATATGACACTAAATGATCTGAGGGCACTGCTCTAGTCCTGGAGCTCTGGGGAATGTGAAGAACCCTTTGCCATAACTCCAAGGCCCACTTTTACTCGGTGTGGTAGTAGTTCCTGTTATGTCTTATCTTTGCATCAAGTAGAACTATTTTATCATTTACTTTACTAGAAAGCATTTAACAGTGGGCAAATAAATAACTCTTAAATTGAATATGTATTGCATAAAAATACTTGGAAACATTTAACTCTATGCAAACAATGGAGTTCTGGCTCGTTTAGAGAAAACCTTACATAGAAACTAATCGTTTACAAATCATGAAAATGTACTATGTATAAACAAGTTTTTTTTTTTCCATTAGATAACCTACAAGAGCTGATTAGCCGTAAAAGACAACCAACCAAACTGCCAACCAATAAAAGAATTTCTTTTTGAACCAATGGTACCAGGATTTTGTCAACTCTAATGAAATCAAAATGAATATTAGTAAGTTTTATTTATGTTCATACTCAACAGTGTCGAAACTAAGAAAGTAATAGAGGCCTATGTGGCATCTCCAAACAAACTGAGTGTGTTGTGCACAGTTCCTTAGAACGGTGATATATTTTATTATACAAAATTTAACTTTCATAATTCATTTTCTGTACACAAGGCGCATACAAAAATATTGAGATTGAAGCTATATTTACGAAGACGGAAATTAAAATTGAATAAAAAACTTATTTTCTTTAAAAAATGAGGTGCGATCAAAAGTATAAAAATTTGATGACAGAACTTTTCCAAACCCGGTTCACTTAAAAAAATGTCCTTGAGTGATTAAAATAATTATCTGTTTACTCAATCACGAAGATGTGACACAAGGTCAGTTTTTAAGCAAAGTGTTGTTGGTTTGTATTTATTTTTTCATCTCCTATCACGGTTGCTCTACCGTGGCTAAAAACCAAACTTTTCTTCTATTTATCCGTAAATGGTGAAAGAAGTGATAATTTATGCCTTTCTCGGGGGCATTAGCAGAAAGTGAAACGAAATCAGCCTCGTTTAGGATACGAACTCAGTTCACTAAGATATTTATGCAGGGTTTTGCAAAATTATCTCTTCTGTTTGGAACACAAATAAAAAGCCATGTATCTAAAATTCAATTTTACTATAAGTGAGAACAATATGGCCATTTCCCTTTGTTATCGTCCTGATTTGTTTTAAAGATTTTGTCCAAATGTTATGAACCTATAATGACTAAACAGGAAGTTCTTCAATGTACACTAAACTTATTGCAGCAATTTCATGATGAATTAAGTTGCCTGCAGCCTACGTTTCAGGATTTGAACCCTCGGGTATCTTAGAGAAAGTGAGCGGACCAATCACGAGATGTCAGCACATAGTGAGATGAGTTTCAAACACCAATGCACAATGTTCTCCATTCCACGCTATAATGACAACTGAAATGTCATGGATGCTGATTTTCAAAGCCATACCTCTCAACTTCTTACCGTTAGTAGTAGTACAGAGTGTTTAAAAATAGATGCAACCCATTAATATGATAACGGTTTATTAGTGAGGCAAGTGCAATGACAATCATTTGGAAAACGTCTTGTAAAAAATCAACCTTTGTTTTTTTATTATTATTATATCAGCGTCCAGAACATGCAATCTTTTTTTTTTAAGTTTTTTTTGCATCATTAATAAATCATTATCATATTGAATCTATTTTGAGACAGTTTTGAATAATTTCGTTTCCAAATAAATTGTGACACAGAGTATTTTCCTCTCTCGTCCAAGGCTTTGTGATCGGGGAGTAAATGTTGTTATAGAATACAATTTTCAAATCTGAAACAAAAAAAACACATTATTATTAGTAGAGTTATTAGCAGTTACATGGGTGCTATGTATATTGACACGACCAATACTTTTCTTGCAGCAGTTTAAAACCTGTAAGGGTCTTTTGCCAATCATTTAACTTATAAAAGCCATAGAAATACATTTCTTAATATACTGGGCTGTCATAAATAATTACCAAATTTTAAAATGATGTTGGAACTAAGTATTTCAAACTTCAAATGCTTTAACGCAATAGGAAATTACCGGATTAAGGAGTTCCTTATCGGTCATTCTTATTTTCAGTAGTGAATGATTGCGATTATTAATTTGAGCTATGAACTCACCTCCACGCTAAAATGGATGAACTGAGTGTATATTCGACAGGTAATCTTCAAGGAGTTTTCGAATAAAAACAATTACAGAAAGAGCTAAGAAACCGTTTAGTGTTTATATACCGGTAAATATACTAATAATATAAATTAATTATTTGTTAGATTATTCATGAATAAATATTTTTGCTAAAATGGGAATTATATTTGACTCAACTCAATATATAAATTCTCGCCTTCTATGCAGATGTATATTTAGTTCTAGAGGTGTTGCAATTTTTGAGAGTGCTTGTAAGACATGGGGAGTAATGGAGAGACAGTCTAGCCCCTCTGAATCATTACATGTCGGCAAGGTTAGGATTGGCAGTTATTCGTCTGAACTGGATTGTTTGTCCTACTTAGGCTAGAGAGTCCAGTCTGCTTCATTATTCTTCTTCATTCACATATGTTAAACGTGTGTATATATGTGAGTAAGGAAGTGAACCTCTATCATCATCAGGTTTTCAGAGTCTAGTATATATATATATATATATATATATAGAGAGAGAGAGAGAGAGAGAGAGAGAAACACATCTGCGAACCCACAACGTACATACATATGTATAGATGCGTATATGAAGGTTCGAATATGCATATGTTTGATGTCAAAATGCTTTTAAATATTCAGTGTGTACGCACTTGTGCTTATGTGTACACACACACTCATGTGTGTGGTGGGGGAGAAGAGACTCTGTCTCGTGAATAATATAAGCGAAAGAAACGGAGCAATACAAAGATTTTCCCTCACAGAAGATTTCCATTTTGCAGGCGATTTGATGACCTGAAATGCTAAGTTTTCCAACCACTTGTCAGTCGGACTGTTCAAATGTTTAAAGTGGCTGCTTCTTTAGATGGAATTCTTTAGAATTCCCTGCAACAAACAAACGTCTTTCAGAGAAGCCAATTTACACATGTCAAATAGTATGAGAAATACATGCAATCATTTCTCCAAGAAAATTCGCCGCCCCGCTACTTGTTTTTAGCATTTGATTCCTCTGTTTCTTCGCCACAATTTAAAGAGCTTTTTGCTTTTCTTTTTCTTTTGTTCTTGTTTCTCTTTTTATCACATTTTCTTTTATGTTTTACCCAAACTGTTTTATTTTTCTTCCTTTCTCCACGTATTTCTTTTAGACTTAAAATTTGGTAGTTTTTCTCTTTTTCTTTCTTTCTTTCTTTCTTTCTTTCTTTCTTTCTTAATATCTCCTTTCCTCTATTTCATTCTTATGTATCGCCTTTATTGATCTTTATATCAATCTGTGTATTCATCAACCTATCTAATTTATTGATTCTTATCTATTTCAGTTATAGTTTCTTATCATCTCTCTCTCTCTCTCTCTCTCTCTATATATATATATATATATATATATATATATATATATATATATATATATACATGTGTGTGTGTGTGTGTGTGTGTGTGTGTGTGTGTGTGTGTGTGTGTGTGTGTGTGTGTGTGTGTGGATATAGATATAAGTTTTATTTCATTATCAATCTATTTCTCTGTCTGTCTGTCTCTTACATTTAGACTCTAATTTTGTTCACTTTATTTATTTGCCATTTACTGTATTCTTTCTTTTTTGTCTCTTCTAATCATATATTTCCAGTTCTTTTGTTTCTTTATTTCCTTTATTTATTTTTCTATGTATGTATGTATGTATGTATGTATGTATGTATGTATGTATCGATAGATAGATAGATAGATAGAGCGCCACCTAAAGCCTTAATTAAGGACTCTAGTCTCGCAGATGGTGATTACTTTCCCGCGTTCAAACTTCGTTGTTTTCCCCACATTAGAACAAAGCTAACATCAATTTTGACGTGCATCACAGTTGAGCACTGTTTCACCAATCATTAGTACCGAAATATTCTCTATTCTCAGGCAGTTATCTCATTTTTCCCGTTCAGCCGTATAAAGAAAAAAGAAGAATGTGAATATAAAATATCAAGTCTACAATAATGTTAGTAATTTTGTTAATCTTGCATTCCAATAAGAGAGTTCTGAGTTCGTACCTCAAAGTTCGCGCCGTATTACTGACATCCGATGTATCTTAAATATGTACCTTCAAATAAGGACAGTACAATAAACAATAGATATGACGCTTTTATTTTTAATTTATAGCAGAATCACAAGTGATGACAGGAATTGTGAAGCTCAGAATAGTGGGTTAAATTAAATTTCGAATTAGAAATATTATTGCATTTGTCAACTGTATTTTCTTATAAGAAACTATTTTATTTTCTACTCTTTAAATGTCATGTTATTTCTTTAACTGACGCGTTAGATTTCAAACACTTTAGTTTTTTAACGATAGGAAGTTACATCAATTAAAGTTATACATTTTCAAAGTGTATTCAGGGGACCACCGTGAGTTCATATCGTTATCAGCAGGTGTCTGCAGACGCTGCAAGAGTGTCTTGATAGTGTATATTATCCGGTTAGTGATAGAACTGCAAATTCGTATTTCAAGTTACTAGTACACATCTATGAAAATTCTATTCAAACAGCAACCACTCCCAAAATATTGACTTAGTGTCGCTTCTCAAACGGTGGCTAAAATGCTGCTACCTTTTGCAACAACTCATTTATCTGAAACATTTTCAGCATTTACCAAAATAAGGAGCAAATACGTTGTGTTTATCTTTGTTTTTCAAAGATATCACCAAGAACTGACAATTTGGACAAGGCAAGTACATCCCATGCACAAAATCTAATTTTTCAGAGCAAATATTGGATGCAATTTTCATTAAATATTTGATAAATTTCACTTTTATTTATTCATGAGATTTCATTTTTATTTTCATATGGGTTCACGATATAGACCCTTAAAAAAAGGCCATAACTCCAAGAAGTTTGAAAACCACTGACTTTAGATATATATATATATATATATATATATATATATATATATATATATATATATATATAGGGGGGATGAGTGTACTGGGGCATACATATTATCAGCCAAAAATATGTAAACTCTAAAGATTTTCATTAAAAATAAATTCCTTCAAAGTTGCCTGGATTTTATTATTTCTAGTGGAATATTTTACAATCAAAAAAGATATCATTAGGTACTATTTATGACCAAAATCTACACGATTGAAACTCTGTAACAAAAAAATTTGGATATGAAACAGTCAAACTTCTTTTGATACAAGCGAGAAGTAAAATCCTGTAGAAAGGTACGGTTTTAAATTTGATAAGTAACTTCTAATTTTAATTCTGAATTATAACACTAGAAAGAGTAAATTCTTAGCATCTATTTTAGAAGAAAATTAACTTTGAAAAAATGAAAGATGTATACTTGAATTATTTTTGTGAATACATGTCAATATTTAGGCCTCAGTGAATAAAAATGTATTTATATATTCATTCAGACAGAGAGGATATTGAATACTTGGATATATTTCCACGAGAATACAAAAATTGAAATGAATAGGTAAGTGCATTTTAAAGAATTTGGGAATTGAAAATTAGTCTTGAAATCCATTATTGGGGGGTGCAAATCTGCAAAGTTTAATAACTACCAGAAAATGATAGAGGAAAAGGATTATATTGATAGATAGATAGATAGATAGATATTTCCCCAACCAAAGATACCAGGATATTATTTCTAGTTGAACACTATAAAATGAAATAGATTCTATTTGATGTTCTACAGTATTGAAACTCTGTTGCAAAAATATTGATAAGTTGCATTCTGAAAATAAGAATCTATCTATCTATCTATCTATCTATCTATCTATCTATCTTTTTATCTCTCTCTCTCTCTCTCTATATATATATATATATATATATATATATATATACATATATATAAACGTGTGTGAGTGTGTTTGTATGTGTGTGGGTGTGTGGGTGTGTGTGAGAGAGAGAGAGAGGGGGGTATTTAATTTTCGATTACAAAGGTGTTGCAATTTCATTTTTATTTACAGAGATCCAATCTTCATATGTGTTTATTTCTTTATTTGACAGTATGTTTGTTTGTTTGTGTGTGTGTGTGTGTGTGTGTGTGTGTGTGTGTGTGTGTGTGTGTGTGTGTGTGTGTGTGTGTGTGTGTGTCTATATGAACGTATATATAATTCGATTGAATTTGTTCTGTATAAGCATTTTCAAATAGATAGATAGATAGATAGATAGATAGATAGAAAAGAAGAGAAAAGTAATTACATATTGACATTAGAACCAGTGTAAAACAACATGAGGCTGATAGATTAAGAGATATGCAATGCACTGAGAGAATGAGAGTGGACTAATTACCTCTCACCCACTATCTCCAGCTTCCAATAACTTTTGGCGGTTCTTCAGATTTCTGCTAAAATTATGTGTTCACTTTTGAAGTCGGTAATTATAATTTCTTTAAATACATTACGCTAATAGCACCTGACATTTGCTATAAGAAATTATGGCTTTGATCACTTTGTTAGTTAGTTTTTAATCTTCCTTTCCAAATTTCATGTTGATTTCGTTATTTCTATTATGAATCTCAGCAAATTACTATTAATTTGCAGATGTTCTATTAACTAGAAATGTGCGTAATGAATACATACATACATACATACATACATACATACATACATACATGCATATATATATACATACATATATATATATATACATATATATATATATATATATATATATATATATATATATATATATATATATATATATATATATATATGCTTATTTATTTGCAGAGAAATCTGTAGACGTCGTTAAAGAGATATATTATGCATGCACACATACATGTAGATTTATAAGTATCCCTATGGTTCTGTCCGTGTGAGTTTTGTATAGTTTCGTGATTTTAGAGTTCCATATATATGGGAATTTTTGTGCATATATGTATATATGTATGTATGTAATTTACTAAGCTTAGATGTGGCACAAGGCCAAATGAATGGGGCACCCAATAAGACTCTAACTCATTCTTAAAGGTTTGGTAGTCTAGCTCGCAAATTGTTAAACTGCCCGAGGTGCCCTGTCACTGATTATGTATGCTTAGTTATATTTTTTATGTGCAATTATATATATATTATATATATATATACATATATATATATATATATATATATATATATATATATTTCGTATAAATTGTGTGTGTATAGGTGTGTTTACAAGTGTATGCGTACGTGTACGTGGAGATTTATGTGTATTTATGTATGTCCTGCAATAAACATGTGTAGATATGAGTGATTGTTGTGTGCTTTTTTGTATGTATCTAAAATAGCAAGTATATATATATATATATATATATATATATATATATATATATATATAATTAATTCAAGCTTTATTAAAGACGATGGAACATTGTTTGTTATCATTTTTATTTATAATTTTTCAAATCGTCTTGTTATTTTACTTGTGTCGGGATCCAGGTGGTAAAAGAACTGTCCCATATCTTCTGCCCAAGTTCTTTCGACACAAGAAAAATAACAAGACGACTTGAAAAATTATAATTAAAAATAACAAACTTAAATAAAAATTACATCAATAACAACTTGCTGTTTATATATATATATATATATATATATATATATATATATATATATATATATATATATATATATGCGTGTGTGTATGTATGTGTCTGTATGTTTGTGCGTGCGTGTGTCTGTGTGTGTGTATATTTGCATGGACAGGATATATGTCTTTTTTTCTTCATTAGTATTTAAATTTCAGAGTGCATGTCTCTTTTTGCGCGAAGCACGTGTGTGTGTGTGTGTCTGTGTGTTTGTGTGCTTGTTTGCATGTACAGAAATATATGTGATTCTTTCTTTCTACTTCAGTATTGGAATATATACACCTGTCTGTATTTGTGTGCGTATCTCAGTGTGTCTGTGTGTGTGCGCGAACGCATGTGTGTGTGTTAGATATTATGATTTGCTAGTTTTTAGTCTGGCATTGTTGAAATGAAAACACATGAATATAATTGCATTTTATTCCCGTGCCAACTGTAAACAAATTTTTCATCTCAATAACCACTAGAATTTTCCTAATTAGTCAGAGAAATGATTTTGAATACTTCGCATATCTGCAATTTATGATTTTATACATTTATATATGTTTTATACCTGCTTTAATGTTAAAAGCATGATGACCTCCGCAAAAGATGAGATTGTTGCGAGTATCCTCAGCGCCTTATTTAACACAAATCAAGGAAAATCATAAAAGAGACTTTCAAATGTATTCATCTCATGCTTCATGTAGTATTTTGCATGGATAGCATATTACAGTCTTATCTATCTATCTATCTATCTATCTATCTATCTATATATATATATATATATATATATATATATATATATATATATACCAGGATCATTAAATGAGTTTCCAGACTTTTTTTGTATGGGCATTTTATTGATAATACACACATGAAACTCTAGTCCCCTTCGAAGTGATATCCTCCGGCTGCAATGCACTTGTAACGTTCCAACAATTTCTGGAAGGCCCTACAGAAGTCCTCTTGTATGAGCGCGTCAATGACTTTCGTCACAGCCCCTTTAATCTCCTCAATTGTCTCGTAACGACAGTATCTGAGTTTAGGGAATAAACAAAAGTCACAGGGAGCAAGGTCAGGACAATAGGGAGGGTGACGAACTGTCTTGATGCCCATCTTGATTAAATAGTCTGTGACAAAGATGGAGTTGTGGACTGGTACATTGTCCCGGTGGAAATGCCAATGACAGATTTGAAGAGTGCTGGCCTCTTCCGACGGAATCTCTTCCTGAACTCCTTTAAAACCTCAACATACTAACCCTAACACTAACCCTTTTGGCCAATCAACTCTGATGTATTGGCCTGCTTACTCCTCCCACGCCCCTCGTCATCTCTCACAGACTCCCTGCCTTCTTTGAATCTCTTAAAAACTGATGCTCGATTCATGCAAGATGTGGCATTTTTTCCAAGTTTAAAACAGAATCTTATTGCATATCGTTCTTCTAAAATGTCCTCACGTCCAGATTGCATTTTTGAAATTCACCAGCTGTGACAATCAGGCTTTAGTAGGGTGTGTATTCCAATTGCTGCTGTAGCTGTTCATTTGAACCTGAAATCATAGAAATTGGTCTGTCATCTCATAAGCTGTATAGAAAAACATAGTCTACGACAATTTTAAATGCCTGTACAAAAAAGTCTGGTAACTTATTGAATGCACCATGTATATATATATATTGATGATTTCCATTTTCTATCAGAAATTGTGATAAAAGTTTTTATTGGTTAAAGAATATATCTCAATATTCATAGGTGTTAAGATATTTTTAAAACGGAATCTGCCGGGGTAATTCAATAAATAAAAGATTTTTAAAAAAAGCAAAATAATTATTTTTGAACTGAGGAAAGTCATCTGATATTGTGTAGGTGAGAAGTGCAAACTATTTGAAATTCATACAAAAATTTGCAATGAACACGGAGAAGCATACTTTAGTAAAAAACATAGAAAAATTTGCAATGAGCTCGGCGAAGCATATTTTAGTAAAAAATATGTTTACGAATAGCCTAAAAATGGATTCGCCACAACAGGCTTTTGTCAAAAAGACAGTCCATAGAGTGGAAACTGACAAACTCTCTAGCAAAGAAAAAGTACCATGAGTACATGTGAGCAAATGAGATCATGCTGACAGTCTTCAAGATCATGAAAGGGCCCATCAATATCGATATCATTGAAAATTGCGAAATCCTATTGCGAAATCCTTAGGCTATATTCCCTTTAGTAACTGAATGACCTTTGTATATATATATATATATATATATATATATATATATATATATATATATATGCATGTATATGTGTGTGCAATATGAAAAGATGAATGCAAATAAGAAAAGTTTGCCAGAAAAAGTTATTGATGCCATAAAAGCAGTCAGGTATACAACCCCAAATATATAAAATCATGAACACAGATTTACTTAAAGTTGAAAACAAATATATATATATATATATATATATATATATATATATATATAGAGAGAGAGAGAGAGAGAGAGAGAGAGAGAGAGAGAGTGAGGTGAAAAAATATTAAAACTAATAAGAATGTTTATATGCCAATTCACTGTTAAATTGGAACTAACTAAGTTTGTCCTGGGATCATCATCACAAATTTTGTGAAATGTTTTTTTTTAATCAAAAATATACACGTCTTAAAGTGTTGAGACGCCTCAGCTAAAGCGATGAACTGGTAACGTCGAATTTTTTTAATGGAAATTACACCCACACAGGCATATGCGTATATATTCTATCATGTACAGACAGACTGTTTCATTGTATCACAACTCATAAATGTGGTTAGACACGCAAGATGCTTGAAAATGGGATCAAAACCTGGCATAATTTACGCCAGCTGGATATTCTACTACACATCCACGAGCAAACGTATTTTAACGAATATTTATCACTTATATTTATCACTTTAACGTACGTATATATATATATATATATATATATATAAAGTAAGCAACGTTGGTGACCTTTGTCGAAGGTGACTCGAAGGCTTCCTTTTCAATAGCTACTACTCCGAGGTGTAGGGGAGGGCGCTACTCCATTCCCTGGATTGCTCCATTTTACCTTTGACCCTTACCTCATAATGCTTAGTGGTAAGCAAGGCGGCATCAAATACCATTTTTAAGTCTTTGGTATCACTCGACCTGGGATTGAACCCCGGTCTCCCGGACCATTAGCAAACACTACACCAACATGTACAAGAAGTCTCTTTAATATCTATATATTAATATATACTTATATATATGAGAAGTTAGTACAGAAAGTGTCAAAACGGAAGCTATGTTAATGATGATGGAAATGAACAAGAAATATCAATATTCTACTAAATAGACGTGTTATTCTTCATCCCACATATTTCAATTTCTTCAAGAGTGAAACTGATTCGATCTGATTCTTCGAGAAACTGCTCAGTCCAGTAATACTTAATGCCTTCTATGCCTTCAAATCTTGCTTTAATGCATGAGATGAAGCTTGATCATTTTTATCATTTAGAATATTCGGACCATTGTCTTCATCTTTGTTGTTATATTAACAAAATTTCGGCCGATGCATCCTTCGGCCTACTTCAGGAATCAACACGGAACTTTGAACCAAACAATTTATATAATCCAATTATTCTAATTCTGTTAACCATGACTGGGTACAAGTTTGAAACTACTGAAAAAAATCCCTAGTTATTTATCTGTAAATTTCTCTATATGTCTAGTAGGACACATGGTGTAACAAATATAGGCATTTGATTAAGAGATTCTAAGGAAAAATATCTAGAAGAAACAGTTTCAATGTTAACTACAGTTTCGCTCTAATATTTCGACTAAGAAGATGGGTACTGCGCTTGCCCAACCCTGTATTTCGTTTAAAAAATTTAATTCAAAAAGTCTTGAGACTGGCTCCTGACATTTTTTTTTTCAACTTTCTAGACATCGTAACATCAATGAGTTGGAGCAAATGTCTTTATTCAAATTTGAAATTTTAGATATTAAAATTAAAGTTGAAATTCAAAATTAAACCAACACTCCCTACACGACCTGAATTACCCGTATTCCGCAGCGACATTTGTTTTTAAGAAAATTGTTTCAATTTACAATCATGTCGCTCTCATCACATCCCCGGCAAAGAACATGACAAAACAAACCTGATTAATTTCGGATTCAGACTTGCTAACAAATAATCCCACTAATAATATGTGATCTTTAATGAAAATAAAAATCGTTACCATATATTCATGTGTGAATGTGTGGGTGCTGACGTTTCTGAGATCAATATTTTCGTCACATTTCTTTTCGAGTCTATATTCTCATGTGTGCGTCTGTGAATGCAGTGTATTTTTCAAAAGCAACGAGAAACAAACATTACAAACTGCACCTCTTTATTAAAACTTTTATGCTTTTGGAAAACATAAAATACAACTAATAATTTCCACGTAATCGTAATTAATACTTAAGTTAAAACAATTTGCATTTTTCAATTTTATATACTAAAATGCAAACACGTTAATCACGACTGTCAGTTTAACCTTTTTTTAGTATCATGGGGCTATAATCAAATGTTTTGTTCTTCGAATTCACGGAATCAATTGCCACTCCATCCTTTGTTTTTTATTTAAAAGATTAACTCGAATAATTTTTAGAAGAGAAACCATTTCGAACACATTTCTTCAAAACGTCGTACATATTCAAAGGTGATTTTTATACTCTATGAGAAAACGAAGAAAAAATTGTGAAAATGCATTTTATTTTCAAAGATGAGTACGAAGACAAAGGAAACCCCTAAGATATTTCAACTGAAGATATCTTCATTGATTCTAAGGCCAAATTCTTTTAATTTTTAATTTTTTGAATTCTATCATTTTAAGTTATTTACTTTGAGACTCCTAGTCGAGACGAATCAGTTTTATTTCCCAATACGTTTTGATTAGCAATAAGAATAATTTTCATCAGTTTTTTCGGTGAAAAACAGAATTTTAAAAGTACAGAAATCTCTGTAATTATAAGACAGTGTAAGTTTTTTCTAGATTCTTAAACTGAAAATCTATCTTAAGACTGAGATTTGAAGACGTAAAGGAAATTAAAAATGAGTCGCTCCAGGTTCCCACCATATCAAATAAATTCAAGAGATGTTTTAATCAATGGAAATGTCTGTGTTTAAACCAAGTGGATTATTTTAAAGAAAATTAAATGTTTCATAAATTGATTTCTGTTGAGAGAAATACAGTTTTGCTTGGTTTTTTTGTTTACTGGCATATCGGCCTTTGAGGTTTATTTAATACCAAAGCCATCCTTGTAAAAAAAAAGGACAATGATAATATATAACCCAGAGCTGGGGGGGATAAGGTGTTTCATATTTTTCCCAAAGATATTTGTCCGAAAGTGAAAGTGAAAGTATTAGCGTGACTTAAGTTCGAACTCGCTTACTTTGAGGTTGAAGTTCAGCATTTAGCTATTGCACCTCTCAATAAATGTATTTAGGAGGTGGTGACATTTTATTCTTAATTCAGACTTGCAATGGTTTCAGTTTTGTTACAATATTTCACTGTGCGAATTTGTGAGTATAGTGGTTTGCTTTGGTTTTTTGAAGGTTTTTTCATGCCAAATCCTCTTTATACATATATATTGAATATATAAGATTTATAAACACATTTTTGATAACATTCTTAAACAAGCCTGAGCTCATTTGGTTCCACACAGTTAATTTTTTCATGTTTTGCTTTTTAGCGCTAATTAATCTATTCAATATTACTCAATCGATTGCATATAGTTAAACTGTTCTAAGTGATGCTATGTATCACTAACAATTCAATTAAACATCAGTTATTTGTTTACACACAGTTAAATGACTTAACAGTTTTATTTCAAACAATTCAATTTAGCAAAAGTCATTTGTTCTCACGCAGTTTAAATGTCAAACAATTTTATCTGACCCATTAATTGGAGACTATCAGGTTCTACCTCACCTAGCCAAAGTTGATATGGGAGCGATTGCAATGAAGGGGTACTCTGCACTCTCCAAAGCTCCAGCATTTTAACCCCCACCACCATCAGATTGTTTAGTGTCATATCCAGGACACCCATTGCGGATGTATACCCCTCTGCAGATATACAGTCGGTGTAATCTACAGCCCAAGCTGACTGGGCCATCTGTGAGTAGAGAGAGTGTCTTTCTATATTTCGTTCAGTCTACACATAATTCACTGAAATTTGTACGCTATAGACAGTCAAATGATATAATGTATAACTTCCAAATGTCACAGGAATACTTAATGAATGCAAGAGTATGATATGATAAAAAATATATTCCTCATAAGGAACTTGTCCTTTAGAATTTTAGCCTTAAATCCTTAAATTCAAACAACAAACCTTCAGTACTGTACTATAATCATTTAGCCACACAACCTACTGTCTTTCGAAATATCTATTTATTTATTTTTCTCTTTTGGTTTGAGTCCTAGGGTGCCACTCGGTATGCCTCTGCTGGACTTCTTTTGTTTCCTTCCAACTCCAACTTTCCTACTCATCTACCAGCGGGGGTCAGATAATAAGCTTCTTATGAAATTCTCTATCTTTTAATCATCGCGCACCGAAGCAAAAACATCTCTCTCTCTTCTTTCTTTCTTTCTTTCTTTCATTCTTTCTTTCTTTCTTTCTCTCTCTCTCTCTCTCTCCACCTCAACCAATCTGTCTCCCATTCTCTTATTCGGATTTTCCGTCTGCCCTCCATCTCAATCGTTCGTTTTCTTCTGTATCTACCTTTTCTCTTTGATGTAGACTTATCTTGAGGAACTCCGATTATAGGTCTTATGGCGTTCATCTAATCTTGGCCAAACACCGCCAGGGGCAGATCATTCCTTAAGATTAGGGTGGGTGATGAGACTGACAGCGAGGAGTCGGGCTGGAAAGATATGGTTAAGGCAATCAAGTCAAACGTTGCAAAGGGTTGACTCAGTGAATATCTGGCTGAGTCGACGTGTCTGCACATTTCCTCTGAAGGTAGGCAGGGTGAGATGCTCCTCAGTGAGTGCATGAATGCAATATTATTGGGCAGTGGCTCAGTGAGAATGTGTACAGATGCTTCGGTGGTTGCACAAAAATTATATCTATCTATCTATCTATCTATCTATCTATCACAAACATGCAAGAAAATTGAGTCGGTCTTTAGCGGCGTTCATTTATTCATATCTCTCTAAGTCTAACATTAAAAACTAAAGTCAGTTCCTTTCAATCTCAGCTGGCTGAATCTGCTGGACTCTTCAAGCGTATATATATATATATATAGGCGTTGGTATATAATTATATATATATATATATATATATATATATATATATATATAAAAACACACACACACACACACACTATATATATATATATATATATATATCAAGGCCTCCGTACGAGCAGGATGTGATACTAGGTCTATTTCTTAAGCTGGATTTAACAGGTTTGAAGTCAGTGTTTTCCGTCTCTAACACCGGTTGCAATAACAAATTCAAAGACCTAAGTCTGCCCTACTATTTCCCTGTAGCTTGAGGGAGAATAGTTGGAGTCGTACATTTCGAAAGGGTATTAGGGCTATGTGAAATGTAAACAGCCCCGTCCAAGCATTGAACCCGCAACGCCGTGTCTATTTACTCCGATAGTAACAATTACACCGAGAACGCCTTCCAAGACAGACAGACAGACTAAGAGAAAACATACTTGAGGGAGATCAAGAAAATATGTATATATAAATTGTCATTCACAGACAGACTGTTTCGTTGTATTACAACTCTTCAGTGTGGCTAGACACGCAGGACGCGTCAAGCTGGGATCAGAACCTGCCTAACATTACGCTAGATTTGGTATCTAACAGCTCAGCAATGTTGGTGACATACGTCAGCTCAGGAATTATAATGCATTTGTATTAGCTTTCGTTTGTTTACATTTTTCGCTATCAGATACCAGCGTGTTCGTGTATATATATATATATATATATATATATATATATATATATATATATATATAAACGCGATATTTTCTGACTTTTACATGGCCTATTGCTAAATTCATCAATCGGTTCCTCTCAATTTCAGCTGTCCGAATCTCTTGATTTTCCTCCATCAGTCTATCTATCTTTCCATGTGTGTGTATGTATGCACGCGCGCGTGTTTACCGTACATTGCGGCGCACAAGTCGACATTTTAAACTGAAATAATCTCTCCAAAATTGAGGTTCAACTTGTACGGACGGTCTTAACTCCTAACATTTTACCGTTGAGTTGTCCAATAGTCGAACAGTTCTTCACACAGTCGATATACAGCATCTACCATAATCCGAGCAGACTGCAACTAATATTTCCAACTTAAACTCTGAATTGGGGAACATATTCAACAAATCAGCACAAAGATTAATATTAAATAATAAAGCTGTCATGCAAATTAAATATAGTATTAAAACAGGTGTGTGCAACAGTCGGCCCGCAACCCGGCCTGTTAAGCCATTTAGCGTGACCCGCGCTAACACTCTGATTTTCACCTCCCCCCATGAAAAAATTTCGAATTTTTTTTCAAATCTGTAAGAAAACTTTCACTAGTGTAGTACTGTAGATGCATACAGGTGCGTCAGAAAATCGATATTTTTTCTACCCCCACTTAACTTGAAACTGCGATTAAATTATATAAATTTAAAATTTCGCTTAGTGTTATGCTGATTCTATTTGATAAATATTTCATTCAATAAATAATGAATTTTTTTTATAAAAACTTATAGAATTTATTTTTTAATTTTTAAAGATAAATGTTTCAAAATGGAGTTAGCGTTGTACGTAATAAATGCATAAGATTTTAAAATTCTAACCACGTGATAAAATTTTAGAATTTAAAAAATCATTTAAATGTCTTCTATCAATTTAAATCTATAAATTTTTTTTTCAGATTTTAAGTAAAATTTTAAAACCTAAAAATCAGCTTTCAAAAATATTTCTACAAAATTGTCTGAATTTTAAAATTTTCGGTTTTATTTTAAAGTTGAGTTGTTCTGTTTTTCGTAGAAAAACTAGTATTAATTTCCTTCAGATGAATAATATTATCAATGAATTAATTGAAATAAAAAATCTCAAGGGTTAAAATGTTTGACTGAGCTTACTCATATTGAAAAAAAGTATTGAAAAAGTGTTTATTGTTGAATTTAAATTTCTTATTTCTTTCTTGCAAAGAAAACTTGTTTGTTTCTTTTTTAATATTTTAAATGATAAAAAAAAATATTATTATAACTTTATTCATAGTGAGAAGAAATCTTTCGATCTTTTAAAATATTTCATGAAATTTTTATTTGGTTCGTATTTTGAAAAATCTTATTGAGAAATTTAATAAGAAAAAAATATCAAAGGACATTTTCCTGATACCAGCAACCACTACGCCCCTCCTCCAAGGGTAGCGTGGCTATCACTAACACTTCACACTCATTTCTATGTACAAACGTGTGATGTTACGTGTTTGTTGTCATTATTATGGTGTAAAAATGTTTAATTTTTATGGCCACGGAAAGTAATATAAATTCTTAGTTTTTACGATTTTTAGGCTTCTGTATTTTTAGTAGTCAACTTTTTTCACTGTTGCTGCAGTTAACAATTTAGTTTCATTTTCATTTTAGGCGCAATAAGACACATTTTTAAACACAGTCTATGAAAATATTTATTTTACTTCAAAACTGTTGAAAGATAGAATAAATTTATAGCCAAATTCTTTTAGTGGAATCCTGGAAGTACTTATTGATTGATGATTTATATCAGATAAATTATATTCCTAATTTTTGTACATTTTTGAACTTCTAAGATTTAAAAACCGAAAGTTGTGATTTTAATAATTTTTTTTAAATTGCCATCCTTCCAAAAAAATTGAAATATGATTTTCTTGAAACTTTTAATTTGAACTTTTAGCTTTTTGATGAAAAAAAAAACGTTGAAAACATATTTTTCATAGAGTAATGCACTTTTAAACACATCTTTCATGGAGTAATGAGCTTATTATAAGCATTGAAAATGAGCATATCGACAGCCAATAACGAAAATTTGATGACGAAGGAAAAATATTCAACAGTAAATGGAGCACAAAATTTACTGTTGTCCCACATAACCAAGGTGTTTTCGGCATCGTCTGTCACATTACAATTGCAGTGATGAAAGATTTGGTTTCTTTGTTTAATGGCATATCAACTCTTTGTAGGTTATTTAATGCCAAAGCCATTCTCCTAGAAGAACTGTAGTGGTACTTTTTAACCCATAGCTGGGAGGATAAGGGGGTTCATACCTTTCCCAAAGGTATTTGCCCGAAAGTGAACGTAATAGCGCGACTGGAGTACGAACTCGCGTACTACGATTCCGCAGTCCATCGCTTTAACCATTACACCACGAGGACACCCGCCAGTGATGAAAGAGTATAATATTAAACGTCATTAAACAACTAAGCACTCCTCCCAATTTGATAAATCATTGCCCAGGCACGAGTGGACAAAACTGAACATTTGAAAAAGTCCATTAAAAATCCACGTGAAAGATTCAGAACTTGAGACAAAACTGAGTTTTAAGCTTTTTGAATGTATGGCAGAAAAAGGAAAGCCTTTCAGTGATGGAGAATTTTTTAAAAATTGTTTGACAATATTCACAGAATATGCTTGCCAGGAGAAAAATACATTTAGTTGAGCAAACGAGCTTTTCCCTCTTTACTTACGCAGGACAAATGATCTTTCAGATAATATCAAAGAAATTTTGAAAGAGAGATTGAAATCGTGTTAAGCTTTCAATCTGGTTTTGGATGAGAACACTATCATCAGTGACACAGCCCAACTTCTCATTTTCATCAGAGCTGTTACTGCTTGCTTTAATATTGTTGAAGCTTTTTTTTTTTAGAAATGGCAAGCCTTTCCTCCACAACCACAGGACAGGATATCTATGAACAGGTGCTTAAGGTAGTGGAAAAGTTTGAACTGAATCCAGCTAAATTGTGTGGTGTTACAAAAGATAGTGCTCCTTCCATGATTGTTAGGATAAATGGATTCACCACAAAATTTCAAACTGCATTTGGAGCACAAAAGGTAGTTGTTAGCCACTGCATTATTCACTAATAGATCTTGTGCACCAAAGTTTTGGACTTCGCAGAAGTCATGAGAAATGTTGTCCTTTGCTTAAATTACACTCGAGCTCGAGGATTAAATCATCGGTAATCTAAAGGTTTTCTAGATGAGCTTGATAGTGAGTGTCCTGATGTTATGTACTTCTCTATTGTACATTGGCTCAGTAGAGCTGCTACTTTAAAGAGGTCTTGGAATCTGCGACAGGAAATTAAGTTCTTTAAGGAGAGCAAACATCAGAATATGGCCTTCTTGAGCGATGAGAACTGGTTGAATGACTTAGCATTCTTCATAGATATAACACTGTATCCGTCTGATCTGAACTTAAGACTACAAGAGAAAAGTCAGCCAGTGAATAAACTAATTTAGCAAATTTATGCTTTTGAGAAGAAATTGGAACTTTTACAGATTCAGTAGAGCCACATCGACTCATTTTATGTGTCTTGCAACAAGGAAACTCTAATTTCCTTATCTAGTTTTGCACTAAATATGGAGCTAGTATATAAAATCTGCGTGATGAATTTGCAAACAGATTTCCAGATAATTAAACTAAATTTGTTTGCTCAACCTTTTGATTTGGCAGTGGAAGACAGTCCTGAGGATTGCCAAATGGAAATCATTGAACTGCAGGCTTACATCGACACCAAGAGGAAATATTCTGAAAATAGTTTGGTAGACTTTTACATACTCCATGTGCGTAAAAAGTTTCCCAATTTGTCCCGTCATGCAAAAAGAATACCCACCCTGCTGAGGGCAATTTTTCTCCAAAAGGAAGCACACTAAAACCAGATGTAGAAGTCAGCTGACTGATTAACATTTGACCATTCAGTTAAGGATGGCTACCACTTCTATCAAAGCCGATATTGACAAGTTATGCAAGGACTCTAAATTTCATGTGTCTCAATAAAATGGTCTGTAATGCCAAAATCTAAAATAGTATTGCTTGTGTCTGATTGTAATATTGCAATAGTGCATACAGAAAATAGATTACTCTGTAAAAGTGTAAACTATGTGCAATATTTGTATGCATAGTTTTGGAATTTAGTGTCTAAAAATAAATTTTAAAATCACTCTGTATGTTCAATAAATACATTGTTGCATTGTGAAAATTTTTGAATTTATTGTATACATAAAAATTTTTTTTTTAGTGTGGTCCTCTTGAATGTCTAAATTTGGTTATATGGCCCACCGACAAAACATTATGCCCTCCCCAGTATTAAAATTTCATCACACGCTGTTTCCAACAGCTGATGTACACACAAACTGTGACGTCACATTAGCCAACAGTATATTAAGGATCAAACTATGCAGCTGGTATAACTCTAAATGAGAAATTTGTGAAAAAAATCTCGAGATCAATTTTTATACCAGGTCGAGTATGATGCCACAATTTATGATGTGTATATTCACACACACACACACACACACACAATCACACACATAAACATATCTATCTATCTATCAATCTATCTTAACGATATTTTCCATTAAAAAAACACATATATACAAACCCATCTGTAGATTGGCTACGTGAAATTCAGAGTGAGTCGTGAATTTTTGCCCTATTTTGCTTATCTTATAATTGAAAATATCTCGATGAAGCTCTACATTTTTTTTTATTATAGGAACTTTACTCGTTACCTCTTTTATCTTTGATAGATAAGTAGAGAGATAGACTAAATGATTATAGGTCTAAAACAAGTTAAAATTGCTAAGTCGTGAAAATGCATGACTTGAGCACCAAATACTTCAGAGATTGCATATCATTCGGCAGAGACAACATTGCTTTGTCTCAAGTCACGAAATTCTCTGTCCAAGTGACCTTTAATTTCATCTTTTCTCTTTGAATTTTCTTCTCTTTTTTCATGCCAGTTGTATTTTGGTTTGTCTCCTGTTTTTTTTTTATATTAGCTAACATGTTTGTAGCACAGATATTTTTGATGGTTAAAATAATTACTTAGATAAACAAAATATGAATTTATAGTTGTATTCGATGTCAAGGCACATAAGTTAGAAGGTTTATGAGCGTTTTGCAAACAAGCATTGGTGTCAAGCGTTTAGATCTGCCTGCACATCCTGCATATTCAGATATACATGGTGTTTCTAGCCATATGCCTATACACATGGAGGGGATAGCCGTTAAAAATACCTACTATGAAGCCTATTTTCCATCGTTTCTATTGACATATTCTCCAACTTAATGATTAAAAACTGTCTCACAACTATGACATCAAATAAATTTCATCCGGTTCACAGGCTTTTTCACCATAGGAGTGTGGCCCAAAGCTAGTCACGGTGACCAATGTGGTTTGATTACTAGTCACAGTACTTTTGTGGCTGTTGTGTTCGTGACTACAACATTTGCTTCCAAGTATTTGCTTTGTCAAGTCCTTCTGTGCCCACGCAGTGTTTGAAAGATCCACGAAACGGGGTTGACACAATTTAGTTGACCGTCAGAAGAAGATCCGGATAAAAGAATACAGAAAACCCGTTGTAAACAAATAACAAATATGTTTTTTTTTTATTAAAACACGTTTGGGAGACAATAAATAACAAGCAAACAATGTTTGCTTTCCTGACAAAAAGAAGAAGAAAGAATATAGAGAGAGGAAGTGTGACGATGAGGTGTGATTAGTATGACACTAATGTCTCTAAAGACTGGCATCTTGAATTTTTATAAAGTCTACCGGTTGTTCGGAGTACCTTGGGTCTACTTGGAAGGAATGCTCTTTGGCAGTCCTGAGTCTCTTGTCTCTTTTCTCATCCTCAACAGTAGATTGCAAATTTTAGTTTCACACACACACACACACACACACACACACAAACACACACACACACACACATATATATATATGTTTGAATAAAGATTAGGGAAACTTCATTTTTTAAGATCTTATTTTCTCACCTCTTCATGCCAGTCTCATTACTATAAGTTCCGTGAATTTGTAAACAAATACAAACTTCCGATGAAAATTGCCCTTTAATAACTTCTAAAACATAAACTTTCAGATTTATACACTGATCAACAAATGAGTTTCCAGACTTTTTTTTCGTATGGGCACTTTTATTGATAATACACACATGAAACTCTAGTTCCCTTTGAAGTAATCTCCTCCAGCTGCAATGCACTTGTACCGTTCCAACAGCTTCTGGAAGGCCCCATGGAAGTCCTCTTGTGTGAGCGTGTCAATGACCTTCGTCACAGCCTCTTTCATCTCCTCAATTGTCTCATAACGACAGTCTCTAAGTTTTTCTTTGAGCTTAGAGAATAACCAAAAGTCACAGGGAGCAAGGTCTGGACAATAGGGTGGGTGAGGAACTGTCTTGATGCTCATCTTGATTAAATAGTCTGTGACAAGGATGGAGTTGTGGACTGGTGCATTGTCCTGGTGGAAATGCCACTGACCTGATTTGAAGAGTGCTGGCTTTTTCCGACGGAATCTCTTCCTGAACTCCCTTAAAATCTCAACATAGTATTCCTTGTTGACTGTCTGTCCAGTGGGAAACCAGTGAATGTAGATCATGCCATTGCTCTCAAAGAAGGGATCATCAAAAGTTTGTGGGTGGATATGATCTGTCTGGCCTTCTTGGGTCTGGGAGAGCAAGCATGCTTCCACTGGGAACTCTGTCTCTTGGTCTCTAGGTCATAGCAGTCGATCCAGCTTTCATCGTAGGTCAAGAGAGCATAAAGAACTGCGGAATCTGAATTGATCATCTCGACCATCTACCAGCTGTCATGAAAACGTCTTTCTTTCTGATTTTCTCTGAGCACCCTTGGGACAAAATTCGCGCAAATCTTCCGCATCTTCAGTTCTTCGCGAATAATTGTGTGTACAGTTTCCACACTGACATCAAACTGTTCACTTATTGTCTCTAATAGACACATAACGGTCCTGATCCATGAAATTCTTTATTTGGCCAATTAACTCTGGTTTTCTGACTTCCTTATCCTACCACACTTCTCATCATCCTTCATAGACTCCCTGCCTTCCTTGAATCTCTTATGCCACTGAAAAACTGATGCTCGATTCATGCAAGTTGCTCGAAAAGCAGTCTGAAGTGTTCCATACGTTTCTGCCGCATTTTTTACAAGTTTAAACATAATTTTATTGCATATCGTTCTTCTAAAGTGTCCTCACGTCCAGATTGCATTTTTGAAATTCACCAGCTGTGAAAATCAGGCTTTAGTATATTGTATTCCAATTGCTACTGTAGCTGTTCATTTGAACCTGAAATCATAAAAACTGATCAGTCATCTCCTAAGATGTATAGGAATAACATACTGAATTTTCGAGTGTCTACGTCAACTTTAAATGCCTATACAAAAAAGTCTGGAAACGTATTGAAGGCACGTCACACACACACACACACACACACACACACACACACACACACACACACACACATATATATATATATATATATATATATATATATATATATATATATATCACGCTTCTAGCTGCTGTCTTGCGCCATTCCTCACTATTATCTATTGCTTCTGGCAGTCTTTTAGACTACATCCTGTATCTGTACAGAGCAGTTGCAGTCAAGTTCTTGTTTGTCGGCTAAGACTGGTACTTTCGTGTGAAGGGGTTTATTATAGAACATCACTAATGAGATTATCCTTGCTTTTCCAGCAGTGTCTTGCATGTCTTCTTCATCCTATTTAGCTAGTTTTAGAAATAGGAGGTAAGTAGCCGTACAACTGCTGTGGGATGTTTCTTTCATGATTTATTTAACATAGCTCGTAGCATTCTTGTTTAGTTTTCTTTTAGCTTTTCTCTATATTCTTAGTCAACATCTATGTGGTGTGTGTCCATGTAGATATCACAACGTCAACATTAGTCTCAGTTCCTAGGAGAATTCAGATTTTCCCCAAGATCCGGATAACAATAAAAATGATAGGCTTCATTCTACCATGCAGACCCCAGAAGTTTTTGGTATGGACTTTTCTTTCTCTTCATGGACCCGATATCCCTTACTATTTATTCATAGCTGATTGGTGAAGAGATGGATTCAAGTTTTTATAAAGGACATTAGCGTAAAGTTAAAAGCAAACACCTGTGTTTAGAATTGAAACTCTACAAGGTGATTCCTATGTTTCCCGATTATAGAAGTCAAGGGGAAATTTTCCCGTTAATCTCTGGTAATTATATATTGGGTCGATTACCAGGTATGCCTAAACGAAAGTCGGGTAAAATTGCGTCTATCAGGAAATCACATGTGTTATTGTATATTTCCAAGCAAAAAAAAAAAAAAAAGGCAGACAATCTCTTTCAAATGTTTACGGAATTCAAACAGTGACTATGAGCACATTTAGGTGGTGGGTGATTGGTTTCAGGAGTTACAACAATGATATGAGTGACAAGCTATATTTAATATAGTTGAAATTAATGAAATATTGGTAATCCGATGATTTCATCAGAGTTTATAGGTCCGATAAATAACGAAATAAATGAACAAGGCAACGAGTAAAATGCACTTTCTGACGCGATAGCAGCTGAAAGGCAATCTGGTAAAATGGCGTCTGCCGTGTTAACAGATGCATGGATATTAGTTCTTACGTGGAGAAAAAGTGAAAACGACGCTTTCATCTTTATATACATTTCACCTTTCTTGCATCCTGTCTATCTGTGTCCATTTGCTTTGATTTTTTTTTGTTTTGATTACTTGGTGTAATGGCATATCGGCCCTCGTGGGTTATTTAATTCCAAAGTCATCGTTAGAGAAAACCATTATAGTACTATTTAACTGTTACTGGCGAAAATAAAGTGTTTCACAGCTTTCCCAAGAGTATCAATCTGAAAGTGAACGTAATTACGAGATTGGAGTTTGAACAGGCTTACTCCGATGTCGAAGCATTTACATCCCATGATCACACTCCTTCTGTCTGTTGCTGTCTTTCTGTCTGTCTGCCTGCCTCTCTCTATTTCTCTTTCGCTCTCTCTCTCTCTCTCTCTATATATATATATATATATATATATATTTGTGTGTGTGTGTGTGTGTGTGGTGTGTGTGACTGTGTATGTGAATGTGTCTGTGTGTGTGTGTTTGTGTGTATGTGTGCTCTAAAAAGAAATATAACAATTATGGAAGTTTTAGTTTCGCTTCAAATTATTCTGAACCTAACTGAAATCATCAAATCTCTATCTTTTCTTATTGGTGCTCAAACGTCTTAAAGGTAATCCTGATATTCCTGCGATTCATTTTAAATATTTCCATCACTAGAGAACACTATATGATCATGTTCAAATATGTGTAATTTTCGACTAAAGTATATCCAACCGGGCCTCATGCCTTATGAGTAGAGTGTTTGCCAAGGGTCCGGAAGACTGGGGTTCAATCCCAGGTCGAGTCATACCAAAGACTCAAAAAATGGTGAGGATCAAGGGTAAAGTGGAGCCATCCAAGCCACGGAGTAGTGCCCTACCCTACACCTTGGTGTAGTAGCTATTGAAAAGAGAGCCTTCGGGTCATCCTCGACAAAGATCGCCAAATGTGCATTACTTATTTTATATCTAACTAGTAACAGCATTATGAATTTACAGGATTAATTTCTTTTAACAGTATGTCAATCCATATAGAATTATCTTATGCCTAGAGGTTAGGGAATCGCGTTCAATTTACTTTATATTTACATTTTTATTTTACAGTTTCTTAAGAAGTTTTTTTTTTCCACTTGGACCTATCGAATACGAATTATTTCAAACTGATGTATTTGAACAATAGATGTATTACCACCCCGGGTCAGAGTGTACCTGGAAGTAAAGGCAATGAAGAGGTATTCAATACTCCCAGAAGTGCAGAACTGTAACCCCAATATCAAATGTTGTTTAGTGTTATGTCAAGGACGCTACTTTTTTAGAAGGTCTAACATCTCTGGAAGAGGATAAATCATATTTTAAGCCCCTCTGACAGGGTAAATGTATTTCCTGAGAAATAAAATAAAGCTGAGTGTAATTTTTCAAGGATTGATGTAAACTTTACAGATAAAATAAGGTTTATCGATTTATGATTATAAGGTTTGGCCAGAGTTTTACACCAGAAATTCATTTCATTTTGTTCTATAATTGAAATGTTTTGAAAATTAAGAAAGAAATGCGAAAAGAAGTGTCAGATGGTGGCTCCGAAATGAATGCCTTCCATTCTATAATATCTAATTTTTTATCTGTAGGACACACAGAAGTTGATGTAAGTTGGGGATAGTTTAAACCTTCCAGCGAATAACTATTTATCTATTCATTTCCTTTATTTATTTTTTGGTTGCTGATGGCAGCTGAACGGCAGTGCGGTAAAATGGCGCCCGTAATGTTAACAGAAGTGTACCTATGAATCCTATGTGCGGAAAAAGTGACAACGATGCTTTTTACTAGCCTATTTTGAAGGCACATCAATCTCCGGCAAAATTACATTCTAATAAAATATATCTTTTAGCTTAAACCTGCTCTATTCACCGGTATTGTTTTTGTCCTTTTTATATCTGTCATGTTATATCTCTTGTCATTGTCATTGTCATTTAATATCGATAATTAGTTTCCGATGAATTTCATTACAGGCATTACTTTCGAAGCAAATCTTTTTTAGTGTCACTGCTCAAGAATGAATGTAAGATTTACTGAAAGAATTCGTATTATTTATTCCATACTTTCTTTTGCACTTATTAGCTCTTTTCTATTGATTTATTTTATTAGGTCATATCTAAATTTGAAAGAGAGCGTGACCTATTTACAAGCAATATAGTTGCTCGGTAGAATAATGTGACTTTAGGGGGTCTTCAATGGTCCTTATTTCTGTGTTCAGATATGTACAGACAAAAGAGCCACTGGTAACAGACAATACGTATTCACCGGAGGAGACGATGTACTGCCAATGATCTCTCCATTAGAGACAGAGCAAGAGGCTGACACCAGCTTGAATAAAACTCCAAGCACCAAAATCAATGACGTCCAAAAGAAGAACAACAATAAACGAGCCGCCCAGAGGCCGACACAGACGTTGCACTTCATTCACTTCCCAACACCTTCATCTTTTCCAAGTCACACTCAAAGTCACCGCAATTGGTGGCCAGTTACTCCGACCACAAAAGAAGCGCCGGAAACGGGATGATATTTTGGCGCCATCTTGTCTTGTAACTGGTTGTTCGCTGACAAAAGAAAGGAACTTAACGAACATGTGACCCCCCTCCTCCAGAGTTCAACAACCTTTTCCCTGGAAAAAGCTGAACGTCTCTGTGGTTAGTACAACCTGGCGAATATTATTTGGAGTGTGCGTAAAGGAAGGAAAGAAGGAAGGAAAATACAACCTTTGTTGGAATTAATTGATTTTTTTCCAGACTGGCTAAGAAATAATTAGTCTATCTGGAGAGAAATTACAAAAGTGTTCGACTAGTCTAATATTGGCACAGGGTCATGTATCAGTCGTATTCTACAAGGATGGCTTTCATTGTCAATGGTTTATGAGTGCAACTAGAAAACCATTGCACTACAAATGAGTGTGTTCTCTTCTAGAATTTGGAAGCTCATGTACCATCTCCCACCCACCAAAAAAATAAAAAAATAAAAAGATTTAAATGATAGTTTAATGCTCGGGGGAAAATAAGTTATAACTACAGATGTGGAAAAAATAATTTGGCAAAGTATACATTTTGCTCTCAGTATAAAAATGTTATCTATTCCTCATAGATTAGACTTGAAAATGAAGTATATGATTCTTATCATCTCGGTATGAGTGTGAGAGAGTGTTTGTAAGTGTGTGTGTGTGTGTGTGTGTGTGTGTGTGTGTGTGTGTGTGTGTGTTTGTGTGTGCGTGTGTGTTACACAGACAAAAGTATACATTAGCTAGAGTTTTATTAAAAAGTTACTGTTACAATTTCCTGAGTAAATGAGTAAATTTCCAGTCCAGTTGGCAACAGAATAAGTTTATGTGGCTTGTGATTCTGCTGAACATTATTTTCTCATCATCTAATTTTTTTATATAGCCATAAAATAAGTAAAGTTGGCGATCTTAGTCGGGGGTGACCCGAAGGCTCCCTTTTTAATAGCTACTACACCGAGGTGTAGAGGAGGGCGCTATTCCTTTCCCTGGATTGCTCTACTTTACACTTGATCCTTACCTTATAATGCTGAGTGTTAAGCAAGGCGGTACCAAGTACCATTTTTTAAGTCTTTGGTATGTCTTGACCTGGGATTGAACACCGGTCTCCCAGAACATTGGCGAACACTCTACTCTTTAGGCTAATGTCCCGGTACTATAGCCATAATAATTAGAAAAAGCTTCATTTTTTCGTTCAAGGAAGCTTCAATATCATCATAAAAAGAAGATTCATTAGAAAGGGGCACTGACTTTTTATCAGTCTAGGAGTTGGAAAACTCTGAATTTAATACCAATTATAATTTGCCAATTGACTGTACGTCGTGTCATATTCGTGCGCTAAGTGATAGATAAATACGTACTACTTTGTACAGTCTAAACCAACAGAATAAGCGTCAGAAATGAAACAGAATATGGATAAGAAACTTCCCGAATATTAGTGAAATAAAGACGCTAATAAACTAGCAAACGGCAAAAGAATCATTGCTGATGAAAAACTATTGGTTACTATTAAACTTGCAGACTAGTATAAGAATGTTTAAACTGAGTAGTGAACTTGAGATTATAAGAATTGAAAATACAAGATGTTATGTTGGATTATAATATAAACGAAATACTAATAAATGATACACTAGAATTAGAAAATCAGGAACTACAGTTAAGAAAGGATGGATTTTTACGGCATGTCAACCTGCTTGTTATTTTATGCACAGAGGTTAGAGAATTGCATACATTTTATGCTTATATTTACATTTTTGGGTAGATTCTTTAGAATTTTGCACATGGTTATATGATATCAAGTATTTCTATTTAATATAAATAATTTACCGGGGGGGCCGTGATATGCTGGATTACAACATTGGGGTAAAAAAAAAATCATTTGCAAAGAGGATACAGTTAATATATTCTAAGCCTCGTCGACTGGTTGTATTAAGAAATAAAGAAAGCGATGCAAACAAAGAAGAAATTAGGAAGATGAAAAAACAAACATTATTAAAGAATTATTAAAAACACAGCACACTTCAATGGAAGAAAAGAATGAAAAAAAATCAAACTTGCGAAAAAATGAAAATCTTCAAGGAAATAGTTACGAACGAAACAACGAATGATATTGCCTTAAATTTAACCGCCCTAAATGAATCAATATATACAGCAGTAACAATAAGAAAGTCAATACAAAAGCCTAAAAGAGCTAAGGCTAAGCAAATAAACTGAAATGAAGAACAACTATTGTAAAGAAAGATAACTTAAAATTCTGCCAAAAGAAATCTCAGTCTTAGATTAAATATCAAAAAGAATAACATTGAAAAGCAAAGGATTGTAAGAAATAAAATGTAAGTATAATATAAAAGAAAATTACATAGCAAATAGCAAAAAAGGATATACTGAAACAAAAAAAAAGTACAAAGAAAAAATATAAATATAGGAAATTTTGCAAACGAAACGACATTATCATAAGTCAGGAGAAAAATTCTAAAGAGAAATGATGAAAATAGTGGAGCCTATTAAAAACACTAACGGGGATCTGAAAAGAATATAACAGATTTGAAGAATAGAATACAGAAGGATTCAATGAGAATGAAGGATAGGTTGATTTTATCGCATATCAACTCTTACTGGATTATTTAATGCTGAATTCAGTCTTTTTTAAAGCCATTATGTAGTTTCAAATTACTATTTATATTTGATAACACATCTCTTGCCACAAGCGCTTTTAATTTGATAAGGTGTAATATAGAAGAGATACGGATAATAGATAGATTGATGAGAAAACTTCTCATCAATTATGATATGTAATACTCCAAAGCAGATGAAGATCGTCAGTACATCCCTAAGGTATGTGGGGACCGAAGATTGATTCAAGTAAAATATATAAAATTACAATCATCGGGTAGATATCTAAAATTGACAAATAAGGGGATTCTGAAACGAATTGACCAATATGAATCCAAGAAGGTTTGGTTTGATTTGGTTTTGTTTTATGGCATATCAACCATTGTAGGTTATTTAATTCCAAATCAATTTTTATACTTATAAACAGTTATATTTCAAACAATTCAGTTTAGCATAAGTACGCAGTTTAGTTCTATTTGACCCATAAGTAGGACTCTATCAGGTGCTATCACTCCAGTCCAGAGTTGACCTGGAAGTAATGACAACAAAGAGGTACTCCACATTCCCGAAAGCTCCTACATTACTGGAGCCTCATCTTGAGATTGTTTACTATCAAATCCAGGACACTCGTTGGGGTTGACTTAACACCCTGCAGAGATGCAGTCGATGAATTCTACTACTCTAGCCGACCGGGCTAGAATCCAAAATGGCTACTCTCAATAATCAAAGAAATTCAACAATTCAAACAAGACCTACAACTAGACAAAAAAAGTTGAATCAAGAGCGAAATACAAAAAATGGACGCGAGACATATTAAGCAGAAATACAGGCAGACTTACCTGAAAATCAGAAGAGAAGAAAAATCCTTATAGGGTCAATACACATTGTGAACAAAGACCCTGATTTTAACGAAAAACTAATCAATCAGTGATTGCAGATTTCTAAGCTAAAACCAAAAAAAAAAAAAAAAAAAGAAAACTTTATCCCATAGGCTCAAGGCCAAACCTTACCAATAAGATCCAACTGACACATATTCTTGGGAATGGAGCAGAAGTAAAATTTTATTTCTGTACGAAGAATGAGGAAACGATTGATTTTCAGACTCCTCTACTCTAAGCCGAAATGAATTTAAAAACAAAACTGAAATAATTGAGAAGGGGAATACCTGCATTGAAAGATTTGCCATCCGTGTAAACTCCTCCCCGCAGATAAAAGGTAGGAAGCAACACAGAAAATGGACACGATGATCCGAGTTCATTCCTGGACGAAGCTGTCTGTGTTTCATATTGAGCTAATATTCTTGGGAAAGGTAGGCAGCCAAATATTCTCCCTCCATCTTGGGGTAAATAGTAGGACATAGTGGATTCTTTAAACCAGGTATTGCAATTGGTCTAGAGGAAAGAAGACTCAAAAGTCAAACCTGTTGAGCTTCGCTTAACAATTGACTTTGCATCGAATTCTGCACTTTTAGATGGGTTGGGTTGATACATATTTTTAGATATGATTTAAATCTGTTTACTGCAAATCATTTTTCAAAGAAAGTGATCTTATTCTTTGTTTTATTTATTATTTCTTTGCCATTTAAAGCGACGCATATAATTGATGTGTGCGTGCGTACGTACATTATGGTTATTCATGGCAAGTTGGAAAATAGACGATAGTGAGGTTTTGAATTAGTCACGAGAAGCTGAGAAAGGGAGACGATGCCAGAGGATAAAATATAGAAAAAGATGAAATTGAAAGAATGTTAGATTTCATAATATTGTCTGTTGTTATTATTACTTTGAATCTCAGGTATGTGCGGAAGAAGAAAAAGAAGAAAAAGAAATGAAGAGGAGTACGAGGGAAAGGGGAGAGAAAAGGCACAGAAATTTGTTTCGATCTCTTTCAGTCTTCTCTCGATTATAAATGTTTATTTCGTATAATTGTTTTAGTGTGCTGGCTGGACTGCGAGATTGTAATAAGGGAGATCGAAATGCTGTCGCGCTATCTCGTTTGGTTTAATGATGAATTCTCTGGGAATTTCTGTGATAACAAAGATCACCCAATCCTAAGGCCAAACCATATCTTAATTAAGAAGAAGAAATGACTTGGTCAACTTCTAAATTTTGTTGTCCCCAAAGACTACGAAGTTTGAATTAAAAAAATGAATAGGTAGACAAATAATCTGATCTTTCAAGAGAACTGAGAAAGCTGTGGAAGGTGTCGGTGATACCAATTGTACTTAATGCTTTTGGCACAGTACCAACAAACAGAGAAAATTATATATATATATATATATATATATATATATATATATATATATAAAAAACATTATCAAGACTGAATCTTTGATTTTTTTTTTAAATTTCGACTGGCCCAGTTAGCTGGAGTTGTAAAATAGACCGACAGCATCTCTGCGAAGGGTAAGACTACCCCAACAAATGTCCAAGATATAACAGTAAACAGATGGTGAGGCTACAGTAATGTTGGAGCTTTTGGGGATACGGCGTATTTCTCTATTGCCATCGCTTCCAGGTCCACTCTGCCCCGGAGTGGAAGCACCTGAGAGGATCCTATCAGTAGGTTAAATAAAGCTAAACAGTGTACAAAATTGAATTGCTTGAAATAGAACTGTTTTTGACTTTTAAACTGTGTATTTATGCTAAACTGAATTGCTATAAATTGAACTGTTTATATGTATAAAACGAGATTTGCTATTAAATAACCTACAATGGTTGATATGCCATAAAACCAAACCAAACCAAACAAAAATTTCAAAATTTGAATGAAGTTTCGAGAATTCTTTCTATAAAGAAGTGATAATATCTATATGTGTACATGGTTCAGTGGCTATTCGTGATACTTTTTAATAAGCATAGTTTGGCGAAACATGGCATTGCACAAGTATACTATCTTTTATATTCTCAAAACCTTCATATTTGTGCGATTTATTTTTCTTTTTTCCTAAATTGAAAATCTTTTTCAAGCATAAAATTTGAGAGTCTATAGGAAATTGAAAAATATTTTAGGGTGCTTTTTACTTTATTAAAATAAAGTTTCAGAAATACTTTGACCTGTGAAAACTCACTGCGATAACAGTGCTAAATTCCAAGGGTGCTATTTTTAAGAAAGTCAATATTTCATTCATTAAACTTTTCTCTCTTGCAAAAGACAGCTAGTTTTTGAACACATTTATATACAGAAACATATAATTTTTGAAATATATAGATAGTATTTGTCGTGATATCACAATGAATAATATTTCCAAATTCCTTTTCCATATTGTGGTTATTGTTGCTGCTGTTGTTTCACGTGGGTGATTCGTTGCCTGTTCGAATATAAGCTACTTTCCCAGAAAAAAATCCGAAAGAAATCAAAGAGAGACAGAGAGACAGAGAGGGAGACAGAGACAGAGAGAGACAGACAGTGAGAGAGAGATCCGACAAGTTTATTTTTGCCAGACATCAAAAGTCTCTTTTTGGATAAAAGAAGGAAGCTGTCTGCAAAACTCCCAAGTGCGAAATGAAGAAGTGGATTTTTCACGCCACTGTGGCGATTAAGTTTTTGTCAAAGAGCTGACACGAATGAAAATAACAAAAATAATATCATACAAGATCATAGGAAAGAACTTAAATACTTCTCAGTGCCTATATTAACACTGCGTAAGTGTATGCGAGTCTACGTTTCCTATATTATCGGCATATCGATAGGAACTTTTCAAATCTGAGAGTTTCTCATCTGTCTCAAGAGAGAGAGAGAGAGAGAGAGAGAGAGAGAGAGAACGATAAGCTGCATAGGTGTGCATGAATATCTATATGACATACTGATATTATAATTACAACTATTAAACCTCCTCCTTCTACTACTACTATTGATAATAATAATAATAATAATAACAATTCTAAAGACTGCAGAATTTCTGAGATTAACGAGAACACTGGGAAGTCTCCTGGAGACGCTGCAGTTAAAAAGTAGCAAGTAGTTAAATAATAATAATAATAATAATAATAATAATAATAATAATAATAATAATAATAATAATAATAATACACGCTGTAAGAATATACAATCACGACATAGGAATGGAATTTGGCATAGAAAAATGTGCAATGCTTGTAATGAAAAGCGGCAAACGACACCTGACGGACGGAATGGAACTGCCAAATCAAGACAAGATTAGAACGCTCGAAGAAAAGGAAATGTATAAATACTTGGGTATCTTGGAAGCTGACACCATCAAACAAGTGGAGATGAAAGAAAAAAATTCAGTAAGAATTTCTCAGGAAAACCAGAGAGATACACGAGACAAAACTATGTAGCAGAAACCTTTTTAAAGGAATAAGTACCTCGGCCGTACCCCTCGGGACTCTTTTTGAAGTAGACCAGAGATGAACTTAAATCGACCAAAGCATAAGAAAAATAATGACCAGGCATAAGGCATTACATCCCAGAGACGACATTGACAGACTATATATATCAAGAAAGATGGGAGGAAGAGGACTTGCTAGCATTGAAGATAGCATTAATGCATTGATACAGCGACTCGAAGACTACATAGAAAAGTACGAAGGAGGACTGACTATAGTCACCAGAAACGATACTGACGACATGAACAACAACAGAATGGCAGTAATTAGAAAAAATGGGAAGAAAAACAACTCTATGGGCGTTTTAAACGACTAATAAACAACATCTCACACAAGAAAACCCGGATGTGGCAAAGAAAAGGAAACATTAAGAGAAAAACAGAATTTCTCCTAATAGCAGCACAAAACAACGCCATAAGAACAAATCATATCAAAGCGCGAATAGAAAAGGTGCAACAAAATTGCAAATGTAGATTATGTGGTGATAGAGACGAAACCATAAATCACATAATAAACGAATGTAGCAAATTAGCACAGAAGGAGTATAAGACTTGACATGACTCGGTGGGCAATGGGATCCACTAGGAGATGTGCAAGGAAGTGAAATTTGACCATACAAACAAATGGTATATGCATGACCTAGCATTTGTCCAAAACAATGGCACTCGTAAACTCCTATGGGACTTTGACATAGAAACGGATAACCTAATCTAGGATAAAAAGCCAGACCTTATAATAATAAACAAAAAAAAAGAACTTGCAAACTTGTGGACCACTGAATAAAACTGAAAGAAAATGAAACGAAGTATAAGTACCAGGTCCATGCTAGGGAATTGAAAAAAACCATGGAACATAAAAATGACAATAATACCAATCGTGATTGGTGCTTTTGGTACAGTCACCAAAGGATTATTAAAGGGACTTGGAGAATTTGGAGGTAGGAGGACAAGTGGAGACCATCCAAACTATAACATTATTGAGGAAGACCAGAATACCGAGAAGAGTTTTGGTGACTTGAGGAGACTTGCTGCCACTCAAAGTCCAGTGAAAGACCATCAGTTAAAAGTGAGGTGAAAAACTCTCAAGCAGTATATAATAGTAAGATTAATAATAATAAAGACTTCGAAAAAGGGCTGGTAGAGTTGGAAATGGGAGGACGAATTGAGATAATCCAAACTATAGCATCGTTAAGATCAATCAGAATACTGAGAAGTGTCAAAAAGACTTGAGGAGAGTTCTTTTCGCTCAAACCCAAATGAAAGACCATCAGCTAACGATGGAGTGAAAAACTAGCAAGAAATAATAATAATAATAATAATAATAATAATAATAATAATAATAATAATCGACTTTGCTGTCCCGGCTGACCACAGAATAAAACGTGAAGAATGTGAAAAAAGGATAAGTACCTCGACCTTGCTAGAGAATTGAAAAAGCTGAGGAACATGCAGGTGGCGATTGTACCAATTGTGATAGGTGCTTTTGGCACAGTAATTAAAGGATTATTAAAAGGTCTGAAGGCCTTGGAAGTTGGTAGACAAGTGGAGACCATCCAAACGACAGCATTATTGAAGACGGAGAGAATACTGAGAAGAGTCCTGGAGACTTGAGGAGACTTGCTGTCACTCAAACTCCTATGAAAACCCATCAACTGACGCAGATGTGAAAAACTCCCGAGGAATAATAATAATAATAATAATAATAATAATAATAATAATAATAAATGGCAGGCAAAAGTAACGTCAAAAGAACTACGGAAAAGTTAAAGTAGTGGAATATAAAAGTGAGAGTAATACTGGTCATAGTTGGATCATAGTTTGAGTCCACTGGACAATACCAAAAACCCAGAGACCGCCCAGATCATAGCACAATTCTGATTGGCTAGAATACTAAGGATTGTTCTGAATATTTTAAGATATTTACTGCCACTCAATTTTCAATGAAACTCACCAGTTACAAGTGGATTGAAAGCGAACTTTTCACAAGCAGCTCTCCACTGGTGGCTTTTTCCCCGAAGTCTCCTCAGATATCCAGAAATCTTCAAGCTGATTTTAATGGTGCTGTGACCTGGGTGGTCTCGATTCTTCCTCTTATTTCCACTTCCCTCACTTTCTTTCTCCGTACCGTTCAAAGTCTTTCGGCTCAATTAGTATCCCCGGTACCTTCATGTTCCAAAATCTTTTTCATCTATATGGCAAGATACAGGCAAAACACCAGTTATAAATTGTCTGAACATTCTTAAAACTAAAATATTTTGAACATATCTCCTAATGTAAACGAGTAGAAGCAGATATCTAAAATATGAACAAATAGAAACCTATCAGAATATGCATTAGTGATGATACCTTGAGATTTATCAAGAATAGATGAAATTGTAAAAGGAATCGCTGAAAACTGAGACCTTTTAGAAACTTTCAGAAAATTGTACAGACAAGTAGAGCCCATATTTTGCAAAAAGTAAAGTCTATATAAATCAATTTGTATTTGTCTTTAAAAGATATTACAATCATGCATTTCTAGGTTATCAGTACACTATAATTCACCTTCAGTTAGAGTCACAAACCAGGAACCGTCCAAGAAAATAAGATGCACAAAATTCACAGAAACTGAAATAGGGACCACACACTGATGGTGACGAGATGTGCTTGGAAACCAAAAGAAATATTTTATTCTCGTCGTTAGTCATTTCAGAATAGTGTTCGTTTAGGTCGATATGGCTTATCAGAGTTCTAGTTGAGAAAGATCACAGAGAAACCCTACGTGTAAGGTGGACATGCCGGAGACTTGTCCCTTCAACCTTCACAGATACTTGAGCTGCTTGATAGATATGTTTTCTCTCTGCCGCTTAGATCTTTTCTTCCTACTAGATCAAAACAGATATTTTTAATGGAGGCTCAGACAGACATACTGAGAGTCGCATAGTTCGTATTCTGATTGGTTGGAATACATGTTTATGACCCCTTATTTTTCTTTCACGTACATCGAGGAAGTGGGTGCGTAGAACCAGTTGAATTTCAGTCTGTCCTTGCCATATGAGTAGTGGTTGTCAAAGTCATACTTTCATTTGTGCTGTTGAAAGTGGTTCCGACAGGTTATTACAAGTGTGATTCCCCTTGGTTGCCCCATCCTTGTTCCAAACTAAAGCGAAGCTTAGTAAGTTATTACTTAATGCCACACACTTGTATCTAGATATCTAGAGAATATTGACTTTTTCTGGAACTAAGACATTAATTCAACGAATATCTTAAGCTAGAATCAATGCGGAAGTCATGTAAACGATATTTCTTTCACAGTTTTGTTCTACTCTCCTTAAAATCTCAGGTCACCTTGTTAAAAAAAATGCTACAAACGTACACAAGCAGCTGAGATGTGGCTTTTCTATCATTTTTCTTTCTATTTCTTTTTGGTAAATATTTGTTCAAGAAATATAATTTACTTCTACGCAAATGAAACAATGTGGGCACGTCTTGTCAGATTTTACTTGCAAAATAAAAGCCACTATTTTTCTTTCGCTTTCATTCAATTACTTGTTATCGTTCTCTCTATCTTATGCCTCTGAAATGCCATTATCTTTCTAAAGGATGTTTTTCTCCAGCGTTTATTTCTTTTTATTCAGCTCTCTTTCTTCTCCTTTTTTTTCTTTTCTTTTTTTCGTCTTTTCAGTCTTTGTCATTCTAATACACGGCAAAATACAGGTATTAGTTCACCTTTTTTTCATCGTTTACTCTATGACCCGCTGCCCCGGCAAAATCCAAGTGATGATTTTTTTTCTGGTCAATTTGTGGTAGACTTGGTCTTCTGGCCTGTGATCTATTTAGGCGATCCACACGTATATCAAAGTCCAAGAAAATCTTAAACGTTTCTTTTTTAGGGACCGATTCTGATTTGTGCATTGTCAGTATGGTGAAATTTAATTTTTTTGTATTAATCCTTGCGGAATTCCTCTTTCTTCCAAAATCTTTGCTGGGAGCTTTTTCTTTTCTTTTCTGGCCCTTTTTTCTTTTTACTTTCTTCCTCGTTTCTTTTTTTTTTCTTTCTTTCATTCTTTTATTTCCCATTTTTCTCATTCTTTTTTTATTTCCATATTTTCTTCTTTATCTTTATTTGCTTCATCCTTTATTTTCTTCTTTCTGCTTTCTCTCGCTTAGTAGATCAATTTTATTCTTTTTTTCTTTTCCTTTTTGTCTAATCTTCTTATCTTTATTTCTTTTTGTAATCTTCTTTCTCCCTCCTTATTATTTTCTCCTTTTGACTCTTCCGATTCTATTCGGTTTTTATTTCTTTTAGTTTTCCTCTGGTTTTCTTTTGATTACTTTCTCTTATTCTCTTTTCTTTCCTTTATTCTCTTTTCTTTCCTTTATTCTCTTCTATTTCTCTTATTCTCTTTTCTTTCCTTTATTCTCTTTTCTTTCCTTTATTCTCTTTTATTTCTCTCATTCTCTTTTCTTTTCTTTATTCTCTTTTCTTTTCTTTATTCTCTTTTATTTCTCTTATTCTCTTTTCTTTCTCTTTTTCCCTTTTTTTTTCTTACAAACTTTTCTTCTTTTTCTGTTTTCTTTTTTCTTGCTTCTCTATTTCCTTCGATCAGTTTATTTATTTTCATACTGTCTTTCTACTTTCTTTTTCTCATCTTACTTTCCATTCATGCACTCGAACTTAGACTTATTTCCTTTCGTTTAACTTTTCCTATTCATGTCTTTCCTTAAATTTCTTTATCTAACGTTATGTCTTCGTTGTCTTTTTTTTTTTTTTTTTGATTCTCCTTATTCTCCCCAAATCCTCCTTTCTATGTGTTTACAAGCGAGGGTATTTTCTTTTCGGTCTTCCAGACCCTTCGCGTCTTCTAATGCGACCCTAACTTCCATTAATTAATATACTAACGTAAAATCCTTTGTTATACATTATTCTCCTTGACCTTCCTCTTTAATAGACATGCTGTTTTTCCTTTTTTTTTCGCAAGAATATTTTTCGCCTCGGCCGAAATTCCATTCTTTTCTTTATGTTGGGTACAGTGCTTTAATCTTTACCGCTTCATATTCTCGCCAAAATTTGGAGATGCACTACCAACGGCTAACATAAGCATCACTTTGAAGTCTTTTTTATAAGTGTTTTTCCCTGGTAACAAGAAGCATAAGCACTGTCTTACTTATGACAACCAGGCATTTGAAGAAAAAATACGAATAAAAGCTGCCCGGAAACAAGAACTATCAATACTAAAACAAATAATAAAAATAATGATAATAATAATAATAATATCCTGTGCGCTAAACAGGGTGAGAATATATATATATATATATATATATATATATATATATATATATATATATATATATATATCAGAGGGTATTAAAAATTGAATAGGCAGTAAACCAAGTAAGAAAAAAAGTTCACGAAGAATGTAGAACTGATATAGTATGTTGTGGTTTGGTTTATTTGCTTAACGGCACATCAATGCCTTATGAGTAATTTAAGGTTGATTCACTGCAAAATTTTAGATTGAAAACTGTATTTTAATATTCCATTGTGTTTCTTTGCACTTCAAAAAATCTTTAATGATTTATTGGCATACAGTGATTTGATATCAAACATTCTTTTCTAATACAAATAATTTGTACACAGCTTTGGTTTGGTTTGGTTTTATAGCATATCATCCATTGTAGTTTATTTAATGCCAAATCCATTTTCATACATATAAACAGTTCTATTTCAAACAATTCAGTTTAGCATAAGTATAGAGTATAGCGTTATTTGACCCATATATAGGACCCGATCAGGTGCTACAATCTATCTATCTATCTATCTGTTCATATCTATCTAGCTAGCTAGCTCGCTAGCTATCCTAGTCTGTTCTTATCTGTCTATCTATTGATTATTATTTTTTATCATTTTAATTCCTTCCCACTGAAAAAAGCCTATCCTTCCCATTTTCATTTCTGTTTATCTCAAGTAAATAATACGTTCCTTAATTACCATCCTTACGATCCCCAGTTCATATTTTTTACAATATATTTGTTACTTAACCCAACCTCATTACAAATGACTCTTCATGCTTTTTTTCTTTCTTTTTACTTTCTTTCCTTTTTTTTCTCTCGTTCCATATCACTGGTCTCATTAACTTATCAATTATAGCCTCAGCTTTGAGAATCACACTCTACTTAATGTTTTTTCGATGGGGCTTTTATATTTTTCAATTCAATATTTTATCTATTTCATCCTTTAAGATCACTCATTTCTTCATTGCTTATTTTTTGTTAGTCTTCTGCACATTATCTCCCTTTATTTTAACGTCCTTGCCGTTGCCTCGGGTTTCCGTCTTACTTTTTGGTTCAAATTCTTTTTATTATTTTCTTTTGTTTTTCCTTTTTTTTCCCCCTAAGTTTCTGTCTTCACAGTTTTTAATAATTCTTGTTCTTTTTGTGACATTTTCTCTTTTGATCACCTTTATTTATTTAACTTTATTTTTTGGCCTGATCGAATTATTTTTTTTTAAATTTTGTATATATGTTCTTGCTTCATTTTTCATCTTTAACCCCCCAAATTCTACCTGGTTCAATTGACATATCTTTTCAACCCTAAACTCTAGATTTATATTTGTAAAAACTAGTTTTATTAATTTTCTAATTTCTTTTATCTATCTTCTTTTTTTTTTTTTTTTTTAGTCCAAAACTCTTTGATCTCGGTGGATTTTTTTCTACTGTATCTCTTTCATTTTTTCGCCGCTAATTCTATTTCATCCCACATATAAGAATTATATCTTCAATATATTTAGTGCCTTCACTGATTATTTGATCTATAAGATCGAAAGAGTATTATAACTGTCCTTCAGTGTAGATCTACGGGAAAAGAGTTTGGTTTAGTTCTTTTGTTTAATGGTGTATCAACACTCGTGGTATTTATTTAATGTCAAATCCATTCTTGTAGAAGGACAGTATTTTTAATATTTAACCCATAGTTAGAGGGATATGGGTTTTCAATGCTTTCCCAAAAGTGTTTGTTCGAAATTGTATCTGGTGGCGAGGCTTCAGTTCCGGAAACCGGTGATTAGGGAATATTCTTTCGTTGCTATTACACCCAGGTCCATTCTGACACACAGAGATAGTATCTGTTAGGATAACATCGATAGGTTAAATTTGCAAATTATTTGTGTAAGACAAGTATACTTGATTTCATATAACCGTATGCAAAAAAACTCTTAGGAAATTACACTAAAATGTATATATAAAAGTATAATATACTTATACCTATAAACCTATATGTATTAAATAACCAGACGACTAACACGCTGTTAAAATTAATCAATCACGAATCTAATTGAAGCAAAAATGTAATTCATATATTTGCTTGCACCAGCTGCTTAAAACACTTCCCTGAAAAGACTGAATGTTCATTTTACTTTATAGTTTACACCACATGATCAAACCAATGAATTACAATAAAATAATATTTACAGAACAACATTTCCGCTCAAAAGGTCAAAAGTTCAATAGAGATGCAAATTTCACCTTCATAGAAAGAATAAAAAAACACATAGGAAAATATCATGGTGATAATGAAAACACACGAAGATCAATTGATAAAACTCCACCAAAATCCTATTCCAAATGACTTTAGCATTTTCCTAAATCATTCTGAAAAACATCTTGGGATTGGAGGGACTGATATAGGTTTACTCATAACCATTGAAGTAAACAGATGCCTAACTTAGGCAGTCATGGCTAATTTGAAACGCACCCTGTCTATGCTTAACATATATATTTTAAATGGAGAGCTCAGTGCCAGTTCTCTATGATAGCAAGTATAGTATAAAGGTCAGTCGAAGATACTTGGATACTAGAAATATTTTCATTCAAAGAATGTATTTGCTACTTCACTAGTTCATTTTTGTCGTTTCTTTTATAGCATATGAACAATTCTAAAAACAATTTTTAAAAAACTTTCTAAATAAACATTTCTTCCCAATTTTTTTCTCTAGATTACTTATAGTAGAAATTGTGAACAAAAATATATTTGGCTATATTCATATATAAATAGTACTCAGTATCGGTGATATATATAAATGTATAGATAGATATAAGGTAGGATAGTGTAGACTAAGTGTTGGTCTGATGATCTCATAAGCCAGTCATCCAGCGGCGTTGCCTTTGACAACGCTATCTTAACTTTATATATATATATATATATAGAAAGAAAGAAAGAAAGAAAGAAGAGAAATAGATCTCTTACCAGGTATAAATCTAACATGGACTATCTATTAAATGAGAATGCTTATGCACATGCGCACTTCGTTAATCGTTATGTGCATTGGCGTAGAGTTGTCAAGAGGTCCCAACGAACTGACAATCAAAGGATGCTAAACGTTAATCGGATTTTTGGCATGATTTGGGTTCTAACTTAAAAATGCGAAAGCAAATCGTATCAACGTTTCAATTTATGAAGTCAAGTCATTTCCAGGATGCGTTTTCCCGAACGACTCCTTTCGTCCCTAATAATTGCTTTTCTTTTTTGTTTTTTGTTTTTTGTTTCCTTTTTTTCTGTCCTCATTGTGATTTGTCTACTCTTCATGACATCATCCGCATAGTTGTAATTCGTCATTTTTACTTCTTTTATTTTTATATTTGATATTTGTTTTTTTTTTAAATTTTCATTAACTTCGAGACCTCCTTTGGCATTCACCATTTAATATGCCTTTTTTCATTCATCTCTTTCGTTCTTGTTTAATCATTCTATCTTAACTGAAGCAGACTTCTTTCTTTCTTTCTTTCTTTCTTTGTGTGTTATCTTTTAGTGGCCATAAATTGAATATGTATATAGTTTTTTTTTTATGTTTTAATTGTTGAGCTTGATATAAAAACAAGAATGATTAATCTTCAAAATTTTTATCGTCATCTTTCTTTTTATTTCAATTTTTAGTTCTACATTACTGTTCATATTTTGAAAAAGGAACATTCTGATATCTTTTAAAATTTGATTGATTCTGTTTCTTATTTGATTTTTCTTTCTTTCTTCTTTGTCTTCTTTCATTTTGCTTTTATTCTATTTTCATTTATGTCGTTTTATTCTGTGGCACATGTTTGTGAGACTGCCTCACAAATTTCAACTAATCGATATATTGATATTGTGAGACAATTCAGTTATTCTTTCCGTAATTCTACGTGTTTATTGTATCTCGTGGCACCGTTACAGAAAGAAATATATCGCAGAAATACTGCTAAATCAACGAAATATATCTACAGCGCAATAAAGTTTTTTGAAACACTGGGCCGATTTTAAACCTTTCCGAAATATTAGATTTGAGATCACAGTGTAGGTGCTTGATTTTGCATGAATAAGCTCCTTCTCCCAATAAAAAAAATGATGATGAACAAAATTGATGCTTAAAGCATTTACATTCAAATTCTAATAGAAATGTATCGCACTTGTTGCTTTAATTATTTTACTTTTTAGAATTTAGATGAAGATGAGAACACATCTGAACAGTTATATATCCAAAGGATTCTTTATGTGTGTGTGTGTGTATGTGTGTGCGTGGGTGTGAGTGTGTCATTATACTAAGATAGCCTTGTCTGTAGGACTTACTAAACGCAGTGTGTATCCTCTGAAGAGAAGTAAGACACCCTCCAAAAAAAAAAAAAATAAAATAAAGTGGCGAGAGTGTCCAGGGTATGACAAAACCATATCTGGGTGTTAGGCTTTAGTTCTAGTGGGTGTGGTGTCACTTCCTTATTGTCATTACTCCCAAGTTCACTATGATCTGGAGTGGTTTTGTGTTAAGGTCTGATCTTTGGTTCAAATACATCAGTTTTCAGGTAATTTCAATTAGATGGTAGAACTAAATATCATATAACCGTGTCTAAAATTCTTTTACGAAAAGTTTAAATATAAACGCACAATGTTCGCAATTTCTTATCATCCTGGCAGAAATTAACATCAGAGGCCGTAACATGCCGTAAACATCAAACAATCAATCTTATTATACTAAGCTTTGTGAATGAGACGACAAACATGAAAACAAAATTACAGGGAGTTTTTGCTTATTTCACTTGGATTCTGAAAAATAACATCGAAAACGTATTAACAATTCAATGCAACGTAATAAATTGATGTCTTTTGCCGTTTCACGTAATATATCCAATCACGGACAGAAACAGTCCTGTAGTATTGAGTAAGGACTTGTAAACAGGATTACAATGTGAAAGGTTGTTTAACTGAGGACTGTAATGGAGATTAAGGGGATGGAAACTATTGATGGAGGAGGGGCCGTGCATAATTTGTAGTGGTGACTGGGGGACAGATGGTAGGGGCTGACTGGACATTGAGGGTTGGCGATGGGAAATGCAATCAAAATGTTATTCACACATTCATATCAACTTGGTGATTTATTGCATCTATTAACATGAAGCTAATATAGGCTCGCGTAATAATTAGAAATGTGATTACAGGTCTAAATCCGAGAATATATATATACAATTAGAGATATGTATTTCTATCTATATATCTATCTATCAACACCCACGAACACACAAGCACACACAAACCTACATCTCCCCAACACACATAAATATGTATATACATATAATGACTGCTATATAATAGAAAAATGCCATCTGCTCAAACCCGAAAAGATCAACCGTTAGAATACATGTGACTCTTTAGACTAACTTCATCCTTGTAAATTCTGCCGCATATGTGTTAAGCAAAAGAAAAGTCTTTAGAGTTGAAATTCACTCTATGCAGTTTCCCAGGTCTGAGAACCTACATACTTTGTCACAGAATTGAAACGGATTATCTGTATGTTGTTGCGGTTGAACCTGTGTAAAATATACAGACACTTTTTTTGCTGACATAAGATCTCCTATGATTAACAAATTCAGGTTTGGACTAACAGACCCTCCTGCAGATGATATAAACATATCAATACTGAAAAGTATATCAGATCAAGTCCTATTTACAAAGTGTTCCTTTGAATTTGGTGTGTTCGATTTTTCGTATTTCAAATGCTTCACACTAATTGAATATCACTTTTTGTCCAAACTAGTCGATACACGCACACTAACACGTGCGCACACGTACATATATATATATATATATATATATATATATATATATATATATATATAATATTCAGAGATAGATAAATAGATAGATGAGCAAAAGCGATAATACAAATTGGAATATTACTTTTATGTAGTTGATATTTTGATTGTTCTCAAATAGTTTCGAAATATATATATATATATATATATATATATATATATATATATATATATATATCATCATCATGCCGTGTCGCTAGCACGGATATCCCTGACCCTCTGTCGAAACTTGTCCCTATCATTCATCGCCTCCGGCAGGTCTTCAGGACTACATCCCGTATCCTCACATAGCTGCTGTATATATGTTCGAGCTGGTCGTCCTACTTTTGCTTGGCCATATGCGGGGGTCCATAGGAGTACATCACTGATGAGTTCGTCCTTGCTTCACCAGCAGTGTCCTGCGTGTCTGGTTATATATATATATATATATATATATATATATAGTGTCATCCACCGACAGATTGTTTTGTTGTTTCACATCTCTTCAGTGTGGCCAGACACGTTAGAAGCTTGAAGCTGGGATCGAAAACACCCCAACTTTACGTTACACTTAGTATCAGACCGCTCGGCCAACAAGCGTACCACGTCAGCTAGGGAATTATAAGATATATATATATATATATATATATATATATATATATATATATATATATATATATATATATATATCTTATTATGAACTGAGTTCTCCAATAGCCATTAAGAGCATATGTAAACAAAGGAAAAAATACACATATGCGTAAAAATTCCTTCGCTTACGCTGAGGCTGCAAAGTTTCTGCGGTAATATATCTACCCGGCGTAAAGTCAGCAGAGTTTCGATCCCAGCTTGAAATATCTCGCATGTCTAGCCACGCTGATCAGTTGTAATACAGCGTAACCGTCTATCTCTGGATGACTATATATATATATATATATATAGTCATCCAGAGATAGACGGTTACTGTAACCGAAATGTTAACGTCGACTTTACATCATAATAAATTCACCTATTTTGATTATGTTTTTCTGCTAACTTCATACAGTCGGATTTTAATCCATATTTACTTTCATACTGTCCTTTTGGAAAAACAAATACCAAATAAAATCTTACACGACATTTAACATGGATGATTCCAAACGATCTATATATATGGAAACTTACTTGTTGCGTATTTCTCAATGATCAGGAGGTTTTGTCTCGTTTCTTTGGGAAATCCAACATTTTCAAATGTTTCCACGGGCCAGACACGTTATTATGAGTTTTGAATTATGAACACTATGTGCACGTTTGTGTATCTTTTCGTTGTATATTTCTCATTTGCTCCTGTCATCTCAGTAAACATCCATCGTTATGTGAACTATTTTGATATCCAAGTCCTGATGATGGTTACTGAAACCGAAACGATAATGTCGACTTTACATCATAATACATTTACATTGGCCCAGCGGTTAGAGTGTTCGCCAATGGCCCGGGAGACCTGGGTTCAATCCCAGGTCAAGTCATACCAAAGACTTTAAAAATGGTACTTGATACCACCTTGCTTAACACTCAGCATTATAAGGTACGGTTCAAGGGTAAAGTGGAGCAATCCTGGGAATGGAGTAGCGCCCTCCCCTACATCTTGGTGTAGTAGCTATCGAAAAGGGAGCCTTCGGGTCACCCTCGACTATGGTCGCTAACTTTACTACTTACATTTACCTATTTGGATTATGTTTTTCTGCTACCTTCATATATACATATAAAAAAGTAAGCAAAGTTGGCGACCATAGTCGAGGGTAACCCGAAGGCTCCCTTTTCGATAGCTACTACACCAAGATGTAGGCGAGGGCGCTACTCCTTCCCTGGATGGGTCTACTTTACCCTTGATCCGCACCTTATAATGCTGAGTGTTAAGCAAGGAGGCATCAAGTACCATTTTTTGAGTCTTTGGTATGACTCGACCTCGGATTGAACCCAGGTCTCCCGAGCCATTGGCGAACACTCTAACCGCTAGGCCAATGTCCGGTACAAAACCGCTAGGCCAAGTAGAAGGAAAAGTCTGAATATATTAACTTTTAACAGCTTTGGAATTCAGAGTTTCTCTTCTACTAGTCCGATTGCCATGACAAACTTAAAGAACCCGGTCAGATTAGGTGAAGAGAGAATATCTTTCCTAAATGTATTAGCGCTATGCGAAATGCAAAGAGCTTCGTCAAGGAATTCAACTCGAGTTGCCATGTCTGTTTTCTACGATGAAAGCCATTAAACCACGAACGCCCCCCATATACACCACAAATGCCTCACACACACACACACTCTCTCTCTCTCTCTCTCTCTCTCTCACACACACACACACACACACACACACACACATATATGTATATGTATATATATATATACATTGAACAAAAACGAAAAGACAAATGATAAGACAGCAATATTTCAAGGTAATTACTTTTTAATTTATAGTTTTTATCAACTGGTTTAAACCTTAGTTTAAACCTTGCTAACAATGTGGTGTTTTTTGGTGGGTGCAGAAAACCTTTTAAAAGACTCTATTTTTTTTCCAAAGTAGTTGATATACTCTAAAATAAACGACGAAAAATCATCCAGTAATATAGCATATCCATTCGTTAACAAAACCAGTTAACTACTCTCGGAAAGTATTTACGCTCTGCCCCAAATAGTCATCTTTAGCCAGCTTATATGCCTCAGCCACTTGTATCATCTTCTGACGAGAGCTGAACACAAAAGCCAGAGTCAACGGAATGTAGCTTAGTGTTCTTTTTATGTAATATCAGTTAGTCAACCAACTCAGCACGTTTTTGCATTGAAGAAACTTTTAAAAACAGGTTTTTCCTCTCAGCTTATTAATGTGAAAAACTGCTTGTTTGCAATTATTTTAGTCTATATATATATATATATATATATATATATATATATATATATATATATATATATATATATATGAGATCACATCTATGGGTAAGACTAATATAATGCTAGTTGAATCACATTTCCACCCAAACGGTCACTTCTCCGACTGAAGTTCAAAATTCATCACCCTAAAAAGAATCTTTAAAATATAAACATAAAATCAACGAGCGAAAAGAAAAAATATCAATTGAGGACGAATAGATAAAATTTCTGAAAGTATATGTATCATTTGTATTTAATACTAAAGTTTTACACCAGAGTTTGAAATCTAAATTTAAAGAACACAAACTTTTATAGAAGGAAATAAATAAGGCAATAAGTCACTGTTGATTTAAAAAGCCTTTTCTTGAAAATAACACTGGATAACCACGAAAGAGCCACATTAGCAAACAAGGCGGTCAATTGACGGCTAATTTGAAACGCACTTCTCCCAAACCCAATGAAAATGTATCAGCCTGGTGTGTCGCCATTCTTCAACAGAACAATGACTATGCACATAAATATGTTAATCCTACCGAACTTTTTACATCAGTTTGCGTATACCATATCAACTCATTTAAAAGAACATTTTAAAAAAACATTTTAAACTTTCCCAAAAACTTTTTTTCATTAAACCTTTTTCTCCTCACGATGACCCAAGGTAGATACTAGTGGAGAGCAATCAAAAAATAAACATAAAAGTAATATTTCAATTTTCCACTTGTATTCATTATATATATATATATATATAGCGGTTAGAGTGTTCGCCAATCGCCCGGGAGACCTGGGTTCAATCGCAGGTCGAGTCATACCAAAGACTCAAAAAATGGTACTTGATGCCTCCTTGCTTAACACTCAGCATTATAAGGTACGGATCAAGGGTAAAGTGGAACAATCCAGGGAAAGGAGTAGCGCCCTCCCCTACACCTTGGTGTAGTAAGCTATCGAAAAGGGAGCCTTCGGGTCACCCTCGACTATGGTCGCCAACTTTACTTATATATATATATATATAAGTGTGTGTGTGTCCTTTAATGTTTTACTGAAGTATTTTTTCTAATTCTTTTCGTAATTTTCTCTTTTCTTTATGTTTTCCTTCCTTTCAACTTGTTTCGTTTCTAACTCAGTAAGTGTTTACCGTTTAGGATCCCTGAGGTTAAGCAGTGATCAACTTGCTCAGTGCTTAAATAGGCGACATTTTAGCAATAACTGTTACTATCTGCTGTCTGAGACCCGTGTTCAGAACTAAGCGAAACTTTGTAAATTCTTATTGTTAATATATTTTGTCTTTTCCTGTTTTCTTTCTTTCGTAATTCATCGTTTTCCATGTCTATTTTATGACACTCTCGTGACCACATATATTCATGTCTCACAATCTATAAAATTACACGTCTTTAAATAAATAAATCAAAATTGAAAAAAAAGTAAAAAAAAAACATTTTCTTTTTTTTCCCCCTTAAACATCTGTAATCTTGCCTATCATTTCATGAACATTGATGTCTTCTTCCTTTCTATCTCATGCCATTTTATTCTTTTTACCTTTTTTTTTTCTTCGTCATCAAATCTATCCCTAAAGATCGAGCATTAACATGAAACCAATCCATCTTTGAGGGGTTTTGTTCAGTCTGATTGCTCAGAATCGACCGGATGTAAACCTTTACAAGCTGTCTCGAGATTTGTTTGCATTTGGGTCAGATGTCCATTTAAGGGGTCAAGCAGGACAATGAAGACGCTAATGGACTCTGAAAGCATGCTTAATCAGTGAGTAGATGGATCACTGAAAAAGAATTTCAATGAAATCTTAGCTACCTCACTCCGATTCTATTACAGATAAGTGTGTGTGTGTGTGTGTGTGTGTGTTGCCTATGGTGCCCATATATTTATTTAGAGATAGAGAGCTAAATCCTGTAGTCTTAACTCCATTATTCTGAAGTCAGGTTAGATTAAAGGTTTGACTAGATTATCTGATGTCTTAAGTCACAGGTGCTATGGGGTTGGATTGTACAGTTGAATAAAAAGAATACTTGTTAATATAGTTATACACATAAAACAAGATTACAGTGAAAAAAATAAATGTTTTTTTTTTGTTTTTATGCCTTGGATTACGGCATTTTGAAATAATTATTTTCTTCATATACATGTACATATATATCTATAAGTTGAAAGAGGCAAGATGGGTATAACGATTAACATCATAGGAAATGAAACCGGCGATTCGAGTTCAAAATCTGGACGTTATTCGTTGTCTTTCATTTTGCACTAATACCCTCGCAAGAGGTTTGAACCCATATCCTTCCTCTTGGCTATGGTTGAATAGAAAGACAGACTGAGTTCTTTAGTCTTGGTTCTGCAGTTAGTCTAGGGGAATGAAAACTCAGAATTCAAACCAGCTGTACCCTGCTTAAAAATTGACATTTTAAAACATCCACCTTGTGGTGATGAAGTGGTTAAATATATCATCATCATCATCTTGTCGTGCCACCAGCAGAGATATCCCTGACCCTCTCTCGCCACTCCTCACTATCGTTCATCGCTTCTGGCAGGTCCTTAGGGCAATATCCCGTATCCTCACAGAGCTGCTGTATGTTGGTTCGAGCTGGTCACCCTGCTTTTGCTCGGCCATGTGAAGGGGTCCATAGGAGAACATCACTTATGAGCTCGTCCTTGCTTTTCCAGCAGTGTCCTGCATATCTGATTCGTCTAACTGACAGTCTTCGTGATGGGAGGTAGGTGGCCGTACACCTGGTGCTTTGTGGGGTGTTGCCTCCAGGACTTGTTCAAAATTGCTCGCAGCATTCTTGTGTAGTTGCCATTAAGCTTTTTCTCCATCTGTTTAGTTAGTGTCCATATAGTGCATCCATATAGCAGTATCGACACGACCGCTGCTTGGAAGAAGCTGCGTTTTATTTTATCGGTCAGGTCTGGCTTCCATATGACTGATAGCCTATCGTTAGCTGTTCATGCCTTTACTAGTAGCGTGTCGGTTGATGAGACACTGCTTCCTAGTAAATATATACTCGTGTATAAATATGCCATTTGAATTAAATACAAAGACACCCTCATATATACGTGTATGTTAAAGCGTGTTGTGCACGCGAAGAGACATTTAATATCATATAAACACAAACTTTTCAAAAAATATACGTGGTTTGTCATATTTTTATATAGGCTTAGCATCCTCAATTCTCACACTTGAGATGAACACTTTGTAAAGCGAGAAAAGTCGGCGGGAACGTGTACCATTTGCAAAATCATGTGTTCATGCCAAAACGTTTCTTTTAAAGAAAGTATCGACACTGGCTTCATAATTTAATGATTGTTGACGAAAATTTGTCCCCTAGACAGCAGTATAGATGTCTAAACAGAATCTTGTTAGATATATAAACAGCTCAGCTATCTCCATATCTTCATTTAAATTTTAGAGAACAAAAATCAATGCATCAGTTTCGAAACACTTTACTCATATCTTGTACATACGTATTTCAATCATCAATTTTGTTCGGGATCATTTTTTATTCTTATTGGGAAGAGAAGCTTATATATATTCAATTAATCACTTTTACTGAGATCTCAAATTTTAACTTCTGGAAAGTTTTCAAATTTACCCAGTGTTTCAATGAACTTTACTGTGCATCAAATGCACGAACACACACACACACACACACACACACACACACACACACACACACACACACACACACACACACACTCACCAACAGACACACAAAGTGTTAGAAGTTGCTTTTCACTTCAATTTTACATAGGGAGTGGAGTGGTTTCCTTTTTTTTTAATCTTTCAAAAATTTGAAATTTATTTGGGTTTAACTCCAGGCAATTGACCGAACTGGAAAATATATTACTCAGTAACCTAGCAACCAATCGCATGCCTGTGTTTTCCATAATAATCCATCTTGACACTTGGAAAGTGTTATCTCTTTCTTAAATCTAATTTCCTTTATTTAAAAATCAGAGGGATGGTTTGTTTTCTTGTGGATGAATAAAGTAATAATAGACAAACTGACAAACACTTGAAACAAAAGACTATAAGAAAAAGAAAATGTACGTATATTTCACTGGAATTAATAAAGAACAGATTAGATTTTTATTAAATTCGAATTTCTCTTAAACTTTCAGAGATGATTTTTTTTCTTCAAGATCAATCTAATAACTCTTAGTAAACCAGCAAACTAAATCGTAAAATTATAGATAGACAGACAGACTAGGAACGGCAAACTTCTTTATTATTAACACTAGGTCTGGCCTTCTGGCCGGGATTGGTTGAGCAACTTGTATCTCAAATCCCGGAGAATTTTATGTTTCATTGTCTTGGATAGGTTCTGGTTTGTGAAAATATTAATTGTCAGTATGGACGGATTTAAATTCATTTCAATGTTCCCAGTGGGTCAACTTTCATTATCATTATTATTATATATTATTCAATTTTCCACTTTACTTTCGGTTTCTCGCCATCTTTCACCGAGTCTTTACCCGAAACCTAAGGTGAAGGAAGGTAATGATAACATGTATTCTATGTATTTATGTTTTTACTTCATCATTTGGGTGATATTTTAAGTCAATTTTATAATACTCCCCTCAAGAGATGAGCAGTTCCTCAAAGCACAATTTTATGAATATCATATGGGCTTGAACCGCCAAGGTATCCTGCAAATGTCCCTATTTGTCCTCTGCGAAGAGCTCCCACTATTATTAGCTCGGTGGTAGTTTTAAGGTGCCACACTTTCTTAATTTCTATTTCCTGATTCCCTTATTTACTTATTTATGATATTCTTAGACTAATATTTCATTATCTGTTCGCACTGGTATATCAGTTAGAAGGTATGTTTTCTTTTAACACCCTAAACAACTCTATCTTATTATTATCTTATCAACTCAATCTTATCTATATTATTCTTACTTTTTACTCTTAGTTTATAAAGCAAAGTCCCAGAAAATAGTAGCTCCTTAGACTTCTGTTATTGGGTCTACTTGCTGTTCAAATCATTTTATACCATCCAATATTTCATTTTTTTTTTTTACATTCATTTTACAGCTAGCTTATTCTTTATTTCAAATTGTTGATGTTTGTTTAACAGAATGAACAAATGATGAGCAGAACAAATGTAAAATCGATATAAACGTTGCTGTAAAGATAACAAAAGATGAAAGTAAATCCCATCGGATAAATTGTGATTCGTATTAATGTATTCAGTAAATAATTGGTAGACGTTTCCAGAAACAAGATAAATCGCTGAAGACCTACTTGATTTAAGCAAAAAAGAAAATAAGTTTACGATTATTTATATCAAAAATTATATAAGAGCATTCAAGTTTATTTAAAAATCGATTGGCTATGAAGTAAACGGACTTAACACGGGTGGCCTTCTCATTCCAATGATTTGAATTTGGACTTCTATATCTGAGGTGTCGTCCAAAGGGTAATAAACCAGCTGTCTTAAACCACCAAGAATTTGTGAAGGTCATCGTTTTACGTGTGATTGCTAACTTCATTAAAAACTATATGATCTTGATTTGCAGTCACTTCCGATGCTGCATCGAATCCATCTTCTCAGGCTCTTAGTGGTTTTATTGAATAAACGAGTTGTGGCTTATTCAGGTGATCGTATATATATTTTTCACCTGGAAAACCCAGAAACATATACATAATAAAATGGTATATTGCGAAAAATGCAGAAGCTAAAAAAATCATGTATTTTGGAATATGCAAAAAGTAGATTAATTTCGAAGTGTACACATATTAAAGAACCCTTTGTGTCATTTTGCGCTTGACTTATATCATAATTTGTTTTCCAGTATGTTGATGGTTCAGGTTTCTAAAATCAATACATTGTAATTTTTTCCCAGTATGTGCCACGTGAACAAACATTATGCAACGTACGAAATTAATCACAGAGTCAACACCCTTAATTAACCATGTTTTATCAGATTTCCTTAAGACAACTGTGCGAACTTAAAGTAAAGGCCTTTTTAGAGTACATAATTTGAATATTGTGGAATTTAGATGTCAAATATACCTTGATATTTCTGGGATATGATCACCTGTTATGGTCAGTATTTTTCAAACTAATCCTACCGTATATAAATACCGCAATTTATTATACATATACATTAGTCATCACATTTGCATAAGTTCAAACATTTACAATTCACCCTCGTGGTTAAGGAGATGAACTAAAAATTTAGTGTTCGGTTCGAACTTCCGTGTAGACTCCCGACTTTGACATTAAACAACTGAAGAAGGCCGAAGGATCATCCGCCGAAATGTAATAAATGTAGCAGTGAATATAATGACAATAGTCCAAATACACTAAATAATAAAAAACATTTACAGATGTTGTTCGCCAATGACTCGGGAAATCCAAGTTTAATCCCAGGTCTAGTCATACCAAAGACGACAGTATCCAACTTTACTTACAGATATTTAGCTCATGGAGGTATTTTTTTTAAAATCAAGCAACATATTTCCCACAGGTATGACACCCAGTCTATGAGAAGGAAAAACCTTTATTCAAAGCATTTGAGCTCCGCTTAAAAAATCAAACATCTTCCAGTCAAATACGCAACTTTATAGGAGCACAAGGACGTTCGGTAACGCTTACCCTATCCATTATAATTGAGCAAAGAGGATAATAAGAAAATGCAAATCGCCTTCTCTTATTTATTTGCTATTTATGATACACATTTTTTTAATAGTATATGACACGCTGTTCCGAAGGGGCTTTTAATAGTAATAAAGATAATAATAATAATACTTGGATCTTGGCAGAGAACTAAAAAGTGTGGAACATGAGAGTAGTGCCGATATCAACTGTGTTTAGTACGCTTGGAACGGTCCCCAAAGGCTTTGAAAAAAGACTGAAAGAATTCAGAATCACAGTAAAAATCCAAACACCAGCATTTTTAAAGTCAGTAAGAATGCCCAAAAGAGATCTAAAGACCTGAGGAGACATACTGTCTCTCAGACTCAAATAAAATCCTTTTAGCTAACACCGGCATGAAAAACTATGGATAATAATAATAATAATAGCCGAAGAGATGTGCTGTCATTTAGACTTGAGTAAAGCCCAGCAAATTGATCTGGTGGGTTAAACTTACCAGGCTAAATGACAACACCTAGTGTTGATTAGAAAGAAAAAAAGCACGTGGCATCTAGAATAAAAGAAAGTATAAAAATATACAAATACCTGGATTTTGCCAAAGGGCTGAAAAATCGGTGGAACATACAAATTAAGGTGATTCAGATTATATTTAGTGCACTTGAAACACTGGGTAAGTTGAAGAGTAAGAATCAATACCATCCAGACCACAGTACTGTTAAGATCACTTAAAATTCTTTGACAAGTACTGGAGATTTGAGGTGACTTGGTGTCTTTCTGAATTCTGATCGATTGAACAGCGGTTAAAAATTGACCTTGTGTCGTGATAGAAGGGTTGGATAAATATGTAATTTTATCTTTTGAGTCTAATTGAATAATAATTGCTTTCAATGCCAATGCAATGATAATTAGTTTTCAATAAACGTACTAGTCTGTAAATTAAAAATTTAGAACTCTTGTCTGTCTAAGTCAGAGATTTCTCTCGCCTAAGAGAACACATGATAACCAATATGCCTCTTGGAATGAAAGTTAAGATCTTTTCTCTCCTTTAGAAAGCGAGCAAAATCTATTGGGTCGTTAGTAGCCACGGTAATGATGTTAACATAATACTGATGAGTTTTTTGTTATAGTAGACAAGCGAGTGGTTCAAGATAGGGTTAACGGCACTGGCGTTAGTGACGTCGATTTTCGCCCCTATCTTAAGAATTTTAGAAACGAGAGGAAAAGGTGTAAACAATCGATTTTCCCGAACGTGTCAAGTCTGCCGAATCAATCTTTCAGCTTCGGGTTGATCTATAAGGCTCTTCGGTCGTAATTTTCCAGTGTAAATGCGTTTCGCCCGCGGGAATTTTGTCCTTGAAGAGTGACATTAAGGGCGCATTTTGGTCAGCAATTTGCTCTGGCATTATGTGAGATAAAGGCTTTAAAATAGAAGAATAAAACTGGGTAGAGGAATGAAGAGGTCGAACGTGTGTTGGAGTGGACAAGAAGAAAAAGAAGAAAAATCGAGATCAATGTAAACAAAATGGAAGGAAATACGAAACTAATTAATGAACAAAAGATGAAGAACATGAAGGAAACAATGTAAAAGAAAAAAATGAAACGTGAAAAAAGGCTATAGAAGTAGATTCAAAAAGGAAAAGAATGAAATAAACAGATGCAAAAAAAGAACAAGAAAGAAATAAGGGAGTCAAGGATATACAAGAAAGAAATATATAAATAAAGGCATAGATGTTACGAGGAAGTAAGGAAGGAACCTAGGAATGAAGAAAGGCACGATTGAAAGTGGTAGGAAAAGTTTTAAAATAATAAAAGAAAGGGATAAAAGAAAAAAGAAAACAGATTGAATGTAAGTTAAAACTGAAGGAAAAGAAAATCGAGATTAAGGAAAAATTTGAATGCTAGTAGAAATAAACGAAAAGAAAAGCTAGAAAGAAAGAAAGAAAGAAAGAAAGAAAGAAAGAAAGAAAGAAAGAAAGAAAGAAGTGATGTAGGAAAGAAGGAAGGAAAGAAGGAAGGAAAGAAGGATGGGAAGAAAAAAAGAACTGATAATGAAAATTGGTTGAAAAGAAACAGAAAACTGAAAAAATAAAAGAAAGTGCAGAATTAGAAGAGATAGAAATCAGATAAGAATAAAAGTGTTAAGAGGAGATTCAATTAGTTAATGATTGAAAAAAAGATGGAAAAAAGAAATAAAGGAAGGAAGGAAGGAAGGAAGGAAGGAAGGAAGGAAGGAAGGAAGGAAGGAGAAAACGAACAAATGAACGAAAAAAAAAGACAAATGGAAAGTAAAGGAAATAATAATGAAAAAAACGAATTGGACACAAAGAAATCTGGTAGACATCATTTTTTGATGTATAAGAAAAGATTGAATTGAAAAGCGATGAAATGAAAAATAAAAGAAAAGTTTAAAAGAAGAAAACAAGGAATAATAAAGAAAGAAGCTGCGAAATGGCAGTAAACTAGAATAAAAATATGCATAGTAAAAAGTTAGATGGGAGATGAAAAAGAGGAGACTAGAAGAAAGTAATATCAGTTGACACAAAAGAAAGAAAGAAAGAAAGAAAGTAGTGAAAATGAAGATTAACGAAAAAGAAAGCGATAAAAAGAATAAAGAAACACATAAGAGAAGGGAAGGACAGGAAAAGCAAATGGTAAGCTATGATGCAGCAGAGATGGTTTCCATAAGAAAAAATAAAGAAGGAAAGAAGGGATATAAATAGAGATTAAAAGAAAACAAGTAAGAAAAACTAAGAAAAAGAATAGGCGAACATCTAAAAAAAAAAAGTGAAAAAAAAAAAACAGAAATATTATAAAGGAAAGATACAATGAACTAGAAAATAAATCATAATTCAGAGAATAAAAAAGCGAAAATTAAAATTAAAGACGGAACGTGAAAACCAACATATGAATAAATAAATAAATAAATAGATACAGGGCATGAAAAATAAGGGGAAAAGCAAATGAAACGATAATGTATATATTTACCCAACCCTTCCGCACGAGCAAGATGCTCCACGAGGTCAATTTTTAAAGTGGAGTTTAACTGGTTTGAATTCAGAGTTTTCCTTCTCCTAAACCGGTTGCCAGACCAAAACGAAAGAACCTTGTCTACTCTACTATTTTACCCATAGCTGTAAGGGGAATACTTTGATTCATACCCTTCCTAACGGGAATAGCGCTGTGAAATACAAACAGCCTTTCCCAGGATGTGAACTGGAGTCATCGAATTCATTTTCTACGAAGAAAAAAACAGGAATATATATAATTGTTTAATGACATATCAACCTTTGTGGATTATTTAATTCCGAAGTTATTCTTGTAAAAGAACTGTAATGATACTATCTAAGCCATAGCATGGAGTTAGGAGGTTAAATTTTTCCCAAGAGAACGAAAGTGAACGCAATAGTACGACTGAAAATTGAACTCACTTATTTCGAGATCGTAGTTCAGCACTTTAGCCATTACAATACAGGGACTCTTCCAGTCGCGCATGCAATTACTCAACTCTCCCATACGAGCAGGATGTGACACAAAGTTAATTTTAACGGATGACAGCTAGTTTGAATTCAGAATTTTCCTTCGCCTAGTCAGGTTGTCTAACTGAGAGGCTAAAGAATATGCGTGCCTTTTCCAAACGCATTAGCACGAGGAAAGGAAGAGGAAAAATACAAAATAAGACCAACTGAAAAATGCAAAATTAAAGAAAACATGAAGAAAAGAAAGAATTTGTTTGGAATTAATGACTCTTCAGAAATATCAAGAAATATACACAACAATATATGATGTCACACTGAGTTTTGTCCAAAGTGTAAAACTATTACAAGATTTCAATGAAGTCGAAAGAACAAACGACAATATTATGACAAAGATAAAGTCTTTTTTTTTTGTATAGATTCATTTCATCACACAGTAAAATGTATTTTGGGTCGTTTTTTTTTCTGTTTTTGTTTGTTTTTAAGATCAGAGTAAGGTTAAGGTAAGGGGGTGATTCTGTTAAGTTAAAAACTACAAGATAATTCAATACCGTATGCAATACTGGTGACGTTTAACTTTTTTAGGTATATTACTTCGCATTATCAAAAGAGAGAAAAACTGGTACAAGTGATCTTTGTTTAAGACAAGGTAAATATCGAAAATTCCAATCCTGATTACCTATGTAGGCAAGTTTTTCTCACCAGGAAAATAATACAATCATTCTACCATTTATCGTTTGTGTCAGGTTTTCTTTGGTAGTGAGCAAATATTTATTAATATTTGATAGCCCAGTCAGCTGGGGTTTAGAATACACCAACAGCAACTCTGCCGAGGTTAAGACCCCACACCACCCAAACGAGTGTCCTGGATAAGACACAAAAAAGTCTGATGGTAAGGTTCTAAGGAAGTTTGAGGTTTGGAAAATGTGGAGTACCCCTTCATTGCTATCGTTTCCAGGTCCTCTCTGGACAGGAGTGATAGCAACTGAGAGGGTCCTATATGGGTCAAATAGAACTAAAATGCATATTTATACTCAACTGAATTCTTTGAAATAGGACTGTTTTGACTTTTAAACTGCGTTCTTATGCTAAACTGAATTGTTTGGAATAAAAATGTTTGTCTATGCTAATCTGAATTGTTTAAAATAGAACTGTTTTTAACATTGAAACTGTACTTAATGGTTAATGAAGTAGCTATATATTTTCCCATTGGGGCCTGTGGCTGGCGTGTAAAACCAGGTAAAATCTATTGAGTGCTATTTTTGAACGTTATCCAGACATTCCTTCTAGGAGAATTGTCGTAATGCAATCTTCCAAGGCTTTCAACTCAAATAAATCTTGTAATGTACGAAACTTAACTTAGTTCATATCAAGTACCTTACATGAGAAAAGTGTAACTAAGTAAGAATATGAAAGTAATTTAACAAAGGGTTTCTGAGAGAAAAAATTAAAAAAGTAAAATATAAGAATTAATGATGTTGAAGAAAAGCAATAAGGAGAAATAAAGTCAAAAAGAGAGACTGTAATAAAGATATGAGTGTGATGTAAAAGGAAATAAAACGAAACAAAAAAGTTTACGCTGACATGAAAGCAGCTGAAAGACGAATTCAAAGAAGAAAGATGACAGAGCACTAAAAAGAAAAAAAAAAGAATAGACAACATGGCCGAATAAGTTGGCGAATGACTTAAGCATTGACGTTGACTAGTAATTTGACACCTCGCGATTTTAGACCGTTATTGCATTATCTGAAATCAGAGAAGATCTCGGGAAGACATTGATGTCGTTCAGATGGTCTCTCATTTCCGTCCACTTCTTGTTCACACTGGTCGACGTTTGTGACGTGCGCATATTCTCATTTCAACTGATTTGTGCGTCAACGAGCCAGCTTAGGTGACGGACAAGACAATGAAAAGGCTTTGTGGCATTTTCTTTTCAAGTCGGAATTGAAGAATACAAAAGGGTCATTTTCGTAGAAATCCTATGTACATATAATGACTCCATTCTATCAGTAAAAATTGTATTGCTTCCTGACTACGGATAATCCATTTCTCCTGTTTTCAGTGTATTCTTTAAATTAGAATAGTGCTATAGATAAATAATTGTTAATATATTAATCATACGTTGGTTTTTAGAAAATGCTGAGGGTAATGATCAACGAAAACTGAATTGGCAAGACGTGTGTAGATTTCAAACAAGAGAAAGGCATGAAACAATCAATGATCCTAAGAACGACTGAATGGCATAAATCTTTGGACACTCCTTCTAACTATTCGTTGATATAAGGCCAGTCTGGTGTTTCTAGTTTTGATAGGGATAATTGTTTTAGAGAATAAAAACTCTGAATTGAAACCTCAGTTGAGTAAAGACCAATATTCTTCATATTTTACAAGTCTTTGAAAAAATATAAGTTCTGCTGTAGACTGAAAAAGAAGCCTCGACAGATAAAGAATCCACTTGCATCTTTTTTTAAATTCCTGATCCCAGAAAAAAATTCCTACTTTTGGTACATTTTATTTAAAACACGTATTTCCTGCCGAAGGGTAAGACTCTCCTAGAAATATGGAGCCTTGTTATGACACTAAACTGCATCTTCTAGAGGGACTCGATTTCTGGAGAACTGGAAAGTGAAGATTATTCCAGCATTACCATTATTTTCAAGCCCATTCTCACCTCTAGTGACATTACCTGTTGTGGTCTTGTTTGAGTTTCACTTTTCGCTGATATCTTTAAGAAAGGCATGAATCTATTTGTTCTCACCACAAATAGTTGGAAATACTGGATTCTTTGACCTTAATTAGACAAACTGGTTAGGAGAAGGAAAATCGGTTGTACTTCGCTTGAAATGACCTTGTGTCACATCCTGTAATTTTTCTCCATATGCGCAAATTGTGGTAGATTTTTTAAAAATTGATACTCGGAGTGCAAGTTTTTCAAGTTATCAAAAATTTTGACTTGAAATCTAAGTGTTTAATCTTGGCTTTGAATCAGCTTCGTCTTCGAGTAACTGGCAAACTCAACATCGATTGAATGCCGGAGGAAGCGTCTTAATCACCTTATGTACGAATGAACGTATTCCTATAAAACACAGCAAAAGATTTCCCGGTGAGATTGATATGTTTATTACAGAAATTTATGCCGCAAATTCTGGCTTATCCATATCCATATAGTTGGACATTCGGCCAAAAGCAAACTTTTCATTGGCTGTATGCCAGGTGGGCAAGGGGCCAATAGGCACGATGCATTTATGCCAAAATCGAGGGAAGGAGCGAACCCGAATGAAGAGTCATAAAACCGACAGTATTCATGCCGGGTAGGATAACCATGATTTCTTCAAAAGGATGAAAATCGTTATATTACTAATTATAGAGAATGTCAATGCATCCACAAGCGCTCTATTTCTTTGTTATCTAGCTCATTCAGCACTGCGATGATTTCTCACTCCACTTTCCTCTCTCTATCTTTCTCTCTCTCTCTCTCTCTATATATATATATATATATATAGAGTGATTTTTCTAGATATTTGAACGATTAGGCGATTTGTTTCTCATCACTTAGTTTCCAAAGCTAAAACCAAGAATATTATGCAAGATAACTAAATTGTTACCGTAATTGAAGTAGCAAGACATACACTTAGCTTTTTTTAGTATCTTATGTAGAGGGGTAAGCACCCCTAACCGAAAAAAGCAACATCCTAAATATTACACTTAGTTACATCCGATGTGAGGTTCCAGTTCTAGATATCATGACAGTCTTGAGTACCCCTTCATTGCCATTAATCCCAGGTTCATTTTCACCCGGTGGGAGTACCTTGTTAGTATCTCAAATAAATCTGTTTAAAATCGTTTGTATCAGATAACAATACTAGTTACCATATATCTTTAAAGTATTTATGTTTCATGAAACTAAAATTGTTTAAGAATTATAAATATCTATGACTTGGTATCATATAGCAGTGTGCAAAAAAATATGATTTTTCACTTCAACATTTGATGATTGACTTTCACTGTAATCTCAGTGACAGGAACTCTCCTCAGATTTCAGGGACTCTTCTCAATATTCTAGCTAATCTTAACGATGGTGTATCAGGAATAGTTTTCATTTGACTTCAAGCAGTCTTAACAAGCTTTTGGGGAACGTTCCACTCGTGCAAATTATAGTTAATATCACCGTCATGCTCATATTCCACAGCCTTTCAAGCTCTCCGCCAAGGTTCTCGTATTTGTTACTTTTCTTGTTTGTTTGTTTTATTTTCCATCTGTGAACGGCAGTCTAGTATAATGTGGGTTCTCTTTTTTTGTTTGTTTTTTTTTTTTTTGTTTTTTGTTTTTTGTTTTGTTAGCTATCACTACGTCTGGTCTTCTACCAGGGATTAGTTGATCTTTTTATAACTCAAAATGACAGAATTTTAGCGTCTCATTCTTCAGAACTGATTATTATTATTATTATTATTATTATTATTATTATTATTGAAAAATTATTATTTGAAAACATGCTTATTACTATTAGGAAGGGATTCTTGAAACCATTTAATTTTTTGCAAATTATTTGTATTAGACGGGAATACTTGATATCATATAATTGTGTCTGAATATAATAACCTTAGTTGAGTTGACATATAAAACCAATCAATCAATCAAGAACGTTAAGCAAGATGAACTAAATTGCATTCATAATCAGCTGGGTATCCCTTACAATTTTTTTTTATTTTTATCCGTCTGAATGTTTAACATCTGAAAAATGTTTTAGTTGTTTTAATGTTATTTTTAATAGAATTAAACTGCTACGTAAAAAAAAATGTCTCTTTATTCCTCTTATTTATATTTTCGGCGGATATGCCCTTTGTCCTTCTTCAGGTGTTTCATGTTGAACTCTGGAGCCGAAACCGAACCTTGAATTGAACTCTTTATTTAATACACGGGGTAGATTGTACTAATCCCGTAACCATGGCCGGGTACAAGTGTCAAGCTAAAGTAACTATTCCTCGTTATTTACTGGTAGCTGGGAATGAACCTCCAATCTCAAGATGATTTCACTCAGATGCACTTTTCAACAAAACACTTTTAATCCACTGAGCATCGTGTTCTTGTTCGTTTGTTTGTTTACTAGCTTGTTTGCTTGGTTTTATGGCATATTGATCCCTTGCTACGTCGTTCAATCTTACAGTCATGTTTTTTTTTTAAATTTTGTTAGCATTAATATACGTTCAATAATGATCTTTTGTTTGAACACAAATATATTGGTTCAAGTATTCCTTTCTAATGATATCTCTCTTAAACAGATCTAATAGGTATTATTATCAGTATGGAACTAAAACTTATAGCTATGACGATTTATCCCACGCAACCCAGAATTCCAGAAGAAGAGTTTCGCTAATCGTAGATGAAAATATATGCACATTCTCATAATTACAATTTCACATTTAAAAGTGTATAAATTTGTGTATAATGCAGATATACAAACATATCTATATTTGCTAAAGACTTTATGAATAATTAATCACACCCATTTATTCATATACGAATGTATCAATGTGTGTGACAATAAAATCTAATAAATGTATGCATCTTTTATATATGAGTGCGCCCATAAAGCCTGATATACATGATGCATGTATCCTCAAATATATCCATATTCATGCATGTAAGCATGCATATACTTGTCGATTCATTGTTTATAATGGTTTGGTTTGGGTTTATGGCATATCAACCATTATAGGCTATTTGATGCTGAATCCGGTTTATACATATATATTAGATAAATATGGTTCGTAAACATAAGCCAACTAAGTTAAATAGTTCCAAGTATTACTATGTATCGCTAATGTCACGTGATGGCTCACGGAG